>JACSYO010000531.1:0-63249 GCA_016806645.1 Ophiodon elongatus
ATCCATCCATCCATCCATCCATTATCCGAACCGCTTATCCTTTTTAGGGTCGCGGGGCGCTGGAGCCGATCCCAGCTGACATCGGGCGAAGGCAGGGTACACCCTGGACAGGTCGCCAGTTCATCGCAGGGCAATGTTAAAATATATATATCTTAATTAAACCAAAGCCATGCTTTCATTATTATTCCTATTGCGGCATTTTAGTTATTGTATCGACATTGTGTATACTTTTTTCAGCTTTCAATATGAAACACATAAACAATAAACTCATAACAACTACTTGATTACATTCCTTACCTTCAATGTTGAATATTACACGTGGTAGAAAGATACCTGTCAACAGGTACTACGGTAGGTATGTGTCTCACAATATTTAAGGAAATTCAATAGGGGGTAGGGAAATGCAGAAAATTAGCTCTTTTTTTCGGGCGACTCCTTGACAGGCAACTCATGAGAGTCAAGAAATTGTCCAACATAAACCCTTCTAAAAAGAAAAGGAAAAAAAGAATTGTTGTTTTAACAATTTCTGTAACTTGTTAAGTAGTAAGTTTCAAAGAAGCTGGCAGGCAGATATTGTAACTGGTGGACGGAGCAAAGCGAGCATGTTTCCCTTCAATCTTTGTCCTAAAGTAAGCCAACCAGCTACTGGCTGTAGTTTAATATTTCCCTGTTAACTCAGTGGGGTCAATAAAGAGGAACAAGAGAAAACTCTCACCAATATCAGCAGCGTTAATTGAACGTCTTTTGAACGTTTTTTTTTTTTTTACAAAACAGCTATTATTTTAAGGGAATTTCGCAAGTAGATTCAGTACTAACACTAAAAAAAACTGCATCATTTACCGACAGCGCTTCTGCACCGAGTGCCCCTCGCCGCCAGAGTCCTCTGATGTCCGACGGGACCCGCCGTCATGAACGCAGCACGACTCCTCTCTCAGTCCCTCTTCGTCTCTGCCCCCTGCCCCAGCTGCTGCAGGCCCGCAACTCCACTCCAAACCAGATATCGACCCGGGAGTTTGCCCGGAGCCGTCTTCTGGCGGCGGACTGCTCACTTCACCAGGCCGAAGCTCCCCGGGAGCCGAGAGCAGCTGTCTTTGGTCGGCTCGAGGGGGAAAGGCACGTCGCTCTCGGTAAGTTTCATCCGCTCAACGAGCGGAAAAACAGCGGCGATGAAGCGCGTAGCATCCCGGCTACAGCCGCTACGGACTCCGTGCAAAACGTAGATCGTGTTTATTGTGGACTATAACTTGTATCATACTGGTTTGACACAGCAGGCCGGGCGGTAGTCTAAAACATAGCTTATGAGGTACTCGTTGTGAAAATAACTGTTTGTACACAACAGAGTTTGGTTTCCGGGGCGTCACCGCCCCCTGAACGCAACAAGTTGGTTTCCCAGCTGAATGTCACTTCATTGGTTTGTGTTCAACACTTGTGTCATTGAAGAGTGGGTCAAACCTGAGGCCTGCACGGCAGATAATAGTGGCATGCATTACGATAACACTTTCGTAGTGCATGATATAAAAGTAGCTATAAACCTCTATAATGTGATGTCTTAACCACAGCCATAAGGCCATCACAGGTGCCTTCACTGCACCATGTTTAAGTATCACGGTTGGTTGTGTTCAGCATAACACGTGAGAAATATAATATGTGTAATGGATTATAATCAGATGGACCTCCAACGTTGCCTGTTCTGGTTTCCAGGAGTCGCATTATTGTTAAAGTGAGGCAATTTTCACAAGTTAATTGGCCCTCAAAGGGAAATGAGACATTAAATATTTACAGTCAGTCCTGGTTGTGATTAGGGCTACCTCTCACAATTATTTTCGTTATTGATTAATCCAACGATTATTGTCTCAGTCAACAGATATTTTAGTTTATAAAATGTCAAGACAGAGAAAAGCAGCAAACCCCTACGCTTGAGAGGCTGAAATGAGACAATGTTTGACATCTTTGCTTGAAATATGACTTAAACATCAAATCGATTTTCAAAATAGTTGCTGATGAATTTTATGTCGGAAGATGAATAGATTAATCAAATTTTAATCAGCCTAAATATTGAATAACGCATCAAACGGCATTCTCAGAGCGGCTGCACATTTCTGGTTTTTAGTTATTGAGTAAAGCTACTGTGGGTTCCTACTTTGATGTAAACAGGTGCGGTGTCAGTCTCATCGGCAGGAAGTGAGTGACTCAACGGTTGTGAAAACATTTATTCCCCCTGTGATCTTCTGTTTCAGGGATGCCTCTGCACAGCATTTGGCCCTCGTGCAGAAGGTTCTGTCGGGACTGAGCGAGCGTCAGCAGTATGGGCAACGAGGACGCCCTCGAGGACGTGTTCGTTGCCGTCATCCGCCCAAAGAGTCAAGTCAGCCTGAGCTCAAAGGAGTACAGAGCCAAAGCCTATGAGGTAAGTGTGCCGAGTCTGACAGCAGATCCTCGACAGCGAAGCCAAACATTATTCATTTGAAATCTAAAATAAAACAAAGGGAAGGGACATTTTCTTTCAAATTACAGAAACTTAATATAGTTTGTTAGTTTAAAACTGCTTTGTGTAGAGAGCAGAATTTCTTGAATTACCAACATTATAAATAGTGACATATCAACCAACAATTACTAATTTCCAATAAAAAAAATAAATAAATGTCAAAACCCATTTCTAACTCAGTTTCCATGTTGCCTCTGGTTTCCTGTACAGATCCTGCTGATTGAAGTGCCTTTGGAGGGGAAGGAGAAGAAAAGAAAGAAAGTCCTCCTGGCCACAAAGATCCAGGTAGCAGGAGACCAATCCAAATCCATATTGGATTATGTTGACGAAACAATCAGACCGATATCCAACAACCAAGGCTTCATAGGTGAGTGCGGGACGTGGCTCACAACTCTTTAAAAGTGAAGGAAAAGCATACTGGGGACCCCTTGTTGTCACAGCCTGCACATGTTTGTTGACCTCTCACGTTGGGAGTCACTGACGTTTAAACACCATTTTGGGGTTTCAGGAAAGCGTGTGGTGCATATGAAGAAATTCCTGCTTGATGGAGGAAAAGAGGCCTCGCTTTTTGTTGTGCCAGTCAGTGTTAAAGGTGAGCAAAAAACAAACAGTCTGTCTCACTAAATTGATTTCTCAGATATTGTGAAACACAGTTTACATACTGTATATTAATAAATCCCTCTGAACAGACAACAGCAAGCCTGTGTACAGCGCCGGGAGCCCGAGCTTCTACTGCTTCCAGGACATCATGCGGGTGTGCAGCGAGACCAGCGCTCACTTCTGCCCCATCACCTCCAAGATGCTTCTGGCTTTAGACAAGTGAGGATGCGTTTTGAACAGACGGCGTTCTTGGACGAGGCCTTTTGGGGACACCGAGCTTTAACGTTGCCTGCTCTTGACTCTTTGTAGATGGCTGGCGGAGCAGCACACCGTGCCTCACGCCGTCCCGGCTCTGTTCAGACCGGCACCCGTTGAGCGGGTGAAGACCAACGTCAGCAACCCGGCCTACGGCACCGAGGGCAAGCTGAGCGACGAGGGTCTGCACATGGGCTACACTGCTCTGGAGATCAAGAGCAAGATGATGTCCCTGGAGAAGGCCGACATGTGCATCCTCAACCCGCTGTACGGCTCTGATCTGCAGTACACCAACCGGGTGAGTCGGCTTCTTTTAGAACCAGATGATACGATGCAGAAAGTGGATATGTTTGATGTCAATTATCAAGGGTTGTCTGAAAGGTAGACATAATAATAAAAATAATAATAATAATAATAAAAAGAGTGCCCTTTGTTTGTAATATAGACTTGGAAAATGTGATTTTCTTTGCACTCTGACACTAAATCACCCTCCCTTTCGTTTGCAGGTGGACAAAGTTATCATCAACCCGTACTTTGGGCTCGGGGCGCCCGACTATTCCAAGATCCAGATCCCCAAGAGGGAGAAGTGGCAACACGGTCCTAACTGTGTGGCAGAAGACAAGTGAGGGGTTTATCCTTTCAACCTTATTGTTGTCACTGTCACCTCCTGTTAACTTCTGCTCCTCTTTGGGCCTCATTTCTGTGGGTCACAGGTTTGCTCAACCTTCCCCAACTCCCCTTTCCTTCTTTTTCTTTCCATCTTCAACATCATGCAGTTTTAAAAAAAAAAAAAAGAAAGAAAAAAAATGCCTTTTTAAAATAATATTAACAGAATTCTCTGCAGGGAGCGCCAGTGGGTAGACGACTTCCCTCTCCACCGCAGTGCCTGTGAGGGAGACACGGAGCTGCTGTCTAAGCTCCTGGACAGCGGTTTCTCGGTCAAGCAGCTGGACAGCGACCACTGGGCTCCCGTTCACTACGCCTGCTGGTGAGTCTGACCCTCAGCTCGCAGCACCACAGAGTCCCAAGCATCCGAATAGGAGGGGGGCGGGGCTCATCTTCTTGGATTCTGGGTTTGTCTCGTTCATGGTGACTTTTGGTAAAGTTGAGTTTGGTTCCACCCAGGCACGGTAAAGTCGAGGCGACCAAGCTGTTACTGGAGAAAGGTAACTGCAATCCAAACCTGCTGAACGGCCAGCTCAGCTCTCCTCTGCACTTCGCGGCCAGAGGAGGCCACGCGGAGATCGTGCAGCTCCTGCTGCAGCACCCCGAGATTGACCGGGTACGAAACGTGACGCAACACTGCATACTTTCTAAAGACGTACAAAACATGTTGATTTGTAATCTCAGTAAAGCATCAAAAAAGCAGTAAAGAATAAAAAATGTTTTATCTACAATATTATGTCTATTGTAGAGAGACCCTCAACTACTTTTTTTATTTGATTTACTTTAATTGAATTTATGGCTCATCTGTGACCTTTTCTCAGTGACCTAACATAAATATCATGATAAAAAGTAGGCATCCATTGGACATCAATGGTGTGTTTACAGCTTTTACAGCAAATTGAATATTTGATGTTCATCACGCCAGATATATTGTAAATTAGATGTATGTAGTAGCTGCTATATGTTGCTAATTTAGACAAATGTATGGTGGAAGACAAATAACCTGTAAACACTAATTGACTAATTCCACCACCAGCACATAGAAGACCAGCAGAAGAGATCCCCCCTCCAGGTGTGTGAGGAGAACAAACAGAACGAATGGGAGGAGACGGTGAAGCTTCTGCAGCAAACCAGCAGCAAACCTGTGAGTCCCACGTCAGATACTTTAATTATTGTACTTGTATTACCAACATGGTACCAAATTGCTATGCGAGATCATTCCTGCTGGTCTCACGCACTCACTCACTTCATTTTGGCTTTGGCTAGTCGTTGTGTACATCTGTTTATGTTTTCTATAAGTTTTACATGTTTTTTTTTCTCCATAATGAGAGCAAGAGACACTTGTGAAGTTTGTTATTACTTCATCCAAACATACTCACACACTCTCAAATACACTACGCTTCTCCATAAGTAAGGCTTTTATTTTGTAGAGGAATTGTAATTCTCTAATTGAAGTGCTTACATATATTAAACTGGTCTATCTGGTGGGAAAAGACTATGTGCTGGAGCGGCATGTGAATAACTTCTGTGTCTCGCTGCTGCTCACCAGATGGTGCTGTCTCCTCATGCATAGTCCGTGCTGTGAAAAATAAAAAAAGTGATTTTATTTTTCAACAGAGAACTAAGCCGTCTGACTTGGTTTTGTTCGCGGTGCGTTTGTGTGTTCCACAGTATGAGAAGGTGCGTATCTACCGCATGGACGGCTCGTATCGCTCCGTGGAGCTGAAGCACGGCAACAACACAACGGTGCAGCAGATCATGGAGGGCATGCGTCTCTCACAGGACACCCAGCAGTACTTCACCATCTGGATCTGCTCAGAGAACCTTCGTGAGTTCCCTCAGAAGACATGTGTCCTAAAATCTCTCTTTCATCCTGGTGACCAAACACCAAGAGGACATTTTGTCAAAAAAAATGTTTATATCAGAAAAGTTTGATCAGATGTTGTATCTTTCAACCTCAGAATTTCTTTTAACATCATGGGCCAATTAGCCTTTTTTTTTGTGTGTATAATTGTTGCAAACAAATAAGACTGAGATAGCTTTGGTGTGCATTTTGTGTGTCAGACCTGCAGCTGAAGCTGTACCACAAGCCCCTGCAGCACCTGCGGATCTGGACGGAGATTGTGACGGACCTGACGGTGCTGGATCCTCAAAGGGAAACGCCTCAGCTCTTCCTCCGCAGGGACGTCCGGATGCCTCTCGATGTTGAGAAAAAGGTAGCTCAGTTTGTATTGTACAAGAAGCTGCTTGATTCTAGCCTTGAAATGTGTTCGTTAGTGAGTTAGCTACTGCTCACTGTTTTGTTCCAGGTGGAGGACCCTCTGGCCATCCTCATTCTGTTCGACGAGGCCCGTCACTGCCTCCTGAAGGGCTTCTTTCCCGCTCCGGACAGCAAGCTGATCACACTGGCCAGCCTCCTCCTGCAGATCATCTACGGCAGCTATGAGAGCAAGAAGCACAAGCAAGGGTTCCTCAAGTAAAACACGGTTTCAACTCGCATTTAACCCTGATGTTGCACTGACCTCTTACATGTCAACGTGAACCTTTTTTGCTGAGTTGTTGTTGTGTGACGCGAAAAAAGCTGCTGTGTTTTTTGTTTCCAACAGTGAGGAAAACCTGAAATCGATTGTGCCGATATCCAAAGTGAAAAGCAAAGCGTACCACTGGACCAACAGGATTCTGCATGAATACAAAGTACACCAGAAGTATTGATCGTAGAAATGCCTTCAAGACTTAGAATGAAATCCCACTGCTGGCTTCATGGACGGGCTGTTCCCTCCCTCTCTGTTCCAGGCGCTGAGCACCAGCGAGGGGGTGAGTAAAGAGATGCACCACCTGCAGCGACTCTTCCTGCAGAACTGCTGGGACATCCCCACCTACGGAGCGGCCTTCTTCACGGGCCAGGTCTACACCAAGGCCAGCGCCAGCAACCACAAAGTCATCCGCGTCTACGTGGGGGTCAACACAAAGGGGCTGCACCTCATGAATATGGAGACCAAGGTATCGCCGTCACCTTTTTTATTTGGAGGTTTCAAACCACAGCTGTACACCACATTTCCTCATGTGATATAAAAGTTAATTACATTTATTAAAATTAATAATTAAAGATCTGCAATGCTGGACAGTTTAACTAGGTGTAGGACCTGAAAACAGGATATACTGTTCTTTACTTGATCCCTTCATTAATGAAAACTCATGCTGGGCAGCAAAAAACATTTCAAACCCACAGAACATTATTTAAAATTCTAGTGAAGATCCCAAAGTTTTCTGAGCACCAGATATGTTTGGCTGAATTTTGGGGAAATGTATAGAGAATAATGCACCGCACATCTAGAATATCACAATTTTTTTTTTGACAATTTCACTTTGTTTATACATTATTGTAGTTATATCTTAGCATTATTTTACTATCACTTTTATGTAAACATCATATCGCCTCAATGAAGAGTTGAGATGAGCTGATACTGAATATATATGTCACTGTGATACCGTGCGGATATGAGTTTTCCAACTTTAAGGGGGAAAATAAAAGGGGGAAACTGGATGAAAAAGGGTTACAGTTTGTAAGAATGCTGAGACAAAGCCACAAGGGAGAGGCTAGTTGTTTCAATTTCGCACAAACTTATAGAGGGATTAGTTATTTATTATATCCTAAAATTAAGTATATTAAAAAAATAACGTAAATGTTTTGTTTGCTTCTTCTTCCAGGTCCTTCTTATCAGTTTAGAGTACGGCACATTCATGTGGCAGCTTGGGCACGCTGACCAGTACTTCCAGATTCACAGTGGCGACAATAAAATGAACTTCATTGTGCACACAAAACAGGTAACTCTTCCAAAATGTTTTAAATGGCTCAAAGTTGTTTTTAAGAGTATCGTATACAAATAATGATAGTAACCAGAGTGCATTTTATAAAGCAGGATATTTTGACGACGGCTCCAGTTTACGATGTTCACACGTTGAAATGATGTGAAATCATAAACACTTTTTCCTCATCATTTCCTTCCAGGCCGGCCTTATTGTGAAGCTCTTGATGAAGCTGAGTGGACAGATGACACCAAATGATAAAAGCATAACGGACAAATATGCCTACGGCTGAAAAACTGTTGAAGAAACCTCAGCTGCCATAGATCCCCGTGCAGGTTCTTCCCACTGACTCAACTGACTGCAGTATCTCCACAAGCGCCTCATTTTGTATATTAGGCTCAGCGATATCTTTTTACAACCTCACATTGTGTATTTTGACAAATCATATATTTTGAGTGCGTGTAAATATGTTTATTTAATGTTGTTTTATTAAACTGATGTATGAATAAGGATGTCTCGGGAGTTTGTGTCGATAAGTCTGAACAGCATTATGTTTTATTAATATAATTAATTAATTTCAGGGATTATTAATTTAAGATTTAAGTGATTAATCTTATGGAATATTAGGCCGATGCAAAATTATAACATGACCCGTTGAGGCAACTAGCTGTAAATTGAGGGAAGTGAAATAATAAGGGAAGATGTGGATTGTTGACACCAACAAGAAATCATTTTCAGTTGATATAGAGGATGCAACTATGACACAAACTAGTTATTAATGATAAAATAGACTGAATACTTTGTCTTTAAATGTCATTACAAGTAGCTAATATTCGAGTACCAAGCAGTGTGTGTTGGGAATATGTGGAGAACCACTCATCCCATCTACTTCACACTTGACGGGGGTGTATTGCTAGGACATTGCTTTTTTAAAATTTGGAGCCCAACGTGAAACACTCTGGTTAGCAGCAGAGCCTGAGCTTCATTAAATCCATGATCTACTATATAACTGTTGGAAATGACCTCCGCTCAGGGTATTTCACAGCTGTTTCTAACCATGAACTCTGACCTGAAGGTGTTGTTTTCAGGGCCAGAGGTGGTTATTTTAAAGGCTTAGGCAAACACTGTAATGCTTTACTTTTCACCCTTTCTCTATCTGGGAATGTGGGTATTCTAACGGACCACAAATGTTCGTGGACGTTGTTTTTCTAACAATCACAAGAGTATTCCCCAAACCGCTTTAATACAATCATTTTCGATTCAGGGAATGATCCCCAAAGGTTGCCTGAAGGGTATAGGGTTAAAGTGGGAGAGCTTTCAGTTCTATTATGCTGGATAGTTTAATGAATACTAATGCATCATATTCTAATTGTTATATTTTTTTAGTCAAATTGGAATCTGCAACATTTCTCTGTCAGGTAAATGTAGTACTACAATGTTTCTTCTCTGAAGTAGAAACACTTAGTAAGTAGCAGTATACAGCTTAGTTACATATTTGTATGTGCTTTGAGGGTCCTTTTGTAAGTTATTTCACAGTATAATGAGTTAGAATAGAGGACCCAAAGAAGCACAGTGTTGAGTGGGAAGTTGTTTGTATTAAGCTTCTCAAGAAAGGTCACAACGTCACAGGCCAAGCATGAGGCAATGTTTTGAACAGGCAGTGCACTAGTATAATATATATAATATATATAATAAGGAACACAATGCTCATGTTGTGGGACTTATTATGGCTATTAATAGTATCATGAATATCAAAGTAAAATGGATAGCCCATGTTATAAAATATAAATCATGAAGCCTACTATATAACCATGTTCACTCAGTCCCAAGGTTTCATATATTATTCGGTCTCTCTCTGGGTCAATACAAAATAATTTTGGAACTTTTTAACGTGTTTTAAGGCAAAAAATAAAACGATTTTGATATTAAAAAAAACTTTCAGTCGATGGCGCAGACAACGCTCGCGCTGCTGGAGTGACATCATATAGCAAGACATCGGTTCAGGCGTCGGCAGCCAATCACAGCGGCGCCTTCTTGACGGACACGCGGTCAGCAGCCAATAGAAAGCCTCCGTTGGTCAGGCGGGGGCAGGGCGAGCGGTGACAGGTAGAGAGAGCCAGGAGGGGATGAACAGGACACTGACCGGCCGCGGAGACTATGCTATCGGGCTGCTGCGGGACCGCTGCTCAGAGGGGACACACAACAATGTCGTTCCACTTGTACGAGTTGAGCACTAAGCTGCTCGGGGACACTGTCGGGAAGATGAACGACAACCTGACCTCCGTGGTGCTGGTCGCGTCCGTCATCACTCTCACGCTGGGCTACATTTCCAAGTTGCTGCTCAAACAGTCCTCCCACAATGACAGTGATCTGGTAAGTGAGACAGACATAAAACAAAAAAAAAGGTGCGAAAATGGTTGTTGAAATTGCCAGCTTGTATATTCATAATTGAACTCTTTATCATTTCGGTTTTTTTTTTGTTGCAGAAATATCCACCTTACATCCCCTCCAGCATCCCCTTCCTGGGGCATGCCATTGCATTTGGGAAAAGCCCCATTGAATTTCTTGAAGATGCTTATGAAAAAGTAAGTGTTGCAGTGAGAAGGACAAGTCACTGTTCCAGTTCTTCTATGATATGAAACTGTTTTTTATTTAGGTTCTGGACTCAATTTGAATATGTCAAAAATAGACCTTTATATTATATGTTTTGTATCCCAAATGATTCATCAAGTTATCGAGAAAGTACTAGGCAGGTTAATTGGTGATGGAAATAAGTGTTAGTTTCAGCCTTATTTGCACTTGTGCAAAGACAAAACCTCTTGTCCCTAACCTTATTTGACCTCGCACATATACACACCTGCCTGAAGACGACACAGAGTCTACTTGTGACACCAGTTGTATGTACGTGGTTTATGACCAGCAAGTAAAATAAGACTAAATTCCATTTAAATAAGTCTTAGAAGCCGGAAAAGCTGAAACTATATGTGAAAAAAGCTAAAACAGTCGAGGAGTTAGATTAATTGTCTTGCAACCGCTCAGATGTATGTTGTCATAACCCCCCCCCCCCCTCCGCCTCAGTATTGTTTTAACCCTCTGCTGTCCACCCACAGTACGGCCCCGTGTTCAGCTTCACCATGGTGGGGAGTACATTCACTTACCTGCTGGGCAGCGAAGCGGCCACGCTGATGTTCAACAGCAAGAACGAGGACCTGAATGCAGAGGACGTCTACTCCAGACTGACCACTCCAGTGTTTGGCAAAGGAGTAGCTTATGACGTGCCGAACCCTGTGAGTTAAATCACGTGTATTAACAAATCCACATTAAAGAGAGGCAAATCAGCAACAGAAATAATGTCCAACCAAGGTAATAGATGCAACAACAAAAAAAGCCTGAATATTGCCGCTATAATGCATTATTTCTTTAATGTGTTTGCAGATCTTTCTGGAACAAAAGAAGATGTTGAAGACCGGACTCAACATTGCTCATTTTAAGGAACATGTGAAAATCATCGAGGCAGAGACCATCGAGTACTTCCAGAGATGGGGAGACAGCGGGGAGAGAAGTGAGATCCTTCACAAATAACTTGGATTAAAACACAAATATGACAAAATGAACAGGTGACAATTCCCTTTCTGGTTCTGACTGCATTCACTTTTTTTTTGGTTTCAGACCTGTTTGAGGCCTTGTCCGAGCTGATCATCCTGACGGCCAGCAGCTGCCTTCACGGGAAGGAGATCCGCAGCATGCTGAATGAGCGGGTGGCCCAGCTCTACGCCGACCTGGATGGAGGGTTCAGCCACGAGGCCTGGCTGCTGCCCGGCTGGCTGCCGCTGCCCAGCTTCAGGTAGGAAAGACATGTGGAAGGAAAGACATGCTTGAAAAGAAGCTGGAGCGATGGCACTAGAGAAGTCCAAGAATTACTGGAACAGTCAGTCAGAAGAGGAAAAACACATCCACACATAAACATGATTTTTCAGATGTACAGTATGTTCACCAGCCCACCTGATTTGACTCGACCTCATATGAGAATGTATTGAAGTGATTCATTGACCCAAATGTTACTGCTTTTCTTTGGCTAGGAAAAGGGACAGAGCTCACGTCGAGATCAAGAACATCTTCTTCAAGGTGATTCAGAAGCGCAGACAATCTGCAGAGAAAGTGGACGACATCCTGCAGACCCTCATCGATGCCTCCTACAAGTAAGAGAGCTTCAGTGTCCGAGGGCAAACATGTCACATGTACGCTCGTGCTGCTGGATCACATTTTTGCCTTTTCACATTTCATTTTGCATCGTTAAATGATATCTAGACTTTTTAAGATAAAAGAAAAAAAAACAGACATTTCTTGACCTTTGTGACTCTCTTGTAAGCTGCAGGATGGTATAATTTTCTCATTTTCTTTATTGTACATAATATAATACTTCATTTAAATCTATAAGCAAGAGGAAACTGAGCTGAGGATATTTATTCTGATCTGGTAAACCACATTACATCACAATGATGCGATTATACATATAAGGACACCGTTTATATTGTCAGAAGTAGAAAAGTGATTTCCCAGTGTGAAGTGTCTGTCGCTAAAACCACCATCAGAGAAAATCAGTAAATAGTCTGAACAGTTGTTTGTAGAAAGCGCTCTGCTAAAATATGATTACGGCCCTTTAAACCCTCATCAGTTCTGAAAATGACTCCGTTGACTCCTCAGAGACGGGCGACCCCTGAACGATGACGAGATCGCGGGGATGCTGATCGGTCTCCTCCTGGCGGGTCAGCACACATCCTCCACCACCAGCGCCTGGATGGGTTTCTTTCTGGCCAAAGACAAAGCTCTGCAGGAGCGCTGCTACGCCGAGCAGAGGGCCGTGTGTGGAGAAGGGCTGCAACTCGACTTCGATCAGGCAAGGCGGATTTCAGTGTGATTACATTGGCCAAAAGAATCGCAACAAAAATAAATTACCGTACTGAATATTCTTCAGTAACTCAAAAAAATGACGTTGGCCTCTCCCAATAACAAGTGTACGACCTAACCAACGTAAAACATGACACTAACTATCCATTTCAACAAAGTGATGGACAGTAATTAAAACAAGTAACTCCACAGTACAACATTGTATCATATCATTTGCAATGACATAATAAAATAAGTCACAATGTCACAATTGCAGCACGGAGTGACCAAACACAAGGAGGTGCGCCCCCTCCTGGTTGAAGTGACTTATAACGACCATTGTGTGATGTAGTTACTTTGATGGTAGTAACTAACACTACAACCATCAACACAGATCACACCGTCTTAAAGGAGTTAGCATCAGAACAGACTGTCTGCTGCCTTCTGACTGAGTAACAGCTACTGACAATTACAGATACGCTTCAAATGTTTTATCCTGTTGTGAGTGAGTGTTTTTCAGAGCAAACTAATGACCAGCCTGTTAATCCTTATCTTGCCCTGGTGTCGTCCTCAGCTGAAAGATCTCAGCTTGTTGGAGCGCTGTTTGAAGGAGACCCTGCGTCTCCGCCCGCCCATCATGACCATGATGAGGATGGCTCGCTCTCCACAGGTAAGAACACCTGCTTAGTCTTTTTAGTACTTAACATATCCGCTAAGAAGAAATAGTTTAACCCTTTTCATTTGAACGCTCCATTTCTCAGCACGGCGTATGATTTATTTTGTTCTCCTTCGTTCTCTCAGACTGCAGCAGGGTACACCATCCCTGCGGGCCACCAGGTCTGCGTCTCCCCCACCGTCAACCACCGTCTGCAGGACACCTGGGTGGAGAGGATGGAGTTCAGCCCGGACCGCTACCTCAACGACAACCCTGCTGCCGGGGAGAAGTTTGCTTATGTGCCGTTCGGCGCCGGTGAGAAATAATCTGGAACTTAGTGAATACAGTCTCTTTCATGAAATAAGTTATTTCTCAATAATTAACATGACAAATGGGGTCAATTGTGTATCTTAAATCAACAAAATGCTCTTATAATTCATGTGCTTTCACAGCTTGTACTTCAGTTTGCCGTCTACGGCACATTTTAGATATTAGCCGTTTAAAACGGAGCACGCTAGAAATAAAATTATGTTCAAGAAATGCTGAAGGAAAAACAACTCCAAATCCAAACTGTACTTCTGTCGTCTGCTCTTCAGGTCGCCATCGCTGCATCGGGGAGAACTTTGCCTACGTCCAGATCAAAACCATCTGGTCCACTTTACTGCGCATGTACCACTTTGACCTGGTGGACGGATATTTCCCCACGATCAACTACACCACGATGATTCATACCCCTCACAACCCCGTCATCAGATACCAGAGGAGAAAACAGTGAGAGGCGAGGAGCAAAGACACGAGGCAACTGTCCAACATCCTGAGTGTTTGAACTGAAGCTCGGACTTCCTGGGACTTGAATTTAGGAACATTTAGATGAACACTCTCTGCTCTGCTTACATGCCCAACCGTTTAGTTTGTGTGCTTCTTTCAGACCTTTTTTCCCCTGAATGTTAACAACTGTTGAAACCTGTGTTTCCAGAGATGATTACACGGACTGTACGACTCTGACTTGAACACATATGCTAATATTCACAATGTGAATTGTTAAAAATGGTCAGAAACCAGGTTCCTTGAAGTAGGGGAAATATATGTTGAGTGAATGAAGCCTCGAGCCCGAGCAAGTTTTATTCAGTGGATAACTGTAAAACCAGGCAGAGTGTCTTACGTCCGTCCATATTCTAGATTTGTTTGGGTGGAAGCTTGAGGGTTTTCTCAGCAGTTATCCAGAGAACTTCATTATGTCTGTTAGAAGACAGACAAGGGAATTTGCGGCCTTTATTGCATTAAACACATAAAAAAAAAAACTCAACAGCACCCTCTGTAAACAGCTGTAACAGAGTCTGAATTAAGAATCAGCTGTTGTGGGATGTTGCCACACTGTCACCGATAATTTTCCTTCAAAAATGTCTTGAATCTTAAAATGAACTCAATAAGGATATTTGAGGACACAAACTTTGTTGCCGTCTCCTAGACTTTTGAATGAAGTGTTTTAAAGGTGACCTGTGCTAATTAAGAACTTCCCACCTGGACCTCGTTGAGTTAACGAGCGCTGAGATAGAGAGCAAGTTAAACTGCTTTGTTGTTCACAGGACTTGAATCAAATGCTGTAAAATGTCTTTTCTCAAAACTAAATATTGTGCTCATGACATTTTGGTTCATTTTGTCCTTTTTGTGATTTTTGGTTATTTTGTTCAAGAAAAAAAACTGAATGTTTAATTCCTTCTTTCAATAAATAAACTGGGAAAAACACTTGATGCCAAAGTTAATGAATAACTATGTTTTAGTATAGCAACCCTTAATCATTTAGTAAAGAAAAAATGAAAAATACACATCTCTTTCAAATAATGTAGTCCTCTTTATTTCAGTTTTTGACAAAATACCCAGAAAATTCAAAGCTCCTACGCTTTACAAAAATACGTTCTCTACAAATGTCCTCTGTAGTCCGTCTGGCCTAAACAAAACACAGTGTAGTGTAGAATATCCAGTAGCAGCCTCCTTAACGATAAACCCAAACATTCTCTACATAAAGCTCCACCCATACAACACAATAACATATAAATTAATCACAAGGTCTTAAATTAGCATGAGACAAATATACATGATTGCAGATCATCCACAACAAAGAGGCAGATTCATTTACAAACATAGCTGTTTTTCAAGTGCTGGCGACAAAAAGCCTGAATACAACATGTCGTACACTAATAAAAAATGTGTTTTGGTCCACATGGAAAGATACAGTCCACACCAGAATGATAGAAAACAGCAGAGCGCTCAGCACGAGAAAAGGCAACTGAGTTTCTTCAAGCCAAAGTAACATGACGGCGTCTATCTTCTCAAGCCAAAGTGCAATTGGGCATATGAAGAAGCACCTGTGGAGAGAATAAAAGGTAGTTGGGTAAATCTGAGAATCACTTTATAGAGTTAAAACAACAGGAAATATTGGCATACTGCACAGTAATTGAAGGATAATCAACACACATTTTATAATGCCAAACATTGGGTTTGTTTGTGTGCGCCTCTGTGAGAAAGTGTCTCAAAATACGGCTGATTATCAGGTCAATGAGGGTCAATATAAACTTTGGTATATACAACATTTCTATGTCAGGGGCATTCCTTTTTGTATAAAAGCGTTACCTATGCTGGTTTCTTGTTTACTAACTGTACACCGCTCTACCTGATGTCACACTCCCCAGCCTCCTCTGCAGCGCCTCCAGTCTGGAGATGTAGTCAGTGAGCGCT
Organism: Ophiodon elongatus; assembly: GCA_016806645.1. NCBI lineage: Eukaryota > Metazoa > Chordata > Actinopteri > Perciformes > Hexagrammidae > Ophiodon > Ophiodon elongatus. The sequence goes on from JACSYO010000531.1 coordinate 16,092, forward strand.
CGGTCGGGGTCGTAGCTCTGCAGGTGGGAACAGGTGAGCGCGCCGTGGTCTCCAGCCATGTGAAACCTACACAACACAGACCTTACAGTATTAGAACTGACACAATATGTCACTATAAACATATTATTACATCAATATAAAATGTATATTTCCAAAATTTCTGTCACTTTAAAAGGAATGCTAAATGCTAAATGCTAAAAAAAAAGAAATCAAGAAATTTGGGCTGATGAATTGCTATTTTTGCCATTTTATACACTAATCTAGATCGACTGATAATGACAGTGATTGTTAGTTTCATCCCCATTTCATGCTGCACCTGTGGTGTGTGGAGGAGACAGCCGATCGGGGGGATTCACGTCCACTTCTCCCCCTGCCGCTGGAGACTCCTCCTCCACTTCCTCGTTCTCTGTACATGTCCTCGCTGCCCGGGTGAAGATACGGTGAGTCTCTCACCTCTGTACCCGAGAGAGGAGAAGGAAAAATGATACCATTCCTTTCCAAATGACACTCTTTACCATGTAGAAGTAAAACCTGATGCGTTTTGCTTACCTAAAATCTGTCCTGCTCCGTTCTTGTTGACGCTGCAGGAGATTGTGGAGCTCACCCCCGTCGCTTTGTGCCACCGCTTCACTAGGAAACGCATTCTGAGCAGAAGATGTGAAGGTTTTACTTTCAGAAAAACAAATTTGTAAATTCTGTGACTGCATATACATCGGTTGTGAAAGTGGCCATCTTAAAGATGTTCATTTAAATAAAATGTTGAGGAAGGTAAGACAATGAAGACTGAGCTCATGGGTCACTGATTAAAATTTTGCAATATTTATACATTTGCTGAATTACAATCTGGGTCGGTTTCAATTTAATTCTTAATCAAATGGGACTGAAATCTTAAGGATTGCCACTTTAACATCACGGTTTAAAAGAGGTGTGACACACCATATCACTGGGGTACAACGCATGCACAGTAAAATCTGTAACCCTCCACCATCGCAGCTACAGTTACACTGCGCATGTGCCGTACCTCACAGCTCAAGACCGTGGCCCAGCCTTCATTCAATAGCCATGGAGAAGTTTTGGAAGGCGCCACCCTAAGACTAACACAAAGCTCCGGCTATCTACCTGGAGAGGGCGATAGAGACTCGGACGGCAGAGCGGAAGCGCATCAGCCCCCGGCGGCGCTGGCTGAGGGACTCCAGGCCGGGGAGCGCCGGCCGGCCGCCCATCCTGGAGAGGAGCGACAGCGTGGCTTCCTCACACTCCTGGAAGCCGCCCAGCAGTAACAGCAGATACTTCTTCTGGTAGATCAGAGCTTTGCGGAAGCTTTCTGACCTCAAGTACTTCCCGTACATCCTCTGGAGGCAAAAGGAAAGAAGTCAAATTATGCGATTACACACAGTGTGTTCTCGGTGGAAGTTACTACAAGCAACTAACTACCAGCTCCTCAGATATAAGCTGAATTACAAGGAGTCGTGATCGGCTTTTAGCTGACCTTCAGTGCAGTATTGTCAGCCTCAGGTCCTGTTATCTCTCGCAGGGCGTCGGTCCTGATCTCTCCTCGGAGTCGGGCCACCTGGGCCTGGGCCAGAAGTAAAGCTTTCTCCAGACGGATCTTCTCTCTCGTCCAAGCCTCCCGCTCCTGGGAAAGCATCATACCTGACGAGTCCGCCTTCGACACTACTCTCCTGTTGCTGACCTGCAAGAGGAAATTAAACAATAGAATTTAGTGTTCTGCATGGAATGACAAGAGATGAAAAGAAAAAAAAAAAACTAAGTTTATATTTGAGCTTTCCACATCAGGGTCCTTCTAGTATCTTATATTATCTTATACTTTTGGCTGTCACATCTCTGGTAACATTGATTTCCAATCAGTTTCAGCAAAGTGCTGTTATACTTATAATAATATCTGTATAGCCATCTCAATCAGTAGTATTTCCTGCCATGTACTCACACTGTCGCCTGATCCCAGTCCAGCCTGCCGGTAGCGTCGGAGCTCTTCCTCCAAGCGCAGCGTGTGGTTCCTCAGATCGTTCTTCTCTTCGGTGAGACGGCTGACGAAACCGGTCAGCTCGGCGTTCTGCCTCAGCAGCCGCTCCGTCAGGGAGTTGGAGGAGCTGGTGGTGGAGACTCCCGCCAGCAGGGAAACACTCTGCTGGGGAAAAACACACAAGCAGTCACAACCATGTGTGTTCCCGTCAGATTACAGATGTTCGGAGAAACAAAACAGTCGATTGGAGCTCATCAGCGAAGTGGAAATTCTTCTTTTGATAAAAATTTGTTCATCAGTATGTGAAGTAAATAGTTCCTCTTCCATGTTTTACTTCTGAAGATCATACATTTAAACTCAACTCTGCCACAAAATCCACAAATATTAATAAAACATTAGTAATATACAAAAATATATAATATTATAAATATAAGTTCCTGACCTCGGGGACGGAGGGTAGACCTGGGGATTGCTGCAGCATAGTGATGACCTCATTAACATTGGACTGCACCAAAGATAACTCTTCACTGTCGACCTCTGCAGTCAGCCTGCACACACACACGCACAAATGACAAACATTGGGTTAATTCCATATGACTATATTCGACAAGTCCTACATATTGTAGTACGTTTATGGATTCTGTTACAGCTTATCAAGTGTTACTTCTATTAAGACTGTATTAATGCTGTACAGTTTATTTTTTGGCCACTTGGGTGCAGCAGAACAAGCGGTTAATATCGTCCCCTTAAACAGCTGATATGGTCAACTTATTAATGTTAATAAAAAAACATGAATTACCTGCCCGTATTCTTGTTCGCCATGCCGCGGATCTTGGAGGAAATGAGGTGGAGTTTGTCCAAGATCTTGTCGACTGTGCGCCAAGGGCCGTGGTGGGGTCCGCCGGAGTGGCCTGTTGGAGAGGCCTCCGGGTGGGGGGACGGGGTGGCGCTCGCTGACTGAACATTTCCACTCTTCTGCTGGAACACCCAGTCTTTGGTGCGGTTGGTGGACTCGCCGTGCGAGACGGCCTGCAGTTTGGGAAATAACAGCACCGCTTCAATAAGAACGTCTGAATAAAAGCACTATTAAATAAATGCTTGTATGTTAAGAGTGTGTGACTCGTTGACACTCACACTGTGGCCCTCGGCCTGCAGAGGTCCGCTCCCCTCCCTCCCTCCTCTCTGCTCCGCTAACTGGTTCAACCTCTCCTCCAGTCTCTCCTTCTCTCCTTCTAGACTCTTCCCCCTCCCCATCTCTCTCTCCAGCTGCTCCTGGGCCTCGGACATTCGTGCTTCCAGCCTCTCCAGCTTGGCCCGAGCCTCCAGCAGCGCCTCCTGGTCCCGTCTCGACCTCTGACTCCCCAGAGTCAGCTCCTCCTCTTTCCGTACCACCTCAAGCTTCTGAGCCTCCACTTGACTGAGGAGGTGCACCACCTGGAGAGGAAAGACGAGGAAGAAATACAGACTTAAGATAAACATTTTAGAAATAGTTTAATACAAGACATTTTGACAATGACTAATAATATAATCATCATTTATACTTTTTTTTATCCCCCATCTTGTGGCCATTTGGAGAAAATTATTTAGAAAACATCCCACCTGTGCATGTTTGTCATCTAGCTCCCTCTGCAGTCTTTCCAGCAGACTCCCTTCCTCGTCGAGCCCCCTCCCAGCTTCCTTGACCTGCTGCTCACTGGAGGGACCGCTGTCCGAGGACACACCCGTCCGCAGCTCCCGCTCCCTCCCCAGCGCAGTGCTCATCTCCAGGACCTTGGCTCGCTCCGTCTCCAGCTGGACCTGGAACTCCTGGAGGCGGCTGTGGAGGCTGAGGCGCTCCTGGTCGGTTTGCTGGGAGAGCTGAGAGGAGGCCTGGCGCTCCTGCTCCAGGGTCAGGGTCAGCTGGGCCACGCGGCTCTTCTGCTCCTCCAGACTGAGGTTCAGGTCCTTAGGAGGGAAACCAAAACACACTGTTTTTTAGAATGACCTCTTCAGTCTAGCTGGCATAAGAAAGGGAAGGATGAGATGGAAATATAACGCTAGCAGATGTGTCTTGACTAACAGTTTTTAATAAATACCTGCATACAATGTTAAATGCTGAAAAACAACAACATACCTATTTATAACATTTTTCTGGGGGAAAGATTGATAAATATTGTTACATAGGAAGAAGAGAGGCAAGAGATCTAATGTATATAGGACGTCTCGCTGAAGTTAATTTGTGGCCCCCATCTCTGGTTAGCTTTCAATTCAGGATGAACTATTCCGACATACAAAAGGCCCCCGTGTGAAGGCTCCTACCTCCAGTTCTTCTTGTTTACTCTCCTCGTTTTTCCCAGTTCGACACCTCTCCTTCTCCATGGCCCACTGAAGATCTCGGCTCTTCTTCCTGTCCTCAGTCAGCTGGTCGTTCAATGCGTCCACCTCAGCAGCCTTCTGCGATACCTCTCCCCTGTTGACAGAGATATCAATGAGTTTAGCTGTAATGGATACTTTAATCCTATAGAACTGTTTTAGGTTTTTTAAAGTTTGGTTCCTTCAAATTAAGCAGTTCAGATTGGAGGCAAACATTGACTGAAGCAAAGGTTAAAGCATTGGTTCTCCAGGGGACCCAAGATGGATAAGTCTGAGGGGTCACCAGATGATTAAAGGGTCAAGAAGGTTTAAGAAATGACTGGGAACTTTTTTGCATGTATTAACACCCTCTCTCTCTCCTCATATGTCCCGTCTTTAGCTCTACTGTAAACGCAAGATGAATCCAGGTGTGTTGGTCACGCGTCTGTAAACATGTCTAACCTGAGCGTGTCCAGCTCTTTGAGGTGTTTGTGCTGAGTCTTGAGCGTCGTCTCCAGCTCCAGTTGAGTCTGAAGCAGTTCACTCTTCAGCTCCTCCACCAGCAGCCCGTCTGCCTCCGCTGCGCCATCAGCTCCACATCCCTGCTCCTTCACGCTACGTTCACTACCCGATGATGCAACAGGTAGCGCACCTGAAGGACAACAATCAGAAAACAAGAAAACATCAACATCAGGACGTCCTACTTCTTGTGAGAAAATATCAAAAATGCTTGAAGAACATCATCAGTAGAGTGACAGTAGTTTCTTTTTAAACTGGTTCACCTTGATGAAGCTGCTCTAGTTGACCTCGGAGCTGATGAATCTCAGAGATGAGACTGGACCTGTCCGCAGTGTGGAGCGACCCCATCGCCTCTCTGTACTGGGTGTCCTGGATCAGGATCACAGAAATGTGGTTACTGACCAGAACAAATCATAATCAAAAGGAGAAGACAGACAAGAGAAGGTTGTTTCTGCCCAAAAATATGCAGATTTGTGTCTTCTGTTGGGTAAAAGTCATTGAAATAATCTCATATGAATCATTGAGTAGGGTTACTTTTTAAAAGCAAATAAAATAAATCACACTTTTCAACTACTTATGTGTGGTGCAAGCCCTACGGAGAGCAGTGAAAACAATACATTGCTCAATAATTTCTAATTTTTGTCTTCCTTTTTATAATAAACTATTTATATTATTATAGATTCAGTTGTTCTGTCGGACCTGTTCAGCCAGTCTGCGCTCCAGCTGATTGAGGTGGATGATGGCGTCGCTGGTGTCCAGCAGGTCCAACTGGCTGTAGAGGGCGCTCTTCAGCACACTGCGCTCCCTCATGAACACCTGCCGCACAGCATCCAGCAGCTCCGCACGCCAGTCCACACCGCCAGACTTCTGCAGCAAGTAAGAGACACACAGATAAAGACACAAGCAGACACACACAGACACACAGACGAAAATGACAACTTGAGCTCTAACAAACAGTAAGCAGTGTTTTGTGAATACTGGTGGGGGTTCTCCTACCTGTGTGTCTCTGTGTGTCTGCATCTGGGTGATGAGGCCTTTGAGAGACTCCACAGTCGCCAGTAAGGCGTCTCTCTCCTTCAGCCAGCCGGGCACGTTGAACTGGCTGCCTGGCTCGCCCTCAGTGAGAGGGAGCTCCGACAGAGAGAGCACCTGCATGCCCTCCTGGTGCACCTCGCGGAGCAACGTCTACATACACAAACATGTTGTTGGATTTACCCCCCATTCTTTTCTAGTTCATTTTCATCACTATAATAATTAAAATTACAATCATAATTCAGTGTAGCTATGTATTGATGAGCTCAAGGACAACGTTTCTAGTAGGGGAAGGTCGTACCTTGATCCGGTCAGGCAGTGGATCATCAGTCTCTCTCCTCGCGCCCTCTGGAGTCGACCTGAACTCCTGCTGCAAGTTTGGGAAGTCAAATCCAGTCCGCTGGCTGTAGTCTGAGCTGCTGTCTGCAAGATGAAAAACATTTTCTTGAAACAAACTTCTGAAAAAGGTTTTCGGTACCAATACTAATAGAAACATGTGAAATGAACACTAGCAGCCATGGCAAACTATTTTAGGCATTGGAAATAAAAACAGTGAGGCAGAAATAAGAACAGCTGAGCAGATGGCTCTCTCAGGACTATGCTGTTTATAAAACTCTAGAACTATGGATTATTTCTGTAGATTTGTCAGTGGAAATTTGAGGTGATCATAATATGAAATGAAAGAATGAAAGAGACTTAAACATTTGAAGCAGTAACGTAAACAGAGGAGTTGGTGTGATTGTGCTGTATCAATGAGTTGTTTCCTACCACTTGTGTAGCCATCTTTGAACAGTGATGCAGGACGGTCTTGTCTTGATGAAGGCGCCTAGAAAAGATTAAACATGATTCATATCCTTCTTTCACTATGTCACTCAAAACGTCCTTTGTATGAAACGCCTTCAAAACATATAACTACTGTTAATTTCTTGTATGCAGATACAATTAATAAATTAGTCATTTGACAGAAAATTAATTGGCACCAATTTTGATAATTGCTTCATCTTTAAGCCACTTATCAAGTGCTAAATACTTCCTGGTTTCAGCTTCTCAAATGTGAAGATTTGCTACTTTTCTATATTTTGCATCATTGGACATTGTGTATATTTTGGTTTTGGACTGTTGGTTGGACAAAATTAGCAATTTGAAGATTTGACTTGGAGAATATATGCTGGGCACTTTTCTCAATTTTCTGACATTTTATCGACCAAATGATTAATAGACATTAAAATAATCATTAGTTTTAGCAGAGGGCTGGGACACAGCTATTTCTTCCTGGCCTCACCTCTGTGGAGCGCAGCTTGTCGATGACCGCTTTGAGGGCCTTACACTCGTCCTCCAGAGCCTGCGTGTCCCTGCGAAGGCTCTCGCTCTCTGAAATATGCCGAGCCTCCATGTCCAGGATTTCTGCAGCGTGAAGCTCCTGCATCTGTACAATCTTCTCCTGGAACTCTCCGATCACCTCCTCAATCTCGTCTTTGTTTGCAGACTCGCTTTCCGGGTCCAGGTCGGACATTTGGAGAGGTTCCGTCTGCGTGAACGAGTGCGTTACCGTCACATTTTGCTGCTCAGAGCTGCTGTTTAGTCGAGAGCTGTGAGATTTGTTGGACGGGGCAGAGTTTTTCCTGGAGATAGATGGTTTATCTTTGGCACTGCTTCCTTTCCCAGCCGGCTGTTTGCCTCCTTTCCTTTTAGGTTGGGTGGTGGAGGAGGGAGCAGAGGAGACAGGCTGAGGAGAGGGAGAGGGAGATGGAGCAGGAGATGGAGAACCAGAATCCGCTGTCTTCATCAAGGCTGTTCGTACCTCCTGGAGCTCCTCTTTGAGCTTAGAAATGGAGAGCTCACGGACGTGTAGTTCATTCTGTAGTTTCTCATTGTGCTGCCGGTGGCTGTTGAGCTCTTGTTTGGTGGTATCCACATTCTTTCTCATCTCCTGGAGCTCCTCTTTGAGTTTAGAAATGGAAACTTCGCGGACTTCGAGGTCCTCCTGAAGTTTCTCATTATGCTGCCTGTAGACGTTGAGCTCCTCTTTGGTGGAAGCCGCATCGTTTCTGACTTCCTGGAGAAGCTCTGTCATGTTGGCTCTGCTTCCTTCAGCTTGTACCTTGAGGGCGATTGGGCAGGTGGTCAAATACTACACATGCAAGTATCAAATTGCTTTTTCATCAAAAACAATAGATCAGTTTTGGAGAAATATACATGCTGATGATACTGCACATCATATTTCAGTGCAGAAAAATAAAGTTAAAACGTTTCTGACTCACTTCAACAAGTTCTCCTTTAAGGTGAGAGATGGTCATTTCCCGCTCCTTAAAAAACACAGTTGTATGTAATTAAAATGTGTTTAAAGAGGAACTTACACACATATACTGTATATATGATTAGTGATATAATATTTGACTGAGTCTGGATGAAACAAGAGTTAACACACTTAAAGAATAGTTCAACATTTTGTGAAACACAGTTATTCCCGTTCTGAGAATTAGAAGATAAGGTTGATACCAATCTCATTCCTGTCTGTTAAATTTGAAGCTATAGCATGGTTTGGATTTGGACGTGTTAATTAGTTAGCTTTGGAGCTTTTGGAGCCGATTAGCCCTTTAATTGTATCCTTTATGCTAAGCTAAGCAAATGGCTGCTGGCTCCAGTTTGATATTCACAGTACAGATACGAGTGAAGTACTGATTGTTTCATCAAACTCTCAGCAAGAAAGCAAATGTCAAATACACGTATTTCCAAAAATGTCAAACTGTTACTATGAATATCAGTTACATGAGCTTAAATCTCCCCAAAGTCAAAAATATAAATTTCCAATTAATTGTAAAATAACAAAAAAAACTTAAACATAAAGAACATTATGTTTGTGCAGAACTGAGGTTTCTACGCATGAATGTCACTGAACTCAGCACCCAAGACGGGATATGATTGTTTTGATTTTAAATGTCCAACCGGCTCCGTACCTGCAGCAGCTCCTGGAGCTTCTCCAAGCTCTCCCTGCAGCTGTTCAGCTCCTCTTTGGTGGCAGCTGCCTCCTTTTGAGTCTCCATGAACTCCTGCTGAAGCTCAGACACCTTGGTCTCCTCAGGGCCGCCAGATGATACCTAAAGCCAAATAAAGTTTAAATATTAGACAAGACTTTGTTTATAAAAAAAAATGTAAACTGTAATTTCAAATCTTTGTTCCTACCTTTTGTAGTTGGCCCTTTAGTCTCTCTATTGTAACGGTTTTGTCCTAAAAGAAAAGCACATGTTGGTCAGTCTCACCAAACATTAGAAACACTCTCTAATGTATGACCACTAAGAGGCAGCCACATACTTGGAGCTCCTCCTGTAGTTTGACGCAGCTCTGTTTGTAGCAGTCGAGCTGCTCTTTGGTGGCCGAGGTCTCGTCTCCGACCTCCTGCAACTCCTGGAGAAGCTCTGACACAGCAGCCGGCTGATCACCAGCAATTGACGCCTGAAAAAAAGGTCACAAAGATTCAAACTTATGAGAGCTGTATGGGGCAAGGGACAACATAACATAGCCCAAGAATTGATTACAATGACTGCATTGGGTTTTCACTGGTTAACCATTATTAAGGGTACAGAGATAATTAAAAAAAAAACATAATCCAATAAGAAATGAATAAAAAAAAAAAGGAATGTACTAAACTATAAGTGTGCAAGTGTAGAAACAAGCTTAATTTTCTCATCTTCTCATTTAGATGAGAAGTTTGATACCACTGTTGTGTCTGTACGCTAAATATGAAGCTGCAGCCAGTTAGCTTAGCAAAGCACAAAGACTGGAAACAGAGCGAAACACTTGGTGTTATGTGCAGGACTTTTTCTAGACCAGGCTCAAAATATTTAACTACTCCTATACGACTCTTACCCTCACAGCCGGTGATGTCCTCTGGTGTGTCCTGGTCTTCATCTGACTGAGCAGATCCATGAGCACGGCCAGCCTCTTCTCGTACTCCAGCACCTCCTCCTCAGAGCTGGAGAGCAGCTGCTTCTGGAGCTCCTGGTCTTTCTGCATCCCACTGAGTCCCACCTCCAGCTCCCGAAGCCTCTGGGTCAGATGAACCACCTTCCCTGTGGGAACTTGTCTCGTTTGACCAACTGCACTGAAATCCATTTGGGGAATACCAAAGTCACTAAAGTCATAGACGTTCGACTGCACATTTGGCTCAGCAGGATTCTGATGGTCCTGTTTTTCTTTGGATCCTTGTGGTGGCTGCTGTTGTTGGAAGGCCTCCAGTGTGGCCTGGCTGACTAGAGCTGCAGCCAGTTTCTCCCTCAGATTTTCCTCCAGATTAGAGACCCTCTGTTGGAGACCGGCTGCATAGCTTTTCGTTTGCTCCACGAGGAGGAGACAGCGGCTTAACTCGCCATCCTTTTCACCGACCTCGACCTTGAGCTGCTGGATGTGCAGGTCCAACTCTCCCACTCTGGATGTTGCACTCTGCTCCAAAGCTTGAACTTGAGCCTTCATGACCACAAAACCTGCGGTTTTCTCTCTGAGAGCGTCTTCAAGTTCGCCCTCTGAGCCCTCCATTTTTTCTGTTTCCGCTAAAGCTTCTGTGCTCTCTTTTAGGTGCAAGTATGTCTCCAACAGCTTACTGTGCTTCGTTTTGAGAGTATTGATCTCTTTGGTGGCCAGGTCCATTCTCTGCTTCAGTTCATCGTATTCCTCGTTACTTGGCCCACATACGGAGCTCTCCGCCTTGGGGTCCTCGTCTTCCTCTGTGGCCTGCTTTTGCTCGATATTGGTCAGCTCCTGCTGAAGTTTGTCTATGACTGCATTCAGTTGCTCAAGCTCCTCCTCCTTATTCCTCTTCAAGCGTTCTTGTTCACTCCGCAGACACTCCACCTGGGACTCGAAGTCTTTAATCAGCTCATCCCTTTCATCAATTTCCTAAAGAGAAATATGCAGATATTCTTAAAACATTAAAATGTCAGATTTGAGGAGTCCATAGCTGTCCCGCTATTCGGATAAACCTCTGAGTCCCTTTTGTGCTTGGATAGATTCTTTGGACCCAAAATAATGTAGTTTTCATTGGCATTTGTATTTTAAATGTCTGAAATTGATCAAATTGTAAAAACTCTTTAGAGACTCAGAGGTTTAGTAAGCCACCTCACATGAGTAAATGATCACCTCACAAAAAGACGATGGTGCTGTGGAATTACTTACCGAGACTAAACAAGCAACTACAACCCAACAAAAAACAAAAAAAATGGAGCACACCCAAATAAAAGCGTACACGAATGCAGGAAACACACACTAACTAACACGGAGCTATGCGTATTCGAAATAGACTTTTACACTATTTCGTATACGCATATTGCGTTACCTTGTTATCAGAGGCTGTTCCCATGTGTTGGAGCTTAGTGATCTGTTCATTAAGAAGTGCTATTTCCCTGTCCTTCTCCTCCATCACCTTCAAAAGTCAGAGATTATAATATGATGGCTGTCAATAAACACGTCACGCAAGAGTCCACTCAGAGTCTCGTGGTGGACGACTGAAAGCACACTGGTTGAGTCAAAGAAGAAATGTGCTGGCAGTCTTGCATGGCAGAGTAACGGGCAACAAAAAAAACATTTGCAAACAAAAAATTAGCAACATTGAACAAATGTCTTATATTAGGTGTTTTTGCAGTGGTATATGAATTCAATTAAAATCTTCCTGTTTACAACTGACGGGAGCAGTTTTTAGTTTACATGATTAAAGACCAGACCTTGTGTTGTATTGTGCAGTTAAAGTACAAACTTATCAGGCAATGTAACACATCAGTCAACAGTCTTAAAGTTAATCCGTGGTTTATCTGTTGCTTTTTAGTACAACAGTTTGTGAGTAGAAAATACGGGCTAATCATAAAATAAATGAGAATACAAGTGTACATTTTTTTAACATAATATGTGTCCAGCATCTGTCTGATAATCATATCCACAGTATTTAAGAAGCTAGCGTGGCTGCAGTACAAACACAGCCAACCAGACCTCTGGAATTCACAATTTTACGTAAAGATACTGTAAAAAGTTATTGCAGCAGAATGAATCTTTACCTGGATCATGCTGTCCCTCGTTTCTAGATATTGCTGCTGGCTGCTGATCTCCTTCCTCTGGATCTCCAGCTGCATGTGAAGCTGCTGCACCTCCTCGCTCTTGTTCTCCAGCTCCTCTCTGAACTGCTCCAGCTGCTCTTCCAGGTTACAGATCTGAGGCGACAGGTAAACATGACAAGCACTTCAGAGGAGACACCAGACAACAACAAAAAAATGTCTCTGCTTTACTTGTTTGCTACAAATGTTCTACTATTCCTGTGAATAAACAGAAATGCAGCTATCAAAGGATACTACAGTACTAATGTATTAGCAGGACGAAGAGGCCCATTTATATATGCATTACATCTAGTCACAAAACACTATTGAAAACTAAAAGAGACAAACATTTCCTTCCCAGATTTTGGTCAGAATTAAAATATTATCCAATGAAAGGAATCTGTTCTTGGTCAGCACACTACCTCTTTCTCTTTCCGCTCCAGAGCTTCTCTCTCCGTCTGTAACTGAGCCTCCAGTGTGGCGTGTTTTGCCTCCGTGACAGATGCATGCTGCTTCTTTTGTTCAACCTACAGCACGCACAACAACACACAAGAAAAAAAATACTATTTAGCACAGCAGTTGTGTACAACAGTCGCAGAAAGGTGCCAAGGACCAAAGTCTTGTGATGAACAGATTTTCAAGAATGTTAGGCTACAAATGCTTTTTTGTCCACGTCGCGTCCTTAAATCGTGCAACTGGAGCTCTGTGCCATTTGTCAGCCGAGCGGCGGCACGGCAGATATATGAGCATTTCCTTCACTGCTCTTTTTGTTCACTCACAACAGCCCTTCACGGACACTGGGGGGCAATCTTGACAGTTGCTAGCCATCACTCATCACCAGCAACAAACTGCTGCATGGGTGAAGTAGACCCACCCACACATTGTTCTCCCTCTCTGTGTGTCCCAACCCTCCTCCTCGTCACCTCATCTACATCCTCTCACATACACCCGCTGCCATTCTCCACAGCTATTGTTCAGACTGCCTTTTCTCTCTCTTGTCGTCCCTGACTCAGTCTCCTGCACATCCTTCATCTCCCGTTTCTCCCCCCACTCCCTCTCCCCCTCCCCCTCCCCTTCCTAACCTTCTCCAGGGACTCCGCGCTGGCCAGCAGGGCCTGCTCCAGCTCGCGGATGCGGCTCTCCAGCTTGTCAATCTCTTCGTCGCGCTCTCCCAACTCACGACGCAGCTCCTCTGAGCTGAGCAGCAGCTCACTGCACCAATCCGCCTTCTCCTTCAGCTGGGAGTTCAGCTGGTCTACCTGGTAGTGAGAGAGAGAGAGAGAGAGAGAGAGAGAGAGAGAGAGAGAGAGAGAGAGAGAGAGAGAGAGAGAGAGAGAGAGAGAGAGAGAGAGAGAGAGAGAGAGAGAGAGAGAGAGAGAGGGGGGTTTAATGAGAATCGCTCTCACACACCACTCGCTACAGCATAGCTGGTACATGTACAGCTAGCTGGGAGGTCAGCTGATCCACCTGAGAAAGGAGGGGGCCGAGAGCGAAAAGCGGTGCAGGGACAGAGAGATTTCATTCAGGGTGACACAAACCACAGAGCAGTACATTAGCCAGGAGGACCGCTGGCAGGTAACTGATCCATCTGTGAGATGGGAAAACATCAGCAGATCAATGAAGGGGAGGAAGAAGGGTGCACAGGAGGAAGGTTTGTTTAGGCTTATCTCAGAACTGGGTAATAAGTCTATATCTAGACGGTACCCCTGCTTGATTAAACAAGAAAATAATGTTGTTTCATAAATGCCTGACTGACCGTTATGTATCCTGTCGTTTCAGAAATGTATCTTTAGGGACGTTATGACACAGAGTTTCAAACAAAAAGACACCGTAGTAAGGCAGATGAAATGCACCCGTTCACTAGCAGCCCTTCGTTAAATATTAATGTGACTAGAGAGTGGGGTGGACTCCTCATTAGAGTACTTCAGCTCTGAATGGTCTATTTACATTTTTGAGCTTTACTTCATTTGTGGATGGATTTAGGTCAATTCTATATGCAAGTTCTCGCTTGACACTTAGCTGGAGACATGCTCGTTTGTCATTTACCTCCAAAACTTTGCTAGTGTGGCAACTAAACAATGTTAAATGGTTAGTTTTACAAACTGCAGTTGGCTAACTCACACAAATTCACATTGATTTAAGAAAGTACTTTGAAATTTCTCTATTTTACTACGGCCATTTGTCAAGTATGCAAAAAGTGGGGTATAATTGAATCGAAAGGCAATCCTCTTTATGGAGGATACTTTTATATTTGTTCTACTTTAAACCTGTGTTCAAGTTCGTACCGACCCGTTTGTTTACCGTTTTGTTGTTGACTTTTATGCTGGACATTGAAAAGGGAGAAACCAGAGGAAGGGGCAGAGTGAGAGAGGACAAGGTTTTGAAGTCGCTTTGAAATGAAGACAAACACAGCAGACGGGGATCAAACCGGAGAAAGGAGGAAAAGGACGAGAGAGATGGGCAGGCCATTAAATACTACAGGGTCGGGCGGGGTTACTAAAATGCACTAAATGCTCTCTGGGGGAGATTCTACGTGTAGCTAGAAGCAATACCTTAAAGGTTACTCCGTCCACCTGTAATAGCCACGGGAGAGAGAAGGCATAAAGGATCAGAGGATGGACAGCTTAAGGGCAAGAGGGGGAAGAAAAAGCACTTAGTGATAAAAAGAAATGTGTCAGGAGTCTCTGGAAATTATAGAGAGAGGTTATCTTTGGGGTGAGTTTAAAGCAGGAGCGGGACTGATGTATAAATGATATGCTATAAACACAAGGAACTGAACTAACAGCTACTGTAACTACAGAGGAGCATTAATCAAGGCTGCAATCATAAATTATATAATTCAAGTCTTCAAGTCTGAGCATGAATGATTTTGATGTTCAGTGGTATCATAATGTTCCCTTTTCTTTCCGTAATGTCTTTGGAACGGAAGTATCCACGATTTGTCCCCGCTAACAAGCAGCAGGGACAAATCGTGGATACTTCCGTTCCAAAGACATTAAAGAAAGAACAGGGAACATTATGATACCACTGAACATCAAAATCACTGTCCCCTAATGGAATAACTGACTTATCTTGTCAAATTATCTTTCCGACTGAGCCAGTGAAATGCTCCGAGGGCCCAGAACCTGTTGCGGCTGATTTACTTTTATATTATCAAAGGACATGCGAGTTCAAACTGTTTACTGTGAAGGCATCATGTTTACAATAAACATTAAAGAGGTTAATTATTTTGTCCCGTGCAAGGACTCAGTCGATTGGTTTGAGGACATAATTAGTAATTATAATTAATACAATGACGACAGTGTCGATCAAAAGTATATTTCTCCTCGCCCAAAGTGAACTGGAGGCTAGATTGTGAGCGGATGAAAAATGACAGATAATGCCAAAATCCTGGAGAAGCCAAAGAGTAACAACAGCACAGAAAAAGCAAATAAACAACATTGAGGTTAAAACTGCTGGGATGAACGAGGCTGATGCACAAAAAGAAATGTCATATTGCAATTTGGTGAGTACTTAAAAAAAGGCAGGTTAAGACTTCTATTACTGTCACAAACGGAAAATGTGACAATCAAAATTTAGGCCAATTCAAAACAGGATCAAATACCAGAAGTTACACCGATCGGCCTTTCGATAGCTGTGGGAATCAAAGATTGCCAGAAAGACGAGTAACAGTATCTGTGAAAGCTTTTAAGCAGAAAACAGCAGCTGGAAATGAGGTTAATGAGAGCGGAGAGAAACAAAACAGTAAAGTTGTGGACTGTAAAACCAAAACAATGAGCTGAACAACTGAAAACACTCCAGAGAGCCGAGTGGAACAGTGAGAGGGCGATACATCGCTGTGGGTTCGTCACTACAAGCGACACTTTCCACATTACACGTCTTCACTTCATCCGTTGTTAATATAAACATCTAATCACTTGAATTTAGCCTGAACACTGTGTGCAGTTGGTGTCCCGGAACGAGGTTTCACTTCTCAGGGGTTACATTACATGATATGTTATATACTTGTCATCAAGTCATAATGTGTGTCTTACAAACACACGGCCTTATGTTTGACAACATTTTTGAGAGTAACAGCGCAGCGATTAATTTTAGCTAATCTTATCACTCCCACTGTATTGTGCATTTCACGACCGTGTTGATAAAACCCACTGTTACACAACTTTAAAAAAAAGAACACAAGGACAAACATTAATCCCACTCACTCTTTCGTCTGCGAAACACTAGCACTTTTTTTTGGTGTCACATTTGAGGCAGCGCATGTAATTCTACAAGCTCTATTGTTCTGCTGTGTGACCCTCAGCTCAGTGATCATAGCCACGCCAACAGCGTGATGTTCAGAAAATAAGCATCTCTATTAATGCCCGGTCCTCTGGCAGAGAATGCAGCTTGCTCCGGTTACCTCTTTGTTTCTTTGCTCAGAGCCAGCCTGGAGCTTCTGAGGGTTCTTCAGCTGTTGTTCCAGTTTCTGGATCTCCTGCTGGAAGAAATCTCTCTCGTGTTCTCGGTCCACGGCTTGTTCCTGGACACCGAAATGAAGACAGGAATATTATAATATTGAATCACATCTTCTATACAAAGACAAATCCACCTGTTGAGAAACCGGTTTCCTTGTTGACAAACTGCTTAATTTATCTTTAGTCATCGGAGGCTGTGAGAGCAAATGTCTACGTGCTTTGTCATCTAGTCGACATTTGTCTGAAATCAAGGAGGAGGAAAGCTTTGAAGGCCAGTTGAGTTTTTCTGCCAACCCTAACCTCAGATTTAGGCGTTTACACAATCTCATGAACCAAATTATGGAGTTTTTCATGCCGAGGTAATTATGACATACTAAACAGACAAACTTGTTGCACTATTGTTGTCAAAACAGAAACAGAAATAAAAATCTGGTTATATTTTATTCCTGCACACTACAGAAAAAATAAGACTATTATAAAGAATTGTTGAAATAATCTAATTACGTTTACAAATGTGCTTATTTCCTATTTGTGTGCAGAACCAACATCAACAGGACAATAGAGGGAATCTGCATTCAAACCACATCGAGACAATTAAGTGCCGATTTCCGGCCAAGTGGCCCAATTATGATGATGGGAACAAACTCATTAGACCATGAGCCAAATATGAGTTAGGGTCCTCCCAAAAAAAAATCATGAAATCATCAGCTTTGCTTTTAGACAAGCTGGAAGCTGAAGCTGTGACTTTAAACTTAATAACAGCAATTCTTTATTAACCAACATTCAACTTAATCTGACTGTCAAAAGATGTTAATGTGAAACACACCATGTAAAAAATACTCACACACACACACACACACACACACACACACACACACACACACACACACACACACACACACACACACACACACACACACACACACACACACACACACACACACACACACACACACACAGTTTGTATCCATGTGTGTAAGTCTTTGCCAATTGACTAATTATTTCATCTCCAATGAGAACTGGTATAAGAGGTTCATGCATGACTTACGTCTGCCCAAATAAGGAATGAAATATAAAAATGTTGCCACTGACATGAGAGTATTCATGCTTTTGAATATTGAGTATCAGTCAAAGTCATTGTCACTCACATCGAGGAACCTCCGGTTCTTGTCCAGCTGCTTCTCCAGAGCTTGGACCTGCTGCCGGAGGTCTCCGCTCTCCGAGCTCTGAGCGTGCTCCAGCTCGATCACCTTGTTGACCTGCTCCTCGAGCTCCGCCTCCAGCAGCTTCACCTGCTTCAGGAGGTCGGCGTTCTCCTTCTCCGCTTGACGCTGGACCTCCACCTTCTCCTTCATCAGCTTCTCCGTCTCCTCCAGAAGGTCTACGTGAACACAGCGGAGGACGGAGGGGCAAGTTAGGCATCACCGCCTGTCAACTCAAGGTGGCGGACTTCAGTTAATTCAGGTTTGATTTCAGTGACAGACAGGATGCTGAGACGGAGCTACTGAAGAGTCTCAAGTG
Source organism: Ophiodon elongatus (assembly GCA_016806645.1). Taxonomy (NCBI): domain Eukaryota; kingdom Metazoa; phylum Chordata; class Actinopteri; order Perciformes; family Hexagrammidae; genus Ophiodon; species Ophiodon elongatus. Next base: position 34,013 of record JACSYO010000531.1, read on the forward strand.
TGAGCCATGAGATTAGATTTAAATAGTTTTTGTTGCCATGTTGTTACAAAGCTATCAACTTCTTCCTCTGAAATGTTGCAATTTCATATGTCGTGGTCACTTTTACTGCTTTGCCAGAATACATGGCTCCCTTCAGACTCTTCCAACATCTCAGTCCACTTCCCAACATAACGCCCCCGTTACCGAACATGATTCCCCGTCATTGATGCATCTTTGGCCCTCAGCCGCCACCGGTGAACAACCCACAGCGGTTTCCCCAGGATTGAACCCCGCAGGATTAGTGCAAAAGTAACAAAATGAGAGAGTGCAGATGACAGAACAAACACGTGGAAAGCCCAGACGTTGTGATGTCCATGCCCAATAAGCATTTACAGGCAGGAGAAGGACTTCCTGAACGGCCAATCATCTCACTCAAAGACATGCTGTAAGCACAGCATCTGCAGGTCTCAAATATACATAACAATTGGAGAAATAAAAAAATCCCTCAATTCTAGAGTGCAGATGATTGACAGTTCGGGAATAATGACTATGTACAAGTGTCTGAAGATTACTTTCATTTCATCATGCTAAAATGAGTGCTAACATCGACTCCAAGACATTAAAAATGACCAATCAGGACAAAAATCAAATCAAAATGAAAAGCTGAAGCAAAGGTTAGTGATTGAACTGAGTGAGTTTGTGAGCCCATAGCAAGCAAGCTCCAAGCGTTGTTGGTGAGTTGCTGGATTAGGGTTAAAGAGGTATACTTCCACTCAGATACAGTAGACGATTATAGAGAACATACAGTAGATATGACTGAGCCATGCTCAAAGTGGACACACCTGCTTCAGGTGCTGCAACCATTGCAGCTTCAACTAGGCCTACGGGAGAATAAGAAAGCACAGGAATGTAACATGCTCTTGTTTGTGTCATGAACAGGAAAACTCTGAGATAAAGAATAGCAAAGGGTGAAGAGAGAGGAGGCAGTGCTTTTGTGTCTTTGTCACAGTAGGAGGTTAATGCTGTAGAAAGGATGCTGTGAAAGGAAAGTTTCTGAAATAGCCCTCTTGGTTGACACCCTTCAATACAGAATACTCACCGTTTTATCAGAGAACGTACTCATGGGGTACCTTTTTCATAATACAGGAGTTATAATGCAAGTTATCAGATACAGTTATTAAGCTTCATGTGTATGGAGCACTTCTCGGAATATACCTGTAAATGTGACCTGTGGCATTTCATTCTAAAAATATACATTTTGACTTTTTTACCCAGGGTCTGAATTATTTTCGCTGACAATGCAGCCAAGTTATGGCTCATATTTATTTGTTATCAGTTCCATTCGGCCAGAGCAACACAAGAACTGCAAAATAAATCAATTTGAGGCTTGTGCACCTTTAAAACTGGACTTTAAGCCCTTTTCACAAAAGAGGAGCTGAAACAGTGACAGCTGCATGTCACACAACAGCTGCTGACACCGACTCTGGGTCAATTCAAGGAAGAATTCATGCTTTAATTTAGGTGAATAACTTTTTGAATAACCATACCAAACAAACGGTTCCTTGAAACTTGAGTCATGATAACAGAGAACAAAAAAACCTTTATAAAAAGGAGGTGATATTTTGTAATCTTGTTTTCTTATTTAAGCTTATTTTTGATACACTATGATTTCTACAAAGCAATTATGTTCACAAGATCAGACCTATGTTTAATGTTCAGACTATGTTATATTAAATAAATTAATTTCCTAGTAATGATGACTTCCTGTGAGAGGTCTATAAAATTTCTGCATATATTTCCGGTAAGGGAGTTCTGGGATACGTACGAAGCTCACGGGGCCCGGCGTGCTCCCTCATGGCGTCTTGTTGCCGTGACAGCAGCTCCCGCTCGTTCTGCATCTGAAGCCTCTCCTGCTCCAACTCGTGCAGTCGGCTACCAGTCACCTGCATGAAATGACATTCAGTTACAGACGGGCACAAAACTCTAGTAAATATGTTGATTAGGCAATAGCTCACGACAGGTCTTGGTATTTTGTTATGATACCAGAGCTAATGGAGGTTGTTCGGCCTGACACAAAGCTTTTGATTTTTATTAAACGGCCATAAATGGGCACTGCCATCTACTCCTCCACAGAAGTTAACCTTAAATGTTTCCATCTTGTAGCAGGTTTTAGCCGCTAGCTTTTTTACTTTGTATCTGTAAGCTGTACAGTCTGTTCCGTCTTGACGGAAGTGATCCCCCAACGTGACCCTGTCGCTAAGCAACCATGACAACATTTTAGTCTCGTGTTTGTTTTCCTCAGACGCGGAGTGATACTGAAAGTGCAAATGAAGTCTTGGTATGTATTTATTATAGCACGGCTATTAACCAATCAGCTTGATTTAAGCTGCCACTTTTACAAATGTAGTGGGTTTTCACTTAAGATAAGGCCGGTGATATTCTATCTTTTCCTCATTGTCTTGCACATTTTGGGTTTCAGCCTTTTAAAAGGATTTCTTGACAATAAGAAAAATATAGAATGTCAACACACTCATCCTTTAAGCGCTGTAGCCTGAATTTATACATTTGTACACATTGAGTTTCTCCTGGCAGATATTTTAACTAATTGAACCTCATGTAACTGTGCTTGCACTGGAGTGTCTACTCTTCAGCAACAGAGGCAAAATAATAAAAATTGAAAGCGTTGTCGAGTCTTGTGCCGTCACATAAAATAAGAAAAAAAAGGAGGTAATTATTTTTCCTCCTCTCTGCAGCTGGAATGCCTCACCTGCAGCTCTTGCTCGAGGCTCAGCTGGAGCTCTTCCTTCTGACGCAACTGCTCATCCAACCCGGCTCGTTCACCCGTGTAGCCATCAATCAGACCTGAATGTGGACGAAGCAGAAGGAAGACAGTTATAAAGGGCCCTCGGCTTATGGCATCTTTCTCACCCTCTCACACTTGCAATCACTTCACAGAGAAATTACCTTGAGCCTTGAGTCTAGCTTCAGTCACTCACACACACACACACACACACACACACACACACACACACACACACACACACACACACACACACACACACACACACACACACACACACACACACACACACACACACACACACACACACACACACACACACACTTAACACCAGGATACAAACTCCAAGGTTACCAACAACACAGCAAACTAAATAAATAAATAAATAAAATATGCATACATAAACATTGAGGCACACAAACTTGCCTACAAATGCACAGAGGAACACAAGTGGGCATGTCTGACCCATTTTGCTTGACATGAAGTACACAACTGAGCTGTAAATACAATGAAGTGCAATCATTACTGTACTCTGTCACGGGTCAGCAAGCATTACGCACCAGGATGCTATTCAGCTCATAGTTACGTGTTATGGGGGTACACACACTCTAACACACTAATGAGAAACCACTGATGAATCTACTGTAACTGCAACTTTGGTGTGGAATGAGACCAGTTCAAAAAAGGTGGAATTCATATTTTTTCTGCCTTTATGCTTCTTTGTAGCTCATAACAGCTCAACCAGCGCTGTGTGTTATCTAAAGCTAAGAGAGAGGCAGAAGGTAAATGTCAGGACTAGATTATCATGTCAGACTTTACACAACGCTGTGTGTAAACTTTGACTAAGGAGGGATCCCTCTACGATACAGCTATCAGATGCACATGATTACCGACGTAAAAAAGAACATCGTTTACCAACTACACGGAGCTCTACTGGGAATCTTTAGCTCACATTTACTCTGCAACATTATAATTCCACATCTTTATATTGTCCAATTAAACCGTTCCCCCTTGTTAAAACATAACAAAAGACCTTTCATCCTTTTTCACTGTCATATAATATGTTCCATCAAGCGGTGAAGAGGATCTTTTTTTCCCAGGTTGAGCCCATGTCTTATTCAAAACCAGTTTGAAAAGGCCACACCTTGAGCATCTACCTGTGTGGTTCAGCCACACAATAGGAGGATAATTTCAAAGTAGAGTAGGGACACACAGGTTTGGCAGATTTTAAGCACTCCCTGAAAGTCAATGAAGACACATGCCACATGACCAGATAAGCTCAGCTGCTCTGGAACTCTTTTTCATGAGACAACAGGTTGATAGTTTGGGTAGCTGCATTTATTCTCCATTAGAGCTGCAATGGATAGTCAATTAACGGATCAGTAGATCAACAGAAAATTAATAGGCAACTATTTGGATAATTGACAGATTGTTTCAGTCATTTTTTTCCAAGCAAAACAATAAAATATCTGGTTTCATCTTCTAAAATAAGATAATCGTTGCAGTTCTAATCTATACAATGTTGTTCACACAGCTTGCCACCTGGTCTCCCGCTTTGATAATCTATCCTGCATAAACTTTTTATGACAGCAAATATTTGTCGTTCTTCGGCACCTCTATAGGATTACAGAAAACAAACAACATAACAGGATACTACTAGAGATGATAGAAGATGAGTAAAAGCTATAAACTCACCATTGTTCAGTGTGTACACAAAGCCAGAAACAAAGAAAGGACTGTTGTAGTCTACGTTTTGACAAATTGTGTGAGAGAGAGAGAGCGGATGCGGTTGTAACCGTTGACTCTTGTGGACCAGCTGTTTCTGACATGGATGAGACACCGAGTTCTCCCGATGAGATTTGTCACAGCGCTTAAACTGTTGACGGAAATTGGCCACTTACCTCCTGGTGAATCGAGGTTAATCAAGCTTTAAGATTTTACTTTACACCTCCATAAATAAGCCCTCATTATTTAGTTGTCACAGCCGCAATCAGACATCCAAAACATAAATTACCATTTGTCGATTTCTCACCACAGATAGTCTCACACTCCTTTACGCTCCCTTTCAAACAGCTGATCCCATCACTCCCTGTAACACCCCCTCCCCCAAGCAGATGCACAGATGCTTTTTCACTTCAGTTCCTCCTTAAGCTCTCTGTTTTCTGTAATCATTCTGACATACAGACACACATTGTCACGTCATCCATTAAGACCACAGAGAAACAGCGAGTACTGCATTTCTTCTGTAAGGAGGCTGCATTGAAGAAGATGACTTTAAGAAGGTGCAAACAGTTCGATCAGAGTCTGAGCAGAACTGTCATCCACTGAGTTACACCTCAGAGAAACTCTTATTTACTTTAATATATAAACTTTACCCACCCTCAGCGCGGTGAAGTTCCAGAGCCAGCTGCTCGCGTGCCTGGGCCTCCTCGGACAACCTCTCCTGCAGCTCCTCCTGCTTCTGCAGCAGCTCGCTCATCTCCTGGTTGTAGCGGAAGGACTCCCGCATCAGCTCCGTCTGGGTCAGCCGGGCATGTTCAAGCTGAGAGGGGAAGAGGAAAAGACATGGTGACACACGAGAAGAAGAGTTAGGACTGTATTCAATGAGCTTAGAAGAACAAACTTGGGAAAGGAATCGTTTGCCTCAAAGGGGCACTCCACCAATTTTACATTTGAAGATCAATTTACTCGTTGCAAGACAACCACTCAGCCAGTGAAGACAGTTGTATAATGTTTTTAGTGGTTGATTATGTCATCATCGAAAGCCGGTGTTACAAATTGGAGGATCTAATGAAAGACTGCTTTATGGGAAGTGTGGGATCCAGTATTTTAGCTTGACAAAACACTAAGAACAAAAAAGTCAGGATCTCCCCGCCTTTGACCAATATTTTATAAATTGCCATTTAAAAAGTCCCTCAACTTAATGGAAGTTGTTTTAAATCACTTGATTCCCTATAAATCTACAAGTTTGGCAATGGAGCTGAGCCATGATTTCATTCACTCACCGTTTTCAGCCAAAATCATAGATTAATGAGCAATTAATGACACAGAGCAACAAAAAAAGTTTCTGAAATTCTTTCTTTCTACATATAAAAAGTTCAGTCTCATGTACTGTAATGCATAACATTGGACTACAGTTCATAGCTCTCGATGCTCATTTGATTATTTTACCCATAACATATATTTACTATGGCAAGATATGAACCAAACCTAGAAAATATCTTTTTTTAAATCAAGATATTGATTCAACCTCTTCCTGTGCATTTGAAAAACATTTTGTCTACTTAAATACATGATCTACATTTAAGTTCAATACCAGTATGATTCATCGAAAAGCAAATCGCTAGATCAAGCTATTGTTTTTAAACTTAAATTAGAAAAGCATGTTGTTGTTGTTGCGTTTAAGAATATACAACTACTTTATTGTACATGATTTGACAACACAGCTCATGGTCTTCATGCATCATGTGCAGACAGACTGCAACATAAGTGCACAGGCCTGACACAAAAGTGAAAATTGTACAAAAGTCAATAACAGAATGAGGTTATGTGCAGATGTAACAGAAACGCGCCGAGATAATGATATCACAATTGTTTATTGACCTTCGGGTCAGGTGACAGAAGGCAGCTTTTCTGTGTGGTACGGCTATGAAATCATCATGCAATAACCTGTCAGCACGCTCACATTCATCCCACAGCTACTTTCCATAGATCATATCTACCTGAGCAAAGGTCTTATTGTATAACTTTATGGGAACCAGGAAGTGGTAACGTGACCCTGACCAATAGAGGTAATAATCTTTCACCTACGACTTCATAAAGCAGCACAGAAAGAGCTGCTGTGCTCCTACATGGAGGGACATTTAACTTTCATCACGTGAACCAACTAAAACAGGCTGTGGAAAAAGGAAACTTACTGTGTACGGAGGAGTGGGCAGGGAGATTTTGGAGACGACTTTAAGGAGGTGACCATTATGCCGGTGATTGATGTGTGAGATTTGCGTGTGTACCACCACAGCATTTTTGTCAGTCAAGGTGCTGCATAGTGGGAAAGGTCGGGGAAGGGGGACGCGAGATTCCACCTCGTACACATCCTGGTCCTCCCCTTCCACCCACGTCCTGCCCTGCACGCCCGAGTTCCAGTAAGAGCGGTACGAATCCATGGCAAAGGATGAATGGATGAAGAGAGAACTTCCAACCTCAGTTTGTTATGTTGCAGCTCATTTTCTGGAGTTATCAAATAAGGTTTCCATTCGTCATGATCCGTCGGGCTGAGCTGTGCTGCCGCAAATGAGAATGGAGTCCAGTGGGGAATGAAGCAATGAGCAACGTTGTGGATAGCGCCAAGCAACAGTTTCTATGTGTTTGCCCCACACACACACACACACACACACTCACACACACACACGCGCGAAGAGTAAACAACAATCGGAGAGGGTGACATTCACGTCATCTCAATCACATGCTGCCTGGTGGAGGTAGAACAAGTCCCGGGTAAATATTGAAGAAAGATAATCATCCGGCAACGGTGTGAATTTTCATGATCCTACCAACAAAAAAAAAAAGTGTCATCCTCGACAGCAGGTGGAAGTCACATCTTGGTCCGACAGCTTTAAAAGGCATTCCTGAACACGACCGCAGGAGGTTTGTAACCACAAAGGCAAGCATTTCTTCTCTCCGTGTCGTCTTTGATGATCTCCAGCCCTCTCTCGTTGTTCTCTCTGACCTTCTTTCTTCAGAGTGAAACCATATCATGCCGCTCCGTAAAGCTCACACCCCCACGCCTGCTCCGGTTTGCTCTCCTCTCTCTCTCTCTGGAGATTCATTGACAATACTATGACGCCGTAGCAACCCCGACCTGCAGGGAAGCCTCCCAGGGGCCCCTTTTAATTGTTTAGTCCGAGCGGCAGCCTGCCGAGGGTGGAATGACAGCGATTGGGTCTCAAGTCTCTCACGCTTTCCTTCTTACTTCCTTCTAGGATTGCTGTCATTCCCTCTCCACGCATGCTCCCCTGCTCATACCATATTATTACTCACTGAAGCCGGATCTCTCTCCTGTCAGACGAGCTCTTCTTACCCCAGGCAGGCTAGCGTCACTCTATTACACTCACTTTGCCTCCGTCTACCCACGTGCTTTAAAAAGATTCATTAAAATTCCAGACTTTCAGAGCTGTTTTCGCCTCTCTAGAGAGGAGGGTTTTTCTTCCACTTCCTACATTGATCTCACACAGCAGGAAACTGTTCAGCAAAAGTGGGAGGGAAGCAGGTGTGGCTTCAGTAATTAGAGCCAGTGAGCCAGGTAGATTTGCAAATAGATCACATGCTCTCTCCATACACACACAGACACAAATAACCCACAGGCAACATACGCCCTTTACACAAAAAGTTGTCAAACTGGATTCAATTCCTAAGTAGACACAGAAAGAAGCAATTAAGGTGTTCTGACATGCTGCCTTGTGGTCCCAGCTACGGTCTCTGTTTGGCACGTCAACCGTCACACTGATTGCACACAAACAATTTCCACGTCTCACTGGCAGATAATGGGAATAAGTAATGAGTGAGCAAACACCTTCCAAAGGCGAATAATTTACAGCGTTCATTGAACAAAAGATACTTCACATTCCTGACCGGCTTGTTGAATTAATCTCCGTTCAAGATGCTGCTTCTCGGGCAAGACATGGCGATCGAGCCCCGCTCACAGACAAGAGTAATGTATATCAGATCAATAGCAGCAGGGAAATCATTGAACAAACCATTAAGAGGCTTTGTTGATTACAAGTTTATTGTGCTGCTAATGGTGTGTACTTGGAGATATAATAAAATAAAATCGACAGTGGGCCTTTAATGGGGCTGCAACTAACATTTTATTTTTGAATATTTTCTTGACTTATCTTTAAAAAAAAATTGTTGTTGGAAAAGTGACATTTTTTTTCAACACCACATTATATATTTATATTTTTGAAGCTTGAACAATTTATTTTATGATTGATCAATAATTAAAATGGTTGCAGATTAATCAATTAATTCTATTATTATCAGTAGCCTTTAAATCACCCCATCATTTTTCAATAGATACCGTTCGACCAACAGTCACTCTGCGCGGCAGATGGATGCTGGAACAACAGTGATGCTCGGCCTGCAAGTTCTTTAAAGCTATTTTTAGATCGGCAAAGATAAAAACCCATCTCAGCGCGAGTAATGCATGAATTTCAGCCAACGGGAAGATGTGCTGTGCAGTCAGTTACAGTAATACATTCAATGGCCCAGTTAAACTGGCCACGTCTATGTGGGCTGACACTGGACACAGTGGGCGCACTACGTGGACGGCCTGAGGGGGGTTGGAGTTGCTCTGTGCACCATCGACGATGATAGGCTGATCGACCACACAAAAGCTCCATGTAAATACAGCTCGTATCTATAGGCAACCGCTGGGAATGAGGCGGCTCTTTTGTGTGCGAATTCTCGACAGGCCAACTTTGTTGCCGGCCACATTCTGCAGTCTCATCCCCATTATGCCCCCATGAACAGGCGTAGAAACCTACAGAGGGGTTAACAGTGTCGAGTGTGGCTATTTAAATGTTTAGTCAAAGCCCAAATGTGTCACTAAAGCTTTCTGCACAAACACAGGAGTGTTCATGAAGAATTCTTCTGGCTGCCCGTCAACTGGTCCCAGCACTTAAAACCCTCTAAAACTGCAAATTGTTGTTTTGGTTTGTGTTTGGATTTATTAACGAGATATAAACATGGTGTGCTCCACAGACGCTTGTAATCTTTATCGTCCAGATTAGAGAGGTGTCATATGTGGTATATTCTCATCTTAGTCTCAGCAAGAAAGTGATGCATTAAGCAGTTCGTCATATTGGTTATGATCAAATAAAAAGCTTTAAAAACATTTCTGTTCAGCAAACTAAGACGTCAAAAAAGTATTGTCCAGAAACTCGAATGTAACTTTTTCAAAAAGCTACCCAGCCCACTGAGAACCGTACAAAAGAAACACGCCTTAGATTAAACAGTATAACAGTTTCTTAGTGAGCAGAAAGTGCCATACGCTGTAAGACAAGAAAATAACGTGAGCGAGCAGAGCAATGCTCTGAATATGAGCACAGCACAGCACACTGATCCCAGGCCAGTGAACAGAAAAGGGTTTGTACCTGGTTGGTGGTGTCTGTGATGGCCATCAACATCTTCTCCAGAGCCGTTTGGAGTCGGCAGCTGATCCCCATCAGATACTCCTCGTTCTCCAGCTGTGTGCCCGCCCCCAGCAGCAACCTCTCCATCATCTGCTGAGACACCTCCAGACCCTCGTCAGCCTCCGTCAACCCGGACCACAGACTCACATGGTCTGCGGCGGTCTCGCTGCCCTGGCAACTTTCTGCAGCGTGACCTGGTACGACCAGAGGAACACACGTCACACACAAACCTGATGTATATTACGTCATCAACAGATTTAAAGTTCACTCACTATGTTCTGACTAATAGGTCTAGTACAGCTTCTTTGAGAAGCTTACAGATGTTTTTTAACTACTCCAACTTTAAATGAATAAACCAAGACGCTGTGAGAGAATAATCAGCACAATCATCATCAAATTCTGCAGAAACATTAAATACTTAGCTTCTTAAATCCATTTGAAGCTCGCATGACGAAATTAAATGGTGTAAGGCTTGGTGCAGGACAAATGCAACCTTTAAAAATGTATGCGAGACGTGTAGTTTATATTCATAACAGAACAGGATGCAAAGCAGTGCTAAATATATAACCATAATAGGGGTTCAGGCGCATTCATCATCTGGTTCAAAAGAGAACACTACGCTCACATGACTGTGCCTTTAAACTGCATGACGCATTCTGCATTTAGAGTCGACTTTCATGAATTTCCTGAATTTCAGGATAGCAGTAAGCAGCAAGATGGCTCAAACTTTACATTGTTTTTCACATTACAATTTCATACAGTAACACCACACACAGATTTAAAGCATAGAGGCAGATTAAAGTTATTATGCTGACAGCATTATGCACGTCCCTGGTTATTAGTTAATTATTGTCATTAGAATTTTAAGGATTTGACTTCACAATAACGGTCACACTGTGTAATATGTCAACAGGTCTATGGTCAAACCTAATAAGTCATATGCAACCCAATACAATGACATGGCATATTTTAGAAAATTGTGAATTAAACAAGCACAAAAGTGTCTGTCTACCTACCTACCTACAGTAAATATTAGGATTAGCCTGTTGACATGAGACTGTGTTGTCTTTAGCTCCCATGAACTCACCACCTTCAGTTATACAGAACCATTCAGACAGCAGGCAAATCTGATATATTGTGACTCACAGGACTAACTGTCCAAGATGTTATTTGCATTTTATCCCTGAAATTTGTGTATTATAACTTTACACTTGCATATATACACTAACTGATGGTTTGACTAAGAAAGAGAGAAGGATCCATTGTTTGTTCATGCAGTAGCATTTTGTAGTCATGGTGCAGCATTGCTCCGTCACAACAGACTATCAGCAACAGAGGAAGTCGGCTGAAATTGCAGACACGAATGCCAACAACACTCTGGACGTGTTGAAGTCCAATTAAAAACAGATTTCAAAACTCCAATAAATATTATTTTTTATCCACACTGAATAAATGCAAACTGATTCTTTAAAAAAGACCATAAAGCAAAAACTCAAGAATTTTAGATGCCAGTCTGACAATGGCCCGAATGCGAATGCAGCTGCAACGGTATAAAACAGTCCAATACTAGAGTGCTGTGCAGTAATAACATTTCACAAGTTTTCTATTCGGTTTCTGATGTATTTTTCTTCTTTGTTCACTAAACTACAAATCTCACCTCCAGCTAAATACCAACATATTTGGGTGGATGTGCTGTTGAACCTTTTGTCCAAAAGTAACACCAGCATTTACGCCAAACTGACACCTGAGGTGACTTGCCTGCCGCATGAGGTCTGGCGGGCTCGGGGTTCGCTCTCGGCCGGGTTGCCGTCTGCGTGGTGGAGTCGGGCGGTGCAGCCTGCTGCCCTCCGCTGGAAGCGTCACGCAGACTCTGCATGTGGAGGCCTATGGTTTCCTCCGCTGCTGCTGTAGTCTTCAGGACATCAACCAGCACCTGACTGAGTTTCTCGTTTGCTTTACGCAAGACATTTCTGAAAGCAGCAAAAACAATTACGTTGAAAATAACCGCTGTGATGTTATTGAATAAAATAAATGTCAGTTGGCTATAAGAAAGGCTTAACCACAAACCAAAATTGAGTCCATTTTGGCTTTAATCAATATACATCTTCTCTAATTTATCTACAGCACTAACACAACAGAAACACAAGTTATCATAAAGGACTGACTCAATATGTAGTTTAAGAAATTCAAAATGCTCTCCTTCACGGAGCATCTATGTGCACAAAGATTAGTTAATAGAGAACAGTATGAATGTAGTTTCTGTCACTACCTTTCAGTGTCCTTATCGGAGGACTCTCCATCATCCTCTGAGGACAGTCTGCCTCCACCAGTCTGCTTTACTCCTGGCACGCCTGCATATTCCTCTTCCTCAATTTCTTCTTGCCCGTCCTCTCCCTTCTTTAAGGCCTGGACAGGCAGGAGAGAGAACACGGACAGAAGCCCCGTCATTGCAAAGTTGCAGTTGGATAAAAAAGACTCCTAAAAACTCTGGTCGACAAACAGCAGGGTGGGTGTATGTGCGACCATTAGTAAAAGTGCATTCAAATTAGGCACACAGACACGCTGCCCTTTAACGAGCACACAGACACAAACACACACACACACACACACACACACACACACACACGCACAAAGACACAATTCTAACTCCCTTGGGGCCGAGAGAAACACTACTATCTTTGTGCTGCTATGGCAACAGGTGCACCTGGGGCACAGTGACTTGCAGAGGCGATAGCTCCATCTTCTGAAAGAACAGCAGAAATGCAGCTCTGCCTCTCCAGTCACTTCCCCCCCAGACACTACGCCGTGCGGACTGCTGAGTGAGAGCGGCACTGACTTCAGTCAAAGAATCTCTTCTTTAGACAGATGAGAGCACGTTTTATAGTTTCCTGAGTAACAGACAACATACGATGCAAATGCCTGCGAAGCTTAAACGTGTTTTTGAGTGAAAGGTTCGTATTTCTGACTCCACATTGTGAAGTAATGTAGCATTGGTTTTTATTATACTGAAAGATGTTCCTCATGTTTTGCCAATCAAAATGTACATACATTTACATGCTGATATATTTCTCTTCTATATTTTAACATATTTAAAATTGCATGAACATGGTATTACAGTTTGAATTAAGTTATTAAGAAACAAATAAGTCTTTTTGGCTCTATAATATTAGTGAAAAAAAAAAGAAAGAAAGAATAGTTTCATAATTTGTAATCTCATTCCATAGCTTGCTTTTAAAATTAAAAATCTTGAGCTGCTCAACAAAGTTCACCTTGATGAAATTCTTAACAGAAATTAGATAATTTAGGAGAATATAGGAGATAATAACATAATGCATGTAAACATCTCAATTGAGTGTTTTCAGTGAAACTACAGGCATTCTCTCATAACAACTCATCTGATTACTGAAGCTTAAGAACTTTCTTTTACTAAATTATCTTTACTGATTCGCTGTGTTGGAGCAACTCATCTCACAAAGAACACTGAACCTGACAGCCACTGCGATCACACACTTAAAGCTTAATCATGCAACAAATGGTTAGTGAAAGCCTGTCAGGCCCTGGGATTAGCTCTTCAAGGCAGAAAAATAACCCCAAATCATTATGCAGCGTACATAGAAGAGAAAGTATGTACAATCAAAGACCTAAATCATTCTTTGACAGTTGTGGATAACCAAATATACTTCCTGTTAAATCATGAATAGTTTTTCAGTCTCTCACAATAGTTTTGATCTTGCTAGTGGTTGTTTATGATTATTTAAAAAGAAATGTCAATGCTAGTTGGTTTCTTACATCAGTAATAAATCACAAGTTTACTGTGTATAAGAGTATGATAATTAGGATTCTATATCCTTTTTAAAGAGGAGAGAAAGAGTGTGTGTATGCACATTGTGTTCCTCGCTTTTGAAATAAAGGGTGTAGATGAAAGATATGCAGTAGAACTGCATTTTAAATACTACGTAAATACAACTATAGGAGGCTAGAATATTTGTGTGCACATCATCTAAACCTCAGAGGATTGATATCAAAATAATTCATAAGAATAGAAAATGATTACACCTCAAACACAACATGATAAAACTAAATTATTATTTGTAGTATTTTAAAAAAATACTTTCATCGTAAACGTCAGTCAATTTAGTAAAAACGCATTCACTGTGAGCAAGAAAAAAAGCACTGAAATAGTATTAATTTAAGCCGAGATAATCAATGATAGTAATCGATGCAACACCTGCATTGCGACAAAGTGCATCTGAAACTTAATGACACAGCAGTAATGAATTCTCTCAGATGAAATTAATGAAATGTGTGATGTGGTGAAAGTGAAATCAGCATGTTTCTTCTGGACAGCTCAATGACACTGACCTGCTCAGGTCTTGATTCGCTTTTCTGCAGCTCCTCTTTTAACTTCCTGATCTCGGCGTTCCTCTCCTCCAGCTCCCTCTCCAGTCTCTCCTTCTCCACTTCCTCCAGCCAGGCGCCCGAGGTGAGAGGAGCTCTGGGAGTCATCCGCTGCACGCTCTCCCTCTCCTCCACCTCCTCTTCATCTGACCGGGTCTGCATGGCGGCGCTCCTCTGGCAGGCTCGCTTGTTGATTCGAGCCAGCTCAATCTGCTGTGCAAACTCCACGGACATCTGAACTACGGCCTGTCAGAAAATATGGACACAAGGATAACGTGTCTTAGGATATTGAGAATCAAACTACAGTAAGAGTGCTGACAGTGTTATTAACAATTCTGGGATCACATTTTACAGAAAAACAATGTATGCACTGTATCTGGGCCTGCAACTAACGATGACGCTAGATCCAGTTGATTTTTGGAATGATTAATCAAATATTAATGAATTGACTATTTATTACACCTTCAACTGTGTCATCTCATATCTTCAGGCAATATATCTGTTACCAGTTTTATTTATACTGACTGGACAAGACTTCTGCAATACAAAATACATGGCCACCTACCTTGGCAACTTCCTCCTCCACTCTCTCCCAGTGTTGTCGGTCTTCCTGCCCGGCCGCCCCGAGGCTCTCACTGGAGCTTCTCGCTCCGTTAATGCCGTTGAGATCCTCTCCTCTCTCCTCCTGGCGCTTCACCGTTTTCCTCTCCTGTTCCTTTTCCTCCGTCAGTTTCCTCAGCTCTCGGTTGTGCTGCTCTTTGAGAGCAGCTACTTCTTGGACATACTTGTGGTAGAGAGCTCTCCTCAGCGCCTGCAGCTGTGGCCAGCGCAACTCCACACCTCCCTCTGACAGCTCCTCCTCACCCGGCACCTGCAAAGAGGAGAGGGAAGCAGAAGAGAGGAAGAAAGGGAAAGGTAGAAGTTACCAGATGAAAACTAATGGAGCAGATAACAGAAGCTGTAGTGTGTTGAAATAAAAGTTCCTCGAGGCTGATCCTGAAATAAAACGATCACTTTACTGTGAGACTGCACCCGCTCTTTAACCACTGTTAATACACCGTTTTGTTCCCTCCACCCCGCAGGATGATAAATACATGGCTTGCATTACAGCTACATTTCCCCCAAAGACACTACCACCCTGTCTTGTGATGAATGTGATGAGTCATTCCGCTTTTTCAGTACCACTCGCCTCAAGCCGAACATTTCCAATCCAAATGTCTTAAAAGACATTCAAAGAAGAGCATCATGCCCAGTTTATTTCGGTTTCTCTCCCGTTGTCGCTCTTCCCGTGCTTCTGTCAATCCTTTGCTCTATCTTCCACTCGGATCTCAGCACAGACACGCGAGCTGTGGAAACTTTGAGGTCGGAGGGAAGGGAACGCAAAGTTGGAGTGACGCGAGTGAGAGACGGCTCCAACGGAGTGCAGCTCATTCACGCAAAGGCCGAGTCCTCCTTTCATGCAGCCGCCCAGACCAGAGTACGTCGGCTCGGTTCTCTAGTAACGCGCTAAAGCGGCAGGTTATGCAACGTCCAACCCTTTTAAATCGTTGATATAGGACCGTTCATGATGCTGCTTCCGAAGCAAAGCTGGAGAATTTAGGGCACGTTTTAGCCTAAAGGCTGCAACTGCCCCCTCCCACCCACCCTCACTGTCACAGCGTCTTAATGCCTGTACACGTATCGGCTCGTAGTAAGATGTGATGCATGCGACATAGAAGATTTAGATGAGGGCAAAATGTAGCAAACCTTTAGTTCCTCTCCGAGCTCCTCCATCCCCTCACAGCTGGACTCTGGAGCACTGGATAGCCAGAAAGAGAAAACGAGATGTCAAAATTAATTGTTCGATATTATTAAATAAGTTTAATAGTTTTTCGTGCTTCTTTTTTTAAAACTACTTGCCCGTTATTAGTAAGTAAAATGAAAATTCTTAAAATGTTCCAGTAAGGACCATGAAGCAGCTTACTGGTGCAAGTGTTTCTTAAAACATGAACCTTTATTGCATACTATTCTGCAGTAGACAACACATGAGACTACAATATGTTGACGGTGAGCGTCATACCAAACCTTCAGAACTAGCTCAGCTTATGTGCCTTTTGGATGAAAGTATAAAAGTGTGACAGACATTTGACCAGCCATCCTCAAGGATCATATAACAAAACACTAAAAAGACAATATTTAAATACTACAAACATAGATTCCACAAGTATAAAGACAAAAAAAATTGATTACATAAATTGGGCTGCAACTAATGATTATTTTAATTAGCAATCAATCTGCAGATTATTTTCCCGATTAATGGATTCATTGTTATTACGTTTTTTATCATTTTCTAAAATTGTCTTGAAATTCCTTGTTTTGTCCTACTAACATTCAGTTTACTATCATATATGACAAAAGCAGCAAGACCTCAGATCTGAGAAGCTGAAATCAGAGAATGTTAGCAACTATTTTGAAAGAAATTCTAGAGTAATTGATTAATTGTTTCAGCAAAAGACATAATGAATACCCTGTCTTTAAAATACAGATAAATACAAATGATACCTGGTCTCACTGCACAAATTAATATTACATACAGTATATATATATATATATATATATATATATATGGATGGATGGATATATATATATATGGATGGATGGATATATATATATATATATATAATAATAATAATAATAATGTATCTCATATAATATGGGATTATATCCCATTTGTCTGGGAATCATTTCCTTGAACTTGACAGTTGGACAAAAAGAAGTTGATTCACTGTAGTGATCACATTACTGTCTCAAACAGTGGAGGGCAGCATCACCTCAGGTTTCATAGAAACAGAAGGACGCTGTGAAGGAGCTCACCCATAGTCATATAGTGTGGTTTTGGAAAACCAAAGTCTTCATACATGTATGCGCAATAAACATAACATACATATGGGTTGTCTCCAAATTGAATATAGTTGTCTTTTGGAGACCTGGAGTCATTCAGCAACCTCATATAATTCAACATAATGAGTGGTGCGTGCTTAAAAATATCACATTCATCTTGTTTTCGACACAGCACATCGCACAGGAAGCCGTGTGGAGACGATACCTTTTTAGGTTAGTGGGCTAACAAAAGGCATGAATAACGCTTTAAACAGCCTAGTGAATATTTCATTAGCTGAGGCTTTGTTGTCAACTGAACTGGGTCAGGTAGCTTCCACATGCTACAAAGGATGTGCAGACCAGCCGCTAGTAAAAGTTAGTCTGCTGTTCTTCTATCATGTGTACTTTAATCAATCAAGTGGAGGGAGACGATGAACATAAGTGATGTGTGTGGGAAGCAGTTGAACAATGGGAGGCTGTGTGAGTCCAGTGATAGTGCGAAACAACAACAACAACAGCTGATTAGACAACATTAGAAGTCACGTTGTCAAAATCATAGAAGTATCAATACTGAATATTTGAAACAGTTTTAATACCTATTTTCCACAGTATCGATACAAAGTTGAACCAATTATTGTACTTACTACTAAATATATATTCTGTCGATATCCCAAATTAAAAAAAATTGTGTATCTAAATGTCATCCTATTTGTTTCCTGTGGTTACATTTTATTTTGCCCTTATCATTATCTATGTAAGGAGATCTTGCAATAGATTGTCATTGCCTTCACTGGAATGCATTCAAATATATTCCATATGTGGAGACAATCAATGTCATTGTGGCGTCATCACCTGTCGTGGGTCTGAGTGCCTGCGACCTCCTGCAGTCGCTGCTGCAGCATGAAGAGCTCGGTGGCGTAGCGCTCCTCGCTCTCTGTGGCCTGCTGCTGGTAGTGAGCTCGGAGATGCTCCATCTCTTGTCTGTGGCTCTCCTCCAGCTGGAGCTGCTTCTCCTGCTCCTCGGCCTGCAGCCTCTGTAGCTCCTTGGTAAGGGAGGTAGATGGTGCGCCAGCCTCCAGATCTAACCGACAGAGAAGGGGGAATGTGAAATTCAACGCGCACAGCTGGATAGCATTAGGAGATTAGAATCGGTTAGATGAAACTTTAATGTTCCTTCTGGGAGAAATCTGTCACTGCAGTAAAATATAAAAGCATCTAGTAAGAAGTGTAACACAAAAAAATATATAACCCTTTTGAAAGAAAAGGAAGAACAAGTTGGCATATTTTTGTAGTCTACAGATAAACATTTTACTCTATATACATATGTAACATTTTCCCCGTCTTTTGACATTATCACATATACAGAAGTTTGGTTTAATAACTAGGTTGACACACAGATAAACAATCAAAGCATGGAGTGTTTGTTTTCGGTTTGCTGCTGAACACGGAGGTTAAGACGTGTTTTGACTCAGAGACCGGGCATTAGTGATCGACCTGCTTGTCTTTTCCTTTTCTGTAAGGGAGGATAACCTCACACTTACCTTTGCTTGTAGAGGGGCTCGAGCTAGAAACTCGCACACGCAGGTCAGAGATCTCCTTCTCACTGCTGCTCTTCAGCTCATCGTACGCCACCTGCAGCTCCGTCATCTAGGAGACCAACACATTTATTAGTTTGTCTCTGATCGCGTTGTTATCCTCTCTATTCCTCAAAACGCGCTAGTAATGTGTGCCAATTCCGTACGACACGCGTACCACAGCACAATACATGTATCATTGCATGCACATCAAACTGCTGTTTGAACCTCACTGCCAATTAAACTTCATAAATATACAGACCTTGCTTTGTAAGATTTACTAGTAATTTGTGTTTTTCAAACTAACCTTTGTTTTAGTACAATCTAAAATTATTTTGTTACTTCTTCCAGCTCTGAGCTGCTCTTCCAATGCATTGTGGGAAAATTGTTTCTCAAAACTAAAGCGTTTTATTTATTTTTTTACAAGCTGATGTTTGAGTATTTAGCCAATTTTCCAGTGTGAACCGACAACATACTCGGGACGTTTTTAATAAGTTAGCATATGTTATGGAACTGAGACACTTATAAATTGACTGTAAATGTGTTTCTACCTTGTTCCCATCAGCTCTCAGCAGAGCCTGGAGCTGCGACAGTCGATGATGTTCCTGTTCAATCCTCTCCCTCACCTGCTGAAGATCTCTGTAGAGCTCTAGATAAGAGGAAGCCGTTTGCTTTGTAATTTAAATTGTAAGGGTTTCAATGGAGACAATAAATTATATTATTTGAGTATGAGACAGACTTTTTCTTCTTGGTATGTTATTCAGTTTATTTGAGAGACAAATTACCTCTGGCCTCCAGTATGATGGAGCTGGATTCACTAGTGTCTGGTCTTTCTACTGAAGGGGGCGGCTGGTCCTCTGAACCAACACTCTTCAAAAACCCTTCACCAAACATCCTTTGAAAACACTGAACACAAAACAGAGAGAGACGAGGTTCACTGATATGGTAACATGGCAACACACATGAATAAAATTCATTCTGAAAACCTCACACATTACAACCGTTTGTCCTCAGGAATTACCTGAATGATCTCACTGCATTCTTCTGACACAGCTTGTAACATGTTGTGGGATTTGAAGATTTTTGTCTCGTCTGAAAATATAAAATAAAAAAATATATAGAAAATTGTAATTAATTGAATAATTCAAATGTTTCACACAGACAACAAACAGGGTACAAAAAACAAGGCTAGATACATCAGCTATCTGTGTTGATCCAGCATGAATGATAAATCAAAACCCATCTCTGAGGGGACGCTTTGCCGCGAACACAAACAAAAGGCAACTGTCGACACATCTGCTCACCGTGATCTTTCCAGCTCTGCAGCTTCAGCTCCAGAGTGTGTGCGCGGGCGTCCGAATCCACCTGCAGCAGCTCCAGTTGGGCTGCGTGGATCTGAGACAGGCTGATGCGTTGGGCCTCCATCTGCAGCCTGCACTCACCCTAAGCACGGGAAGAAATACCATCACATCAGAACGGTTGGATTAAACCACAGGGGAACATAGATAATGTGACTTTATATTGGAGTGTTGTCTTAATATTCATAAATATGTTTAACGAGACAACACTAAATGCCGAAAAAATAATTATATTTGGAATAGTTTGGAAAAATTGAAAAAAGAATAAGGTACGTGTCACTTATAATTTATCATAAATTAAATTGTGCAGCATACTACATCCATTTGGTAATTAGAGGAGATATACAGTATGATTAAACAACATCATTCCATCAATCCTATTATTTCTATGAGCCATCTGTGTTCAGGATGAGAGGTCGGCTATTATCACGTCTGTAACAGAACAAAAGGCAGAGAGGCCTCTTTCTCCGATTATGCATTAGCACAAATTTGTTAGGGTTACAAAAATATGAAACTGTGCCTCATTTACCTTTGATGTCAGATGGGTTTTAAAGCACACTCTACATTATAATTAGGCTGCATTTAAAACGCTTTGTTATGATACAATCTCCACATCCGCGCTACGTGTGTAGTGTGGAGAGTCCTTTCAAACCTGCAACCGCTCAGATGTTGCTGCTTAAAACATGCAGATGAGACGTTAAGTGCCTCACAGACACACGGCGAGCTGGGTTATGATGCGCCGCTGCTTCTCGCACAGCAACAGCACAACCAGAATCCTTTGTATGACGAAGATTATTACGCTTCCTAAGAAACAGAGCACCTACTATCTAAATAAATTAGTAGTTTGAATACTGTACGTCACCAAATTAAAATATAATAAAATAAACTTGTGCTATGCAAATTTACAGAGATTTGGTTAGAGGTTTGTTTAGATTTTAAAAAATTGGCATATTTTTGGCACGGCAGCATAGTTGCTAAGACATTTCTCACACCGATCGCTTCCTCAGGGCGATGTCAAGGATCATCCTCGAGGCGGCCGACAGTGTGGCTCACTGACCGCTTTGCTTTAGAAAGAGGTTTAGAGCATCTATGTCGAACCATTCCTTCTTTATTTCTGTCACAGTACAGCTCTGCTCCGATAACTTTAACACCACTACTGACGTGGTTAAATTTGTTATGTTGTTCGTTTATTTGTTAGTTCTCCGACTGCAGGACTTTATGTTCTCCTTTTTACTCTCGGGTAACATTTATGTCGATGAAACTTGCCCACAAACAGGCAACCTGGTGTCGCATTTTGGGGGGCGTTAATAATTCAAGTCTCATGGCCGCACAATTTATCATGAACAGGTGCCATTCAACAGGCTGAAAGAAGCCTGATTGTTGAATCCAATTTTAGCAAACCTTACGGTCAAAGAAAGAGCTATTTAGGGCAAGAGTACGAAAATGTTCCTGCATTTTGTTTTTAGCTTTGTGAGCACTATTTATAGACCTTTACACCCCAATGTATGATGTTTCAAAGCAACACTGAAAAGCAAAGGGCAGGATGTGAGCTTAAGTGACATTTACATGCTCAGTAGTCTGTCCCTCGGCTGCCCGACACACGACAGGCTCAGTGTGGTGGTCCGTCCCATGTCTGCTCACCTAAATAAGCAAGCAGAAGACAAATATTGTACTTTACTTACAACCGTCTGACATATTACCCCAGGACAAAAGCAGACCACTATGAAATTGATGAACAGAAAGACAAGATGCACCATGATCGATCACTTCCTGAGGGGGAGCAGAAAGTATCTGTTCAATTAAGTGCAGAAATTATTCTTCTGAGAATGATCCACATTATAATTTAGAACAAAAGGACTCTGATCATCATCTAGTTTGCCTTTATTTAAATTTAGTTTAAACCAATAGGGAGAGTTGTTTATTAAGATTTTACAACAGTTGATCTGTGCGTGTGTTTGACTAAACACTGAACCTCATTAAAAAAATGTTTTTTTTTTTTAAAAACTGCTACAAGTTTCGAAGTCGATTGTAATTTCCCCATGCCATTAAGCATGACAGGCACATTTGACAACTATCTTTGAAGACTTAAAAACATTAAACATGTCATTCTGGACCATATGTTGTGTTCCAACCCAGGATGTGATAAAAAAAACAAAACAATATGAAACACAGATATGAAATGGCAGACAGACACTGGACACTATCTTTTGACTGGTATAATTGACACAGCTTGAAGTGACAGAGACAGAAGTGACTGGTGTAAAATGGCTTCTCACCTCAAACCCTTTACTCCCTGCAAGATGGAAAGAAACTAGAATGTACACATTTCAACACAATGGCAGTGATTCAACGCTATCAGAGGGCTGCGGGTGATTGTTTTTGTTTTCGGCCCTTTTTAAACTCAACATCAAATTCAGTGTGAGGCCAAGTGGCATCAAATGAAAGCAGATGATAAATATTGTAAAGTCTTCCTTTCAATGTAGAAAAATGAGCAGAATATCGATGAGGTCTTGACACTTCACCGTTACGGGCGGGCTGTACAGCGAGTGTGCATTTTCTCCCTTACATTATTCTTCCCACAGTAACACAGACGAAATGCCGCTGAATGGTCTGCAGAAACTTAAAAAAAACAAACATATGGCTCTCTTTAAACGCAACAGTGTGACTGCAGCCTTGCTTTCCAAGGCAGCATTGAGCAGCATTGAGCAACATTGAGCAGCACAGGCACTCCTGACCGACAGAGAGAAAACATTTCGATGCTAAAATGCCTCCGTCATGCTCAGCTCGTTGTAAAAGCTTCATCTGGCTATGACTTAAATCCACACATTTATGGCGAAGCTGACAACAACATCGCAGCATTAATCGTGAATGTGATATCTTTGCAGCATGCGATTTCAACTACGCTTTTTTTTTTGTGTCATGCACAGTTTTTGAAAAACCCCTTGAATCACTCAAACATAATAATTTAATCAGACTTAAAAAAGGAAGAGACAGAGAGAGAGAGAGAGAGAGAGGGAGAGAGAGAGAGAGAGAGAGGGAGGCAGCGACTGGCGAGCGGTGAAATTGATGCATGCGAGTGCCTACCTGTGTGTTGATGTCGTCTCCGTCTCCCTGGCATCCGTCAGTGGAGTCCTTCTTACCGGCCCTCTCTTGTGAACGTGACATAACCCGGCTCTCCATCTGAGGCTGCATCTCCTGCTCTGCAGCACTTGTTGCTCTCTCGTCCTCCCCCACTGCCTCCTCTGCCTCCTCCCTTTGTTTTTCTTCACCGCAGTCTGAAAGAGCGGTGCCCAGTTTGCGCTCCTGCTTCGACCTCTGCCGTCTCTTGCGTCTGCTTGACCCTAAGGCTGTGGGCTTGTGCGGGAAGGATCGTCCTTCAACAGGTCCCTCCCCTGTGGCTGCTGGAGATGGAGCCTCTGAAAGCCTCTGGAGCTCCGAGGTCTGCCGGATTCCGCCTCTCTCGGATTCAGCTGTCTGTAAGAGGGACTGAAGAGCCTTTATCTCCTCTTGCAAAGACTGAATCTGAAGGTGATGACCGTCAAAAGAACAAACCGGTTCGTTGGCTTGCTCTTCTTGCTGGAGCTTAGATTGTCTCTGGGTGTCCTGCCCCCACGTCTGCTTTCTCATAATCTCCTGCTTCTGTTCCAGTTCTTTCCCTAGGCTTTCCCTTTGTGTGATGACCTTCACACTTGCTTTCCTCACTCTCATCAGCTCTTCTTCCAGCTGTCCAACTTTGCTCTCTGTAAACATCAGTTGCTCTGTAACTTCGGAGAGCCTCCCGGCCAGGCTTTCCTTCTCACTCAAAGTAGCGTTAAGCTTCTCCATCAGCTCAGTAGTATCTTTTTCTATCACAACTTGTTCCCGTCTATCTGTATTCATGTCCTCCATTTTTACTTTGTCGCTGCTCTCCTCCTGCTCCTGAATCTGTGACTGAAGGCTGGCAATTTTTGCCTCGAACTCAAGTGTCTCCTTCAGTGTCCTCTCCTCCAACTGTGTCTTCGCTTCAATAAGACACGAGTACTCTTCCTTCAGCTCCTGATAGTTCACCTCGAAATTCTTCTCAGCAAAAGAGAAAGTAGTCCTCTGCGTTTCAATTTCCTCACTAAGCCGAACTACTTGTTGCTGTATTTGATTGTTCTCTGCTGCGAGTGTCTGAATTTTTTGAATTTTCGAGTCCAAGTCTTCTTTCAAAGTGTTATTAGATTCTATCAATCCCTCTTTTTCCAATTCATGCTTTTTAAATTTGCTCTCCCAACATTGTTCTCTCTCTTTTGTCTGGTTGCCGAGCACCTCTGTCTTTTTAAGTAACGACTGAATTTCATTTTCCATTCGAGCTCGTTCTCCTCCTCCCTTTCTCAGTTCCTCGAGCTCTAGCTGAAGATCCTGAAGCTGCTGGACAAGCGCGTCCGCTTTGGAGCTGTGCAGAGCAAGCTTCAGATCTTCCTTTAGTCCAACAATTTGGTGAAAAAGTTCATCTCGCTCTGTGGCAAAACTTGCCCTCTCCCTTCGTAACAAATGCAGTTCTTCTTCATAACCAATGCGCTGCTCATCCAGCGCTTTCTCGTGTTTGATAGCAGCTTCATTGAGGAGGTTTTCTGTGTTCAGGAAGCTCTCCCTTTGCAAATCTTCCCTGAGAAGAGTTAGCTCTTCCTCATGACTAAACAGAAGCTTAGTCCTGAGTCGTTCCAGCTCTGCTTCCTGTGACTGCGCCATGCGGTCAAGCACGGCGTCTTTCTCCCTCTCCAGCATCTCCAACTTGATCTTGTAGTTGGTTGTTTCAGAGTCGTGTTTTATTTCTTCCTCTTGTGCCGCTTCCTGGGCAGCAGCAAGCTCGCTCTTTAGATTGTCGATGGTCTCTTGGAGGCGCTGCAGTTCACCCCGTTGGCTTTCCTGAGAGATAAGACTGTGGGAGACCTGCTCCACCTTTTCTTTAGCAGAACGGAGATCTTGAAGGAGATCCTCAACTTTGGCCTGCAGGTTGAACTTCTCTTGGGCGACTTGGCTAAGCTCGTGTCTGGCTTCATCCTGCATTGCTTGGGATTGCTCCAATGTCTCTTGAAGCTCTCTAATCTTCGCATTGAGTGTGTCCACCTCGACACCAACAGTGGAGCTTTGAGACAGCTGTTGTGCTTTTAGAAGCTCGAGCTCAGCGCGATGTTGCTCGGCCATTTGCTCCACTTTTGCTGCATGCTGCAAATTAACCTCCCGTTTCATCTGGACTATTTGCTGGCCGTACATCTCATCCAGCTCTGCCCGGAGAAGTTCGAGCTTCCTCAGAGTCTCTTCCTGCATTTGTTGAACGGTGTCACTCTCAGACAGGCTGTCCTGGTGGCAACGCTTCTGCAGGTCCTCTACAGTCCCCATGAGCTGCATGATTTCATTAGAGGACATTCGCTCTTTCTGTCTGGAGGCTGCAAGTTCACCCTTACAGCTTTCTAACTCTGCCCGCTCTTTCGCCAATTCCAAATTGAAACTCTCTATTTCACTTTTACAGCTTGTTAAGTCAGACTTACTGCTCTCCAACTCATCCATGCATCGTTCAAGCTCCGACTCCCTTGCAGCCAGTCGCTGTTGGAGGTCATGCAAGCCTTTTTCAGACGACTCCAGCTCATCCTCGAGCTGGGTAAGAGAGCAGTCGCGTTCTGAAATGACTCTTTCTTGCTCAGCTAAAATCAGGTCTTTCTCATCTGATGGGTTTATAATATTCTCATCAGTAGTCCGTCCCACATGAGCAAGTTCCTCTCTGAGCATGGTCAGCGACAGCTCGTGTTCTGTGATTATTGCGGTTTGCTCTAAAATCAAGTGATTTCTCTCCTTCAGTGTTTGTGTAAAAGACTGCTCCGCCGTCCTCAACTCTGTCAGCAACTGCTTCTGACCCAAAATAAGTTTTTCTTGTTCGCCAATTAGCAGGTCCTTTTCGTTAATCCTTAGTGTGAATGATTCTTCTGATCGTCCCTGTAACTAGAAGGAAAGGCAATTATTAGAAAGGCACAGGAGATATTGAGAGCATACTGTGTAACCACTTCCATTTAACAGAGCATGTCTAAAAGGATCACACGAGGCAACTTCTCACCATTTCCATCTCACTGAGCTTGAGCTGGAGCTCTTCTAGCTGTGGTTGGTAGTGATGGAGCTGCTGCCTGGCCTGCAGAAGATCAGCTGCTGTGCTGCTGTGGCTGGTGTTCCTCAGAGTTTCGCCCGCCTGCAGCTGTGAGTTTCCCATACACAGATTTATTTCTTATTGAATATATGGATAGCAAGTAGTGGAACAAAATGATAGTGTAGTGACCTGTGAGGGTAGGCAGTGTATGACAGAGTTCCCACCTGCTGGAACTGAATATGTAGTTTTTGGCTTTGCTCTGTAAGTTCCAGGAATTCTTTCATGATTTCATCTTTCTCTTCACGAGCCTCCTGGAGATTAGCCGTCAGCTGGGTGATGATGCCATCTCGCTGCTTCAGAGCAGCCTCAAAGTCCTGCAGCTAGAAAAGTAAAATGCAATTACGTAAAATGCCCTTTTATAGTGAGATAGAGCAAATTAGATTAGATTTTCCAAGGACAGTTTAAAAACAGCAGTAAAAACACACATGTTTGTAAGGCTGAATAGGTGTTTTAAAGAAGCAAAGAACATGCTGATTGTTCAGGCTACAGAGCCTTCTGATAAAGGAATAAACAAGTTCCTGCCCTTCAAGTGAGTTTCATTTAGAACTACAGGTCTAACTGCTGGATGACAAATAATTTGGTGGCATTATAATCTTTTGTGATTTAAAACCAAAGGGAGCATAGGTTCAGGTGTAAATATTTCTATCACCCATGAATTCATTTTAACATGCACACCAACAACAATGACAAAAAAAACATTTTGATTTTTATGTAAATGTAAATTTGTCAAATATTGTGGTATTCAGAATAGTTAATACAATCTATTTTCTATAAGCACTGACAGAAGTTAAGCCCTAATGTAGAGAAGAAAAAGAAACAGTGTGTCCTATAATAAAGTGAGAAAACATTTACCTGCTGCACTCCCTCTGTGCCGAAGGCAGACCTTATTTCTTCAAGCTCTCGACTCAGCTCCTCCACTGCCTGGGTCTTGGCGGCTAGAGCGTCCTCCATCGTACCTCTCTTTGTCACCTGTTGCAGGGACTCCACCTCCTCCTGAACAGGAAAAATAGCACTTTTGTTTTATACAGGGTTTTGGTAAAGGAACCAAGATGAGGGTTTTATGAATGAGCTTAGCAATGAGGCACCACCATAGAGCGACAGCAGTTAGTTACAAGAGCCAGGAGTCACATGAAGGAACGTGAAGTAAATATGTTAATGTTATCAAGTATTGCCTTTCAAAACATAAGAATAGATTGAAACCAGCTTTACAGATACTGGTCAAAATGCAACGGCAATAACCCAAAGCAGTTCAGGCAAAGTCTGTTAGTTCTATAAGGGGGAGTTAAAAAAAGCCTGCAAGGTTACTAAATTCAGCTAAATACCTGAAGATTAAACTTAATACTGTCAATGCAAAGTTAAGTCTGAACGTGGACAAGAACTACGACAGTACTCTTACAAACATATTCATCCTTTCCCAGTTGACGTTAATTTCACAAATTGCTGACAGATCTGATTGTTGTAGGTTCTCAAAGTAATTAAAAAGTGGACAAAATGAAACGCCTATATTTTACAAGATCATCAAGAAAACAATCAGCAATTATAAAACACGGTTCAAATATTGCTGTAATTTTATCCCTTCGATTCATTTTTTGAACTAGAAAAAGTATCTGACCCGATAAGTCTTAAAATCTGCAACGAATTCAGGAAAATGAAAGAGGGGTGTATTGATCAGTACCTCCTTGGTTTCGGTTTCCTCTGTTCAAATATCATCTCAGTGAATCTAAAGACAGAAGCTCTTTGTGTAACTGCCCTTGCTCTACTTTTCTATCATTCACCTGAATCTCCTCCAGCTTTCATAACTCAGAAATGTCACAAGGCCCTGTTCGATCTTAAACTCCTGCGTCATTTGAGCTTTCAACATTGTCCTTCATAACCTGATTCTTTTATCTTTTTCCTCCTACTGTAAAGCTTTCAAAAGCCGAGCATATGTGTAGGTATATAGTCAAGTGAGTACGGCGTAATACAGGCTTGGTTAGTGGGTTACAAGAAATCTTGCAGAGGATTAAAGTATAAGCAGAACAGAGTTGTGTCCAGCAGCTGGTGGGTTTGCTATCAGAGCCAAAAGAACTGCTTAGTCAGGTTACTGTACCCAGATAAAATCCTTGGAAGGCATCATTAGGTTCTCTGTCATCTCATCATGGCACCCATTTACCTGTTAAGTCACAATGCTGTCAGTGAAACATTAAGATTTGAGAGCCGGGACGGAAAAGTCGACAAATTAAAAAAGGTCTGATTTTCTTGACAAACCGTTCTTAAATGTCAGTTATATTATGGACTAAAATCACATTTAAATGATCCTCTTACTGATATAGATTCTTAATTTAGTTTCAATTTCAAACAGTTTCCCTTACTCAGACAGCAGATGATCATGTTTTAACATGTAGTTACATTAGGAAGCATAATAGCAGAAAATCAGAAAGAAACGTTTGAATCATTTTTGATGGTGCTTGTTTTAAGTAGTGGCATTATTACAAGCACAATCTTTATCCGACTTATCATTGTATTTATGTAGCATCTTTCAAGGACAAAATCCAACTCAACGTTCATTAGCAACACATTTTAAGAACAAGCGAAGGACTAAAACTTAAACTTTTGACTTTTAGTGATTTATCCACCACAGAAAGATTTTACTAGCATGTGATATTGTTAAAACCTGTCTAGTAGTCCAACTCAGTGGATGTGTACCAGTAGTCTACTGGGATCTGCTTCCCTTGGCTGCATCAGTTCTCCAGTACCATTTCCAATTAAAACAACAAGTCAAAGAATAAGCTGTTATTATGAAAAACAAAAGTATCTTCAGTCAACAAAGGGTCCTATACAGATCTCCATAAACAGGAAGTGAGCCACAGGAGTGACCCTGAACACAACCACTCCAGCCTTGGCATTGTTAAAAACATTTGGAGTATAATATATATATAT
>JACSYO010000532.1:0-25000 GCA_016806645.1 Ophiodon elongatus
GTTCAGGTCTATAGTTAGAGCTGGTTCAGGTCTATAGTTAGGGCTGGTTCAGGTCTATAGTTAGTGCTGGTTCAGGTCTATAGTTAGGGCTGGTTCAGGTCTATAGTTAGGACTGGTTCAGGTCTATAGTTAGGGCTGGTTCAGGTCTATAGTTAGGGCTGGTTCAGGTCTATAGTTAGGGCTGGTTCAGGTCTATAGTTAGGACTGGTTCAGGTCTATAGTTAGGGCTGGTTCAGGTCTATAGTTAGGGCTGGTTCAGGTCTATAGTTAGGGCTGGTTCAGGTCTATAGTTAGGGCTGGTTCAGGTCTATAGTTAGGGCTGGTTCAGGTCTATAGTTAGGGCTGGTTCAGGTCTATAGTTAGGACTGGTTCAGGTCTATAGTTAGGGCTGGTTCAGGTCTATAGTTAGGGCTGGTTCAGGTCTATAGTTAGTGCTGGTTCAGGTCTATAGTTAGGGCTGGTTCAGGTCTATAGTTAGGGCTGGTTCAGGTCTATAGTTAGGGCTGGTTCAGGTCTATAGTTAGGGCTGGTTCAGGTCTATAGTTAGGGCTGGTTCAGGTCTATAGTTAGGGCTGGTTCAGGTCTATAGTTAGGGCTGGTTCAGGTCTATAGTTAGGGCTGGTTCAGGTCTATAGTTAGGGCTGGTTCAGGTCTATAGTTAGTGCTGGTTCAGGTCTATAGTTAGGGCTGGTTCAGGTCTATAGTTAGGGCTGGTTCAGGTCTATAGTTAGGGCTGGTTCAGGTCTATAGTTAGGGCTGGTTCAGGTCTATAGTTAGGGCTGGTTCAGGTCTATAGTTAGGGCTGGTTCAGGTCTATAGTTAGGGCTGGTTCAGGTCTATAGTTAGGGCTGGTTCAGGTCTATAGTTAGGGCTGGTTCAGGTCTATAGTTAGGGCTGAGTTAGGACTGGTTCAGGTCTATAGTTAGGGCTGGTTCAGGTCTATAGTTAGGGCTGGTTCAGGTCTATAGTTAGGCCTGGTTCAGGTCTATAGTTAGGACTGGTTCAGGTCTATAGTTAGGCCTGGTTCAGGTCTATAGTTAGGACTGGTTCAGGTCTATAGTTAGGACTGGTTCAGGTCTATAGTTAGGCCTGGTTCAGGTCTATAGTTAGGGCTGGTTCAGGTCTAGGTTACCCATGATGCAGCAGTTCTGGGCCTCTGTTCAGACTCTGTGGCTCCTCCTACAGGAGAGTCCAGTTGCTGCAGCGCTGACGCCTCCTCGTTCTCCCCGGACGTCCCACTGCTCCCTGATCACACGGGGTCACATGACACCAGGTCACATGATACAGGGTCACATGACCTGATTTAAAGCGACAGTAGATCACATGACTCACCTTTAGCAGTGTTCTCTGTAGGCTCCTCCTCCTCGCTGCTCACACTCCTCTCACACTGAGCGGGACAGAGCCTTCATCATTACATCATCATTACATCACCTCCTCCTCCTCCTCCTGCTCCACCACCTCCTCCTCCTCCTCCTCCTCCTGCTCCTCCTCCTCCACCTCCACCTCCTCCTGCTCCACCACCTCCTCCTCCTTCTCCTCCTCCTCCTCCTCCTCCTCCTCCTCCTGCTCCACCACCTCCTCCTCCTCCACCTCCTCCTCCTGCTCCTCCTCCACCTCCTCCTGCTCCACCACCTCCTCCTCCTCCTCACCTGGTGAGTGTTGCTGGAGAGTCTGCGGAGGCGTGTCCTCAGCTGGAGCTCCTCCCCCTGTGACCTCAGCAGGAGGAGCTCTAGTCGATCAGATTGTTCGGTGAGCTGTCTGACCTGCTCCCTGTACTGGTCCTTCTCCTGCAGGAGCAGCCGCACCTCCTCCTGCTGCTCCGCCCGCGACGACAGAGCCTGAAACACCAAACTGAGGGTTCATATTAATGACATTCTCCTCCTCCTCCTCCTCTTCCTCCTCCTCTTGTCTCTCTCCTCCTCCTCACCTTGTCTCTCCTCCTCCTCCTCCTCCTCCTCCTCCTCACCTTGTCTCTCCTCCTCCTCCTCACCTTGTCTCTCCTCCTCCTCCTCCTCCTCCTCCTCCTCACCTTGTCTCTCTCCTCCTCCTCCTCCTCCACCTTGTCTCTCTTCCTCCTCCTCCTCCTCCTCCTCCTCACCTTGTCTCTCCTCCTCCTCCTCACCTTGTCTCTCCTCCTCCTCCTCCTCCTTCTCCTCCTCCTCCTCCTCCTCACCTTGTCTCTCCTCCTCCTCCTCCTCCTCCTCCTCCTCCTCACCTTGTCTCTCCTCCTCCTCCTCTCCTCCTCCTCACCTTGTCTCTCCTCCTCCTCCTCCTCCTCCTCCTCTTGTCTCTCTCCTCCTCCTCACCTTGTCTCTCCTCCTCCTCCTCCTCCTCCTCCTCACCTTGTCTCTCTCCTCCTCCTCCTCCACCTTGTCTCTCCTCCTCCTCCTCCTCACCTTGTCTCTCCTCCTCCTCCTCCTCCTCCTCCTCTTGTCTCTCTCCTCCTCCTCACCTTGTCTCTCCTCCTCCTCCTCCTCCTCCTCCTCACCTTGTCTCTCCTCCTCCTCCTCCTCCTCCTCACCTTGTCTCTCCTCCTCCTCCTCCTCCTCCTCCTCACCTTGTCTCTCCTCCTCCTCCTCCTCCTCCTCACCTTGTCTCTCCTCCTCCTCCTCCTCCTCCTCCTTCTCCTCCTCCTCCTCCTCACCTTGTCTCTCCTCCTCCTCCTCCTCCTCCTCCTCACCTTGTCTCTCCTCCTCCTCCTCCTCCTCCCCTCACCTTGTCTCTCCTCCTCCTCCTCCTCACCTTGTCTCTCCTCCTCCTCCTCCTCCTCCTCACCTTGTCTCTCCTCCTCCTCCTCCTCCTCCTCCTCACCTTGTCTCTCCTCCTCCTCCTCCTCCTCCTCCTCCTCACCTTGTCTCTCCTCCTCCTCCTCCTCCTCCTCCTCACCTTGTCTCTCCTCCTCCTCCTCCTCCTCCTCACCTTGTCTCTCCTCCTCCTCCTCCTCCTCCTCCTCACCTTGTCTCTCCTCCTCCTCCTCCTCCTCCTCACCTTGTCTCTCCTCCTCCTCCTCCTCCTCCTCCTCACCTTGTCTCTCTCCCTGATCACCTCCTCCAGCTGTCTGAGGGTTTGTTTGTTTCGTTGACGGTATGTCCTGACGTCTCCTTTCAGCTGAGCAGACATCAGCTCCACCTCCTCCTTCTCCTCCAGACTCTGAAACACACATTTACTGTTTGGAAACACTCCTCCTCCTCCTCCATCATCTCCTCCTCCTCCAGCTCCTCCTGCTCTTCCTCCTCCTCCACCTCCTCCTCCTCCTCCTCCTCCTCCAGCTCCTCCTCTTCCACCTCCTCCTCCACCTCTTCCTCCTTTTCCTTCTCCATCTCCTCCTCCTCCTCCTCCTCCTCCAGCTCCTCCTCCTCCTCCTCCTCCTCCTCACCCTGGCTCTCTGCTCCTCTGCTCTGTGGATCTGTCTCCTCAGCTTTAACACCGTAGCGAGGACATTCAGCTGAAGAGGAGCTGAACCCTCCTTCTCCGGCACCTCCTTCTCCGGCACCTCCTTCTCCTGTGCCTCCTTCTCCTGCACCTCCTTCTCCTCTTTTTTCTCTTCCTGTTTCTCCTCTTTCTTCTCCTCCTGCTTGTCCTCCTTCAGCTCCGCTCTGTTTGGGTGGAAGAAGGTCTGTGTGGGCGGAGCCAGACTGCTGCTCTGAAACACACGTCATGTTGGTCCTCACAAGTATAGAAGAACCCTTTGTTACTGTTGGTCCATCAATTCTGAGTGTCATAGTGAAAGCAGCGGAAGCGTTAGTAAGGAAAGCAGCGGAAGCGTCAGTAGTGAAAGCAGTGGAAGCGTCAGTAAGGAAAGCAGCGGAAGCGTCAGTAATGAAAGCAGCGGAAGCGTCAGTAGTGAAAGCAGTGGAAGCGTCAGTAATGAAAGCAGCGGAAGCGTCAGTAAGGAAAGCAGTGGAAGCGTCAGTAATGAAAGCAGTGGAAGCGTCAGTAATGAAAGCAGCGGAAGCGTCAGTAATGAAAGCAGTGGAAGCGTCAGTAATGAAAGCAGTGGAAGCGTCAGTAATGAAAGCAGCGGAAGCGTCAGTAAGGAAAGCAGCGGAAGCGTCAGTAGTGAAAGCAGTGGAAGCGTCAGTAATGAAAGCAGCGGAAGCGTCAGTAATGAAAGCAGCGGAAGCGTCAGTAAGGAAAGCAGCGGAAGCGTCAGTAGTGAAAGCAGTGGAAGCGTCAGTAATGAAAGCAGCGGAAGCGTCAGTAATGAAAGCAGTGGAAGCGTCAGTAATGAAAGCAGCGGAAGCGTCAGTAAGGAAAGCAGCGGAAGCGTCAGTAGTGAAAGCAGTGGAAGCGTCAGTAATGAAAGCAGCGGAAGCGTCAGTAGTGAAAGCAGTGGAAGCGTCAGTAATGAAAGCAGCGGAAGCGTCAGTAATGAAAGCAGCGGAAGCGTCAGTAGTGAAAGGGGCGTCAGTATAAAGCAGGGAGCGTCAATGAAAGGGGAGAGTAGGAAGCAGCGGAAGCGTCAGTAGAAGCGTCAGTTGAAAGCGGAAGCGTCAGAGAGCAGTGGAAGCGTCAGTAATGAAAGCAAGCGTCAGAGAAAGCAGTGCGTCAGTAGTGAAAGCAGCGGAAGCGTCAGTAAGGAAAGCAGCGGAAGCGTCAGTAATGAAAGCAGTGGAAGAGTCAGTAGTGAAAGCAGTGGAAGCGTCAGTAATGAAAGCAGTGGAAGCGTCAGTAATGAAAGCAGTGGAAGCGTCAGTAGTGAAAGCAGTGGAAGCGTCAGTAGTGAAAGCAGTAGAAGGCTGGGGTAGTGAAAAGCAGCCGGAAAGCAGCGAAGCGGAGTGAAAGCAGTGGAAGCCAGTAATGAAAGCAGCGGAAGCGTCAGTAATGAAAGCAGTGGAAGCGTCAGTAGTGAAAGCAGCGGAAGCGTCAGTAGTGAAAGCAGCGGAAGCGTCAGTAAGGAAAGCAGAGGAAGCGTCAGTAGTGAAAGCAGCGGAAGCGTCAGTAAGGAAAGCAGCGGAAGCGTCAGTAGTGAAAGCAGCGGAAGCGTCAGTAGTGAAAGCAGCGGAAGAGTCAGTAGTGAAAGCAGCGGAAGCGTCAGTAGTGAAAGCAGCGGAAGCGTCAGTAGTGAAAGCAGCGGAAGTGTCAGTAGTGAAAGCAGTGGAAGAGTCAGTAGTGAAAGCAGCGGAAGCGTCAGTAGTGAAAGCAGCGGAAGCGTCAGTAGTGAAAGCAGCGGAAGCGTCAGTAGTGAAAGCAGTAGAAGCGTCTCTACCTTCTGCAGCGGTCTCAGTGTTCGTCGTCTCAGCAGACGGGTCTGACTCTCAGCTCTCTGAAGAGTGTGTTTGAGACGCTCCACCTACACACACACACACACACACACACAGGTCAGAGGGGGGTCAGCTGACCTCTATCTGCAGGTCCCTAGTCAGCTGACCTCTATCTGCAGGTCCCTGCTGGCCAGCAGGGCGGCGCTCTTCTCCTGCCCCCGGGCGTTGAGGTCGGCCATCAGACTGTAGTTGTGGTCCCTCAGCTGCTTCGCCTCGTCGCTCAGCCGCTCGCGCTCCTCACGCAGCTTCTGCACGCGCTCAGTGAGCTTCCTCAGCTCGCGGTCCTTCAGCTGCTGCTGCTGAGACCACGCCTCCTGAGACGGGAAGCAGCACATCACCTGTCAGCACGGGACCCGGGTCTATGAGGTCTACCTGTCACGCTGCCCTAGCAACCAGCCCACCTGTTCCTTAGCTACGGAGCAGGCCTGCTGGCGACGCCTTCTCTCGTCCTGCAGCGCCCTCTGCAGGCGGCTGAGCTCCGACATCAGGAACTGAGTCAGACCGGATTCACCCGCGGTGTCTGAGAGAGAGGTAGACAGACAGACAGGTAAACAGACAGACAGGTAGGTAGACAGACAGACAGGTAAACAGACAGACAGGTAGAAAGACAGGTAATTAGTGAGACAGGTAGACCGACAGAAAGGTAGACAGAGAGACAGGTAAAGAGACAGACAGGTAGAGCGACAGGTAGACTGACAGGTAATTAGTCAGACAGGTAAACAGACACACAGGTCAACAGACAGGTAGACAGTCAGACAGATAGACAGGTAGACAGACGGACAGATAAACAGATAGACAGGTAGACAGACAGGTAATTAGTCAGACAGGTAGACCGACAGGTAGACAGACAGACAGGTAGACAGGCAGGTAGACAGTCAGACAGGTAGACAGAGAGACAGGTAGACAGACAGGTAGACAGACAGGTAGACAGGTAGACAAACAGACAGGTAGACAGTCAGACAGGTAGACAGACCGATGAGGATGCTGAAGGTCTTGTTGGGCTCCTTCCCGGTGATCCGGCTGTAAAGTTGAGGGTAATCCAGCTCCAGACTCTCCAGGAAGGCTGTGTAACCTTTGACCCCTGTCCTCTGCAGGATGTCCAGCAGGGCTCCTGGAACGGACAGAGGTCAAAGGTCAGGTCAGGTGTCAAACACATTACACAGGTGATGAAAGAGGAGACTGAGACCTGATTGGTTGAGTCTAACCTCAGGAGACTCTGAGACCTGATTGGAGGAGTCTAACCTCAGGAGACTCTGAGACCTGATTGGTTGAGTCTAACCTCAGGAGACTCTGAGACCTGATTGGAGGAGTCTAACCTCAGGAGACTGAGACCTGATTGGTTGAGTCTAACCTCAGGAGACTCTGAGACCTGATTGGTTGAGTCTAACCTCAGGAGACTCTGAGACCTGATTGGTTGAGTCTGACCTCAGGAGACTCTGAGACCTGATTGGTTGAGTCTAACCTCAGGAGACTCTGAGACCTGATTGGAAGAGTCTAACCTCAGGAGACTGAGACCTGATTGGAGGAGTCTAACCTCAGGACACATACCTGATTGGAGGAGTCTGACCTCAGGAGACTCTGAGACCTGATTGGTTGAGTCTAACCTCAGGAGACTCTGAGACCTGATTGGAAGAGTCTAACCTCAGGAGACTGAGACCTGATTGTAGGAGTCTAACCTCAGGACACATACCTGATTGGAGGAGTCTAACCTCAGGACACATACCTGATTGGAGGAGTCTGACCTCAGGAGAGTCTGAGACCTGATTGGTTGAGTCTAACCTCACGAGACTCTGAGACCTGATTGGTTGAGTCTAACCTCAGGAGACTCTGAGACCTGATTGGTTGAGTCTAACCTCAGGAGACTGAGACCTGATTGGAGGAGTATAACCTCAGGAGACTGAGACCTGATTGGTTGAGTCTAACCTCAGGAGACTCTGAGATCTGATTGGAGGAGTCTAACCTCAGGAGACTCTGAGACCTGATTGGAGGAGTCTAACCTCAGGAGACTCTGAGACCTGATTGGTTGAGTCTAACCTCAGGAGACTGAGACCTGATTGGAGGAGTCTAACCTCAGGAGACTGAGACCTGATTGGAGGAGTATAACCTCAGGAGACTGAGACCTGATTGGTTGAGTCTAACTTCAGGAGACTCTGAGACCTGATTGGAGGAGTCTAACCTCAGGAGACTCTGAGACCTGATTGGAGGAGTCTAACCTCAGGAGACTGAGACCTGATTGGTTGAGTCTAAGCTCAGGAGACTCTGAGACCTGATTGGAGGAGTCTAACCTCAGGAGACTGAGACCTGATTGGTTGAGTCTAACCTCAGGAGACTCTGAGACCTGATTGGAGGAGTCTAACCTCAGGAGACTCTGAGACCTGATTGGTTGAGTCTAACCTCAGGAGACTCTGAGACCTGATTGGAGGAGTCTAACCTCAGGAGACTGAGACCTGATTGGTTGAGTCTAACCTCAGGAGACTCTGAGACCTGATTGGTTGAGTCTGACCTCAGGAGACTCTGAGACCTGA
Organism: Ophiodon elongatus; assembly: GCA_016806645.1. Classification (NCBI taxonomy): domain Eukaryota; kingdom Metazoa; phylum Chordata; class Actinopteri; order Perciformes; family Hexagrammidae; genus Ophiodon; species Ophiodon elongatus. Next base: position 7,790 of record JACSYO010000532.1, read on the forward strand.
TTGGTTGAGTCTAACCTCAGGAGACTCTGAGACCTGATTGGAAGAGTCTAACCTCAGGAGACTGAGACCTGATTGGAGGAGTCTAACCTCAGGACACATACCTGATTGGAGGAGTCTGACCTCAGGAGAGTCTGAGACCTGATTGGTTGAGTCTAACCTCAGGAGACTCTGAGACCTGATTGGTTGAGTCCAACCTCAGGAGACTGAGACCTGATTGGAGGAGTCTAACCTCAGGAGACTGAGACCTGATTGGTTGAGTCTAACCTCAGGAGACTCTGAGACCTGATTGGAGGAGTCTAACCTCAGGAGACTCTGAGACCTGATTGGAGGAGTCTAACCTCAGGAGACTCTGAGACCTGATTGGAGGAGTCTAACCTCAGGAGACTCTGAGACCTGATTGGAGGAGTCTAACCTCAGGAGACTCTGAGACCTGATTGGAGGAGTCTAACCTCAGGAGACTGAGACCTGATTGGTTGAGTCCAACCTCAGGAGACTGAGACCTGATTGGAGAAGTCTAACCTCAGGAGACTGAGACCTGATTGGAGGAGTATAACCTCAGGAGACTGAGACCTGATTGGTTGAGTCTAACTTCAGGAGACTCTGAGACCTGATTGGAGGAGTCTAACCTCAGGAGACTCTGAGACCTGATTGGAGGAGTCTAACCTCAGGAGACTGAGACCTGATTGGAGGAGTCTAACCTCAGGACACATACCTGATTGGAGGAGTCTGACCTCAGGAGAGTCTGAGACCTGATTGGTTGAGTCTAACCTCAGGAGACTCTGAGACCTGATTGGAGGAGTCTAACCTCAGGAGACTCTGAGACCTGATTGGAGGAGTCTAACCTCAGGAGACTCTGAGACCTGATTGGAGGAGTCTAACCTCAGGAGACTCTGAGACCTGATTGGAGGAGTCTAACCTCAGGAGACTGAGACCTGATTGGAGGAGTCTAACCTCAGGAGACTGAGACCTGATTGGAGGAGTCTAACCTCAGGAGACTGAGACCTGATTGGAGGAGTCTAACCTCAGGAGACTGAGACCTGATTGGAGGAGTATAACCTCAGGAGACTGAGACCTGATTGGTTGAGTCTAACTTCAGGAGACTGAACTGATTAGATCAACCTCAGAGAAGACCTGATTAGGAGTCTAACCTCAGGAGACTGAGACCTGATTGGGAGTCTAACCTCAGGAGACTCTGAGACCTGATTGGAGGAGTCTAACCTCAGGAGACTCTGAGACCTGATTGGAGGAGTCTAACCTCAGGAGACTGAGACCTGATTGGTTGAGTCTAACCTCAGGAGACTGAGACCTGATTGGAGGAGTCTAACCTCAGGAGACTGAGACCTGATTGGTTGAGTCTAACCTCAGGAGACTCTGAGACCTGATTGAGGAGTCTAACCTCAGGAGACTCTGAGACCTGATTGGAGGAGTCTAACCTCAGGAGACTCTGAGACCTGATTGGAGGAGTCTAACCTCAGGACTGAGACCTGATTGGGAGTCTACTCAGGAGACTGAAACCTCAGGAGACTGAGACCTGATTGGTTGAGTCTAACCTCAGGAGACTCTGAGACCTGATTGGAGGAGTCTAACCTCAGGAGACTCTGAGACCTGATTGGAGGAGTCTAACCTCAGGAGACTCTGAGACCTGATTGGAGGAGTCTAACCTCAGGAGACTGAGACCTGATTGGTTGAGTCTAACCTCAGGAGACTCTGAGACCTGATTGGAGGAGTCCAACCTCAGGAGACTGAGACCTGATTGGAGGAGTCTAACCTCAGGAGACTGAGACCTGATTGGTTGAGTCTAACCTCAGGAGACTGAGACCTGATTGGAGGAGTATAACCTCAGGAGACTGAGACCTGATTGGAGGAGTCTAACCTCAGGAGACTGAGACCTGATTGGAGGAGTCTAACCTCAGGAGACTGAGACCTGATTGGAGGAGTCTAACCTCAGGAGACTGAGACCTGATTGGAGGAGTCTAACCTCAGGAGACTCTGAGACCTGATTGGAGGAGTCTAACCTCAGGAGACTGAGACCTGATTGGAGGAGTCTAACCTCAGGAGACTGAGACCTGATTGGAGGAGTCTAACCTCAGGAGACTCTGAGACCTGACGACGTGTTTCTTACCAACTTTTCTCCTCCTGATGACGAGGGCCGGGTCGTTAAAGAGCTGCTCCTCATCCTCAGCACTCACCACCTGAAGGAGAACCACCAATCAACACCTAGAGGTTTCAACAGGAGGAGGAGGAGGAGGAGGATGAGGAAGAGGAAGAAGAAGAAGAGGAGGAAGAAGAAGAAGAGGAGGAGGAGGAAGAGGAGGAGGAGGAGGAAGAGGAAGAAGAAGAAGAGGAGGAGGAAGAAGAAGAGGAGGAGGAAGAGGAGGAGGAGGAGGAGTAAGAAGAAGAGGAGGAGGAGGAGGAGGAAGAAGAAGAGGAGGAAGAGGAGGAGGAGGAGGAAGAAGAAGAGGAGGAGGAGGAAGAGGAGGAGGAAGAGGAAGAGGAGGAGGAAGAAGAGGAAGAAGAAGAAGAGGAGGAGGAGATGGAGGAAGAAGAGGAAGGAGGAAGAGGAGGAAGAGGAGAAGGAGGAAGAGGAGGAGGAAGAAGAAGAGGAAGAGGAAGAAGAGGAGGAGGAGATGGAGGAGGAAGAGGAAGGAGGAAGAGGAAGAAGAGGAAGAGGAAGAAGAGGAGGAGGAGATGGAGGAGGAAGAGGAAGGAGGAAGAGGAAGAAGAGGAGGAAGAAGAGGAGGAAGAAGAGGAGGAGGAGGAGGAGGAAGATGAGGAGGCGAAGGAAGATGAGGAGGCGAAGGAAGAGGAAGAGGAGATGGAGGAAGAGGAGGAGATGGAGGAAGAGGAGGAAGAGGAGGAGATGGACGAGGAGGAGGAGGAGGAAAGAGGAAGAGGAGGAGGAGGAGGAGGAGGAGGAGGAGGAGGAGGAGGAGGAAGAAGAGGAGGAAGAAGACCTGACACTGGCGGAGGTAGGGAGTAATCCTCGAGGGTTCTATGGTTTTGATGAGCAGCATCCTGAAGTCATCCAGCTGCAGCCAGCAGAGGTCGTCCTCACACACCGTCTGCATCTCTGAGTATTAGTACACACACTGAGTATTAGTACACACACTGAGTATTAGTACACACACTAAGTATTAATACACACACACACTGAGTATTAATACACACACACACTGAGTATTAATACATACATTGAGTATTAATACACAGAGTATTAATACACACACACACACTGAGTATTAATACACACACACAGTATATACTGACTACTACACACAGAGTATACTCACCTTCACTGTCTCTCTGATCACCTGTCTGTCTGATCACCTGTCTGTCTGATCACCTGTCTGTCTGATCACCTGTCTCTCTGATCACTTGTCTGTCTGATCACCTGTCTGTCTGATCACCTGTCTCTCTGATCACCTGTCTGTCTGATCACCTGTCTCTCTGATCACTTGTCTGTCTGATCACCTGTCTCTCTGATCACCTGTCTGTCTGATCACCTGTCTGTCTGATTAAACTACAGTACCTGTCTCTCTCTGTCCTTTTCTCTTGTGTATTTTTTAAGAAGAAGTTGTTTCTGTCACTTCCTGTTTTTGGCTCCTCCCTCTCTGACGTTTATCTAAATCCACCAATCACATCACAGCGACTCCTCATTTGCATATCCACAGGTTGCATTGTTTCCCTGCCAGACGTCAGTGAGACTGATTCTGGATCAGTTTCTGAAGATCCTCATGATCAATAATAATAATAATAATGATAATAATAAAATAATAATAATAATGATCATAATAATAATAATAATGTGGTGTTACAGGTTAAACTACCAGCAGAACATGAAGTCACCTTTAAAGTGATGAACACATGAATGTGATAATAATATAATATTTATTACTCTGCTAATGTTTCATATTCAACATATTTAACAAATCAAAGTGAGTTCTTCAGAAAGAGGAAGACGTGAAGGAGAAGTCGGAGGAGGAAACAGCCGCTGACTAAAACAGGAAGTGATGTCACTGATTCCTGGACATCTTGAGCTGAAGTGAAACCAACGAAGAAGAGAAGAAGTCACAAGTTAAACTGTCCAAGACAAACAGGAAGTTATGAATTTTACCAACACGTCCCCATAATCCAGTGTCCCCACAATGTCCTCTGTGTCCTCCCAGTGTCCCCACAATGTCCTCTGTGTCCTCCCAGTGTCCCCACAATGTCCTCTGTGTCCTCCCAGAGTCCCCACAATGTCCTCCCAGTGTCCTCCCAGTGTCCCCACAATGTCCTCTGTGTCCTCCCAGTGTCCCCACAATGTCCTCTGTGTCCTCCCAGTGTCCCCACAATGTCCTCCCAGTGTCCCCACAATGTCCTCCCAGTGTCCTCCCAGTGTCCCCACAATGTCCTCTGTGTCCTCCCAGTGTCCCCACAATGTCCTCCCAGTGTCCTCCCAGTGTCCCCACAATGTCCTCTGTGTCCTCCCAGTGTCCCCACAATGTCCTCTGTGTCCTCCCAGTGTCCTCACAATGTCCTCCCAGTGTCCCCACAATGTCCTCCCAGTGTCCTCACAGTGTCCCCACAATGTCCCCACAATGTCCTCCCAGTGTCCCCACAATGTCCTCCCAGTGTCCTCCCAGTGGACTCACAATCCAGTGTCCAGAACCTGTACTAGAACCTGTACTAGAACCTGTACCAGAACCTGAACCAGAGCCTTCTGGGTGAGAAGGGGCTGTGTTCTCCCCAGTAGTGAGGGGACCCAGGACGGAACCCTGAGGGACCCCAGTAGTGAGGGGACCCAGGACGGAACCCTGAGGGACCCCAGTAGTGAGGGGACCCAGGACGGAACCCTGAGGGACCCCAGCAGTGAGGAACCCCAGTACTGAGGGGACCCAGGACGGAACCCTGAGGGACCCCAGTAGTGAGGGGACCCAGGACGGAACCCTGAGGGACCCCATTAGTGAGGGGACCCAGGACGGAACCCTGAGGGACCCCATCAGTGAGGGGACCCAGAACGGAACCCTGAGGGACCCCAGTAGTGAGGGGACCCAGGACGGAACCCTGAGGGACCCCATTAGTGAGGGGACCCAGGACGGAACCTTGAGGGACCCCAGCAGTGAGGGACCCCAGTAGTGAGGGGACCCAGTAGTGAGGGGACCCAGGACGGAACCCTGAGGGACCCCAGTAGTGAGGGGACAAGGTTCAGACACAGACCCTCTACAGGTTACCCGGTAAGGTCGTTGAGGTAGGATGAGAAAAGGGAGAGCAGAGCCTGAGACACCAGGTCCTGAAGGGAGGAGATAAGGATCTGATGGTTCACTGTGTCGAATGCAGCAGAAAGGTCTAGAAGGATAAGGACAGAGGAGAGAGGCTGCTCTAGAAGGATAAGGACAGAGGAGAGAGGCTGCTCTAGAAGGATAAGGACAGAGGAGAGAGAGGCTGCTCTAGAAGGATAAGGACAGAGGAGAGAGAGGCTGCTCTAGAAGGATAAGGACAGAGGAGAAGAGGCTGCTCTAGAAGGATAAGGACAGAGGAGAGAGGCTGCTGTAGAAGGATAAGGACAGAGGAGAAGAGGCTGCTCTAGAAGGATAAGGACAGAGGAGAAGAGGCTGCTCTAGAAGGATAAGGACAGAGGAGAAGAGGCTGCTCTAGAAGGATAAGGACAGAGGAGAAGAGGCTGCTCTAGAAGGATAAGGACAGAGGAGAGAGAGGCTGCTCTAGAAGGATAAGGACAGAGAGAGAGAGGCTGCTCTAGAAGGATAAGGACAGAGGAGAGAGGCTGCTCTAGAAGGATAAGGACAGAGGAGAGAGAGGCTGCTCTAGAAGGATAAGGACAGAGGAGAGAGAGGCTGCTCTAGAAGGATAAGGACAGAGGAGAGAGAGGCTGCTCTAGAAGGATAAGGACAGAGGAGAGAGAGGCTGCTGTAGAAGGATAAGGACAGAGGAGAGAGGCTGCTCTAGAATGATAAGGACAGAGGCTGCTCTAGAAGGATAAGGACAGAGGAGAGAGAGGCTGCTCTAGAATGATAAGGACAGAGGAGACAGAGGCTGCTCTAGAAGGATAAGGACAGAGGAGAGAGAGGCTGCTCTAGAAGGATAAGGACAGAGGAGAGAGGCTGCTCTAGAAGGATAAGGACAGAGGAGAGAGGCTGCTCTAGAAGGATAAGGACAGAGGAGAGAGGCTGCTCTAGAAGGATAAGGACAGAGGAGAGAGAGGCTGCTCTAGAAGGATAAGGACAGAGGAGAGAGAGGCTGCTCTAGAAGGATAAGGACAGAGGAGAGAGAGGCTGCTCTAGAAGGATAAGGACAGAGGAGAGAGAGGCTGCTCTAGAAGGATAAGGACAGAGGAGAGAGAGGCTGCTCTAGAAGGATAAGGACAGAGGAGAGAGAGGCTGCTCTAGAAGGATAAGGACAGAGGAGAGAGAGGCTGCTCTAGAAGGATAAGGACAGAGGAGAGAGAGGCTGCTCTAGAAGGATAAGGACAGAGGAGAGAGAGGCTGCTCTAGAAGGATAAGGACAGAGGAGAGAGAGGCTGCTCTAGAAGGATAAGGACAGAGGAGAGAGAGGCTGCTCTAGAAGGATAAGGACAGAGGAGAGAGAGGCTGCTCTAGAAGGATAAGGACAGAGGAGAGAGAGGCTGCTCTAGAAGGATAAGGACAGAGGAGAGAGGCTGCTCTAGAAGATAAGGACAGAGGCTGCTCTAGAAGGATAAGGACAGAGGAGAGAGAGGCTGCTCTAGAATGATAAGGACAGAGGCTGCTCTAGAAGGATAAGGACAGAGGAGAGAGAGGCTGCTCTAGAAGGATAAGGACAGAGGAGAGAGGCTGCTCTAGAAGGATAAGGACAGAGGAGAGAGGCTGCTCTAGAAGGATAAGGACAGAGGAGAGAGGCTGCTCTAGAAGGATAAGGACAGAGGAGAGAGGCTGCTCTAGAAGGATAAGGACAGAGGAGAGAGGCTGCTCTAGAAGGATAAGGACAGAGGAGAGAGGCTGCTCTAGAAGGATAAGGACAGAGGAGAGAGAGGCTGCTCTAGAAGGATAAGGACAGAGGAGAGAGGCTGTTGTAGAAGGATAAGGACAGAGGAGAGAGGCTGCTCTAGAATGATAAGGACAGAGGAGAGAGGCTGTTGTAGAATGATAAGGACAGAGGAGACAGAGGCTGCTCTAGGAGGATAAGGACAGAGGGGCTGCTCTAGAAGGATAAGGACAGAGGAGAGAGGCTGCTCTAGAAGGGTAAGGACAGAGGAGAGAGGCTGCTCTAGAAGGGTAAGGACAGAGGAGACAGAGGCTGCTCTAGAAGGGTAAGGACAGAGGAGAGAGGCTGCTCTAGAAGGGTAAGGACAGAGGAGAGAGAGGGAAACAGCTAGCTGAGAGGGAGGTGTTAGGTTGTAATAATATAATATGACTTACACTTGTAAATAAGGAATGTCTATGTATAAATTACGATACTTAAAAAGGATAATTAATAAGGAATAGTGAGCCTTATGGGAGGGGTATGCGTAACATAGCAGAAAGCCACATTGAGTTTCTCACTTAGACTTAGTTCAGGTATGTAAGGAATGAGATAGAGAGAGGGGGATGAGGAAGAGAGACCCAGCTCCACCCTGATCTACAGAGCTGATAAGCACCTCCTCATGAGGGGTTGATGCGCTCAGCTTTACGAGAGGGAGGAGAGATGACTTCAAGTGCCGGTAAGCCTGGAGGAGGCGATGCACCGACTCTAAACCAACCGAAATCATCGATTCTACTACCATAAAACTTTAACTAAATCCACGCTGCAAAACTGAGCCAACGAGAGGCGACGATGCACATTTTTACTGGACTATATAATCAAATGTACTGGTCAGTTCGAGGCTCTCTTAGGTCAATGTGCACAGACAGATAACTCTCGCAGGCTGCTTTTACAGGCAGCTGTTGAGGGCCTGTGGCCTGCCATTGGCTTATGAACCCTCAGCTGAGATTTTTACTCTGTTATCACAACGCTTTTCACTTTATTAAATATGCTTTATTATAACTTTCGTTCCAAGAAGTCCTTTGTCTCCCCGGAACTTTTCTCAGAATACAATAGAGGTGTTAATAAAATGGGTGAGAAAGGGGAGACGGTCAGGAGCAATAGCCTGGAGAATGTGAGATGGGATGGGGCAGGTGGTTGGGCGGGTAACCAAGGTAACCAAGGTAAGAACTTGATTGGGAGACAGGGGGTTGAAAGAGGAAAGGGAAGGGACAGAAGATGAAGTTGATGGAGATGTAGTTCTAATACAGTCCAGTGTCCCCACAATGTCCCCACAATGTCCTCACAGTCCACAATGTCCACACAATGTCCTCACAGTCCACAATGTCCACACAATGTCCTCACAGTCCACAATGTCCACACAATGTCCTCACAGTCCACAATGTCCTCACAGTCCACAATGTCCTCAGAATGTTCCCATAGTGTCCCCACAATGTTCCCACAATGTCCCCACAATGTCCTCACAATGTCCCCACAATGTCCCCATAGTGTCCCCACAATGTCCTCACAAACAAAGGCACACAGCTTCATTTCACATAAACTTTCTCTTTATTACAAATTAATCAGCTCGTACTTACAGAACATTTTCTTTCCAGAAGCTGAATAAAAAAATAAACAAGACAACAAACATATCTTAGTGCAATAAGACCACGTTGTCTGAGGCCCCTGAACGCAGCACAGAGCTCACGGCAGGTTTCTCTCTGTGAACTTGTGTTGGAACTTGTGGTAACGAGGACCAGGTCTGAGGACCAGCTCTGAGGACCAGGTCTGAGGAGCTGGTCATGTGACCTAAACGTGGATCGGGGGTCAGCTGGACAGCGGCGCTCCAGATGTGTTGATTCCTGAGAAGTGGTTGGCCGGAGCTCCAGCCCCGTCACACAGCAGCAGAGCCCTCTGCAGAGCACAAACACCTCATGGGTCACATCGCTGTTTTATTAAAGACAGTTTGTATTTCATGATGTCACTAATGTTCCTCACCCCGGCTCTCCTCTGTCTGCCTCTCTCCTTCATCTTCTTCAGCTCCTCCTCTTCGTCCTCCTCCTCCTCCTCCTCCTCACTGGGTGGGCAGGTCACGGTCTTCTTTCTGATTGGCTGCACAGTGGCCAGTAGGGCGGGGACAGTGAAGCAGGACAGGAAGCGGGCCTTCAGCAGCTGGTAGGCGGGGTTACCTGAGAAACGCTCTGCCACCAGCTGACGTAGCACCTCCACGAGCTCCTCCTCCTCCTCCTCCTGCAGGAGGTCAGCTGCACGGGGACAAAACAAACAACATAACGGGATGAGCACCGACACGGCATCAACTCATCAAACACCCGAGAAGTGAAAAGATCCAACGTTATTGGTTCTTTTTAATGTTGTGGTCTGATTTATTATCACGCACATGTATAGTACCTGCTGGTGGGTCAGGTACACCAGGTACTTGCTGGTGGGTCAGGTACACCAGGTACTTGCTGGTGGGTCAGGTACACCAGGTACCTGCTGGTGGGTCAGGTACACCAGGTACCTGCTGGTGGATCAGGTACCCGGTGGGTCAAGTACCCGCTGCGCCAGGTAATGTACCCGCTGCGTCAGGTAATGTACCCGCTGCGCCAGGTAATGTACCCGCTGCGTCAGGTAATGTACTCGGTGCGTCAGGTAATGTTCCCGGTGCGTCAGGTAATGTACCCGGTGCGTCAGGTAATGTACCCGGTGCGTCAGGTAATGTACCCGGTGCGTCAGGTAATGTACCCGGTGCGTCAGGTACCCGGTGCGTCAGGCACCCGGTGGGTCAGGTATGGTACCTGGTGGGTCAGGTATGGTACCCGGTGGGGGTCAGGTATGGTACCCGGTGAGTTAGGTAATGTACACGGTGGGTCAGGTATGGTACCCGGTGGGTTAGGTAATGTACCCGGTGGGTCAGGTATGGTACCCGGTGGGTTAGGTATGGTACCTGGTGGGTCCTGGGGTGGTCCGATGTCCGAGGTGGAGTCTGGCAGGTCTGGAGGCTGACTGGAAGTCCTCTTGGGGCCGCTGCCTGGTCTGGGTTTGGTTTGGGGGCGTTGGGGTTTGGACCCTCGACTCAGCAGCTTCAGGGATGTTTTGGTCAGAGACATCTTGAACCGGAGGAGCGTACTGAGCGTGTTCAGACTGCTGACGAAGGGCGGCAGGTAGGGAAGAGCCCCGGCTAGTCCAGGTACCACCACCCCCCCTCGACCGCTCAGCCAATCACACACCGCCTCCTGGGACTCCAGGAACATCAGGGAGGGGTCGAACTGCAACGAAGGGGGCGCCGCTGGGTCCACCCTGACCGTGCCCTTATATGGCATGAAGAGTTTGGGGGGATGCTGGGGGGGGCAGGAGGGCAGGGGGTTTGAGATGGGTAGGGTAGTAAGAGGGCGTAGCTGATTCAGAACGGGGAGGTTTACGGGGTCAGACACGGCGGTGGGGGTGCGGGGGGGCATTCGGACCAGCTGACCGTTCAACATATGCCCCGGTCGAGCTGGGAGGGGGGCGCTTGGTACCAACGTCAGCTGCAGGCCTTGGGGCGGGGCTTGGGCCAACTGGACCAGCCCACCAGGAGTCATGACCCACATCGACTGACCAGGAAGTAAACGGAACCCAGGTAGACCCCTGATTGGCTGATTCTGGATGACCACTTCCTGTTTAGGTCGAGACGAGCGGGAGCGCTTCTTAAGAGGAGAAGAAGAAGAAGAAGTCCTCTTCTTCTTGGTTTCAGCCTGGAGACAAAAACACAGGAGGAGTAAGAGGAGGAGGAAGAGGAGGAGGAAGAGGAAGAGGAGGAGGAGGAAGAGGGGAAGAGGAGAAGGAGGAAGAAGAGGAGGAGGAGGAGGACAAACACACCTTGGCCTGGGTGGCTTCCTGTAGAGCTCTGGCCCTCTGAGTCGGGTTCCGAACCCTCTTTCCTTTCTCGATCACACCTGGACCTGGACCTGGACCTGTCCCACCCACACATTGGTCCGGCTGCTCCTTCCCCTTCCCCCGTTTCCTCCTGCGGGGTGGGGCTTTGGGGGCGGAGTCAGGGGTCGGGTGGAGATCGAAAGAGGTGTAGTCATGATCGTTGAGGAAAGGAGCCAGGAGGCTTGAAGTGGAGGATCCAGGGTGCTGATAGGTCGGTATGGAGGGGGGCGGGGCTAAAGCGCTGGCAGGTGTGGCATTCAGGGGCAACGGGGACGAGTTCACACAGACGGGAGGGACATGCAGTCTGAAAGGAGGAGGTTCTTGAGGAGCTGTTGGGGGTGTGGCCACAGAGGAGGGAGGAGTCTGAGGAGTCTGAGGGATCAGCTGGAGGGGGGCAGGGATGGGGGCCTGGATCTCACTGGCTTCCTGCAGAACTCTGGCCTTCCGACTCGCCTTCCGACTCGGCTTCCGAATCCTCCTTCCTCCTTCTCTCTCTCTGATCAGACGGTCACTTGCTCCTCCCACATATGTACAGGCTCCTCCCACACCATTAATTGCCCCACCCACAACTCCCCCTCTCTGATCCTCTGACACCTTTTTCCCCCTTCCTTTGGATGACCTTGAAATGAGGCTTGATGGACTGGGGGCAGGACCAGGCTTGGTGGGGGCAGGACCAGGCTTGGTGGGGGCAGGACTAGACTTGGTGGGGGCAGGACTAGACTTGGTGGGGGCAGGACCAGGCTTGGTGGGGGCAGGACCAGACTTGGTAGGGGAAGAGAGAGGTTGTGAGACAGGATGAGGAATGAAGACGGCCTGAGGAAAGGACACAGAAGACATCCTAGGATGCATGTTAGGAGGCATCTGAAGAAGGATGCCGGGGCGGTTCTGGCGAGGAGGACGAGGAGGAGGCTGCAGCACCTGAAGCTGCTTCAGGATCAGTTTGTGCTGCTGCTCCTCCTTCAGGAGTCTCTTCTGCTGCAGGATTCCTGCCACGGTGTTGTCCTGGGCAGAGCAGACGGGAGCCGGAGCCGGCGGAGCGAGGACCAGGACCCGCGTCCTCCTCTGCTCGATCACCTCCTTACAGCCGACGGCATCCACGTTCATGGTCTGGAGGAGGAGCAGGAAGACCGGGGTTGAGGGGAGGCGGGCGAAGCCTCCTCGCTCCCCCAGGGCCTCGGCCGCCGTCGCTCGGTGCTCCTGGGGGATCAGTACGTTACCGATCCACGGCGTCACGGCGGCCTGCAGCTCGTAGACCAGACCCGGGTCCGTGACCCGGCTCAGGGGGCTCCCTTTGTCGGTGTGGATCTTCCTCGGGGGGCCGGAGCCCCGGCTGCTGAGCTGGTCCACCTGGTGGTGCAGGTGGGCTCGGAGCTGGTCGGGGGACACCATCATCATGCTGCCGCCGTGGCGCTCCGTCCACAGCAGCTCTCTGGGATCTGGGCCCAGGACCACGGAGTGGCCGAACGGGCCCAGGATGGTGGACCGGACCGGAACCTGATTGTGGGCTCCAGAAGAAGAAGGTAACTCCACCGGTCGAAAGCTCAGGAATGTTTCGCCTTCCGGAGCTTTTACTGCTGGAATCCAGTCCTGCATGGGGGGGAAGGGGTACTCCTCCTCCTCTTCCTCCTCCTCCTCCTCAACACTCTCCACCACCTCCTCCTTCGTCTTCGTCTTCTCCTCTTCATCACTGTCCATGTACTCGACCACCTCCTCCTCCTCCTCCTCCTCGCTGCACTCCTCCTCCTTCAGGGTCACCACTCGTCTCCTGGTCCTCTTCTTGGCCGGAGGAGTCGGTTTCTTCTTCTTCTGTCCTCCTGAAGTCTTTCTGGTAGTTTTAACTTTCTGTTCACAGAGAACCAGTTAAAGTATATTTATACACATATACACACACACACACACACACACACATATATATATATATATATATATATATATGTTTATATAAATCTCAATGAGGCCTAGGAGAGAATGAACACAACCCACATCATCAGATTTCACTTTATGCTGACGATGGCCTCATTTATTGAGACCAGGTGAGACCAGGACAGACCAGATGAGACCGGGACAGACCAGGTAAGACCAGGTGAGACCAGGACAGACCAGGACAGACCAGGACAGACCAGGTGAGACCAGGACAGACCAGATCAGACCAGATGAGACCAGGACAGACCAGGTGAGACCAGGACAGACCAGATCAGACCAGGTGAGACCAGGACAGACCAGGTGAGACCAGGTGAGACCAGATCAGACCAGGTGAGACCAGATCAGATCAGGTGAGACCAGATCAGACCAGGTGAGACCAGGTGAGAGACCAGATCAGACCAGGTGAGACCAGGTAAGACCAGGTGAGACCAGATCAGATCAGGTGAGACCAGGTGAGACCAGGTGAGAGACCAGATCAGACCAGGTGAGTGTACCTGAGGAAGAGGAGGTTGTGCTGGTTTGATGAGTCTCCTCCACTCTCTCAGACACTGAGCGTCGTAACGATGAGGAATCTCTGCAGCGATCTTCGCCCAACGACCTGAAACACAAACACAAACACACACACACAAACACACAAACACACACACACACATTATAGAGAAAGACACACAAATGAAAGGTGTCCCAGACGCCATGGACCAGTTCTCGTCTGAACAACATTTTCATGTCTCCACCAAAGAGAAGTTATTTTGTCACTGATATATATATATATATATAAATATATATAAATATATATATATATATATATATATATATATATATATATATATATATATATATATATATATATACATACACACACATAAATACATCTGTAGTATCTGACTTATTACTGCTGCTGCAACTACTACTACGAGATCCCAACACTGAAGAACAAGACTGAGTGTTTACATTATGGATCAGATATGAAAGTTAACCCCCTCCCAGTCACCAGTTATCAACTAGATGCTGACAGAACTACATTACCCATGAGCCTCTGCTCTCTCTGACTACATGTCTCACCGACTCCGTGTTTCTCCACCAGCAGCCGCAGCAGCTGCTTCTCCTGTTGGTCAAACAGTCCTCTCTTTGTCTCCACCTTCAGGCAGTCATAATACCTGCACACACACACACATGGGTCACTTCCGGTCTGAGGACACCTGAGGACACCTGAGGACACCTGAGGACACCTACACCTTCTGTTGTCCAATCAGCTCTCACCTGTCTCTGCAGCTGTTGTCAGTGCGTCCTGGAACCTCAAACCGGATCTTCCACCAGTCCTTCTCTCCAAAACGAGACACAGCATGTAGCAGCAGCTGAGGGACAGACAGGAGGACAGACAGGAGGACAGACAGGAGGACAGATAGGAGGACAGACAGAGAGACAGATAGGAGGACAGATAGGAGGACAGACAGAGAGACAGATAGGAGTACAGACAGGTGGACAGACAGGTGGACAGATAGGAGGACAGACAGGTGGACAGATAGGAGGACAGATAGGAGGACAGACAGAGAGACAGATAGGAGGACAGATAGGAGGACAGATAGGAGGACAGACAGAGAGACAGATAGGAGTACAGACAGGTGGACAGACAGGTGGACAGACAGGTGGACAGATAGGAGGACAGACAGGTGGACAGATAGGAGGACAGACAGGTGGACAGATAGGAGGACAGACAGGTGGACAGACAGGTGGACAGATAGGAGGACAGACAGGTGGACAGATAGGAGGACAGATAGGAGGACAGACAGAGAGACAGATAGGAGGACAGATAGGAGGACAGACAGGTGGACAGATAGGAGGACAGACAGGAGGACAGACAGAGAGACAGATAGGAGGACAGATAGGAGGACAGACAGGTGGACAGATAGGAGGACAGACAGGAGGACAGACAGAGAGACAGATAGGAGGACAGACAGGAGGACAGACAGGAGGACAGATAGGAGGACAGACAGGAGGACAGACAGGAGGACAGACAGAGAGACAGATAGGAGGACAGATAGGAGGACAGATAGGAGGACAGATAGGAGGACAGACAGAGAGACAGATAGGAGGACAGATAGGAGGACAGACAGGTGGACAGATAGGAGGACAGACAGGAGGACAGATAGGAGGACAGACAGGAGGACAGACAGAGAGACAGATAGGAGGACAGATAGGAGGACAGACAGGTGGACAGATAGGAGGACAGATAGGAGGACAGACAGGTGGACAGACAGGTGGACAGATAGGAGGACAGACAGGAGGACAGAGAGAGACAGACAGGTGGACAGATAGGAGGACAGACAGGAGGACAGACAGAGAGACAGATAGGAGGACAGACAGGTGGACAGATAGGAGGACAGACAGGTGGACAGATAGGAGGACAGACAGGAGGACAGACAGAGAGACAGACAGGAGGACAGACAGGTGGACAATAGGAGGACAGACAGGTGGACAGATAGGAGGACAGACAGGAGGACAGACAGAGAGACAGATAGGAGGACAGACAGGAGGACAGACAGAGAGAGACAGACAGACAGGAGGACAGATAGGAGGACAGACAGGTGGACAGATAGGAGGACAGACAGGAGGACAGACAGAGACAGATAGGAGGACAGATAGGAGGACAGACAGAGAGACAGATAGGAGGACAGATAGGGAGACAGGGAGTGAAAGCTCAATACATCAGACGCTATAACGAGCAGGCGTGTCCTGTCTAAGCCCCGCCCCTGGCTAAGCCCCACCTCATGCTAAGCCCCGCCCCCTGCCTACCTGGTCCTCCTCTTTGGTCCAAAACCCTTTCTTCAGACTCGGGTCCAAAACCTGGTTCCACCTGTAGATCAGCTGAGCCGGGCTTCGACCCTCCATGAAGTAACTCACTGAGAGACAGACAGGTGGAGAGAGAGACAGGTGGAGAGAGAGACAGCTGTTAGCGACGCACAAACCTGTGAGGTCACCATGTGAGGTCACCGTGTGAGGTCACTGTGAGGTCACCGTGTGAGGTCACCGTGAGGTCACCGTGTGAGGTCACCGTGTGAGGTCACTGTGAGGTCACCGTGTGAGGTCACCGTGTGAGGTCACTGTGAGGTCACCGTGTGATGTCACTGTGAGGTCACCGTGAGGTCACCGTGTGAGGTCACCGTGTGAGGTCACTGTGAGGTCACCGTGTGAGGTCACCGTGTGAGGTCACCATGTGAGGTCACCGTGTGATGTCACTGTGAGGTCACCGTGAGGTCACCGTGTGAGGTCACCGTGTGAGGTCACTGTGAGGTCACCGTGTGAGGTCACCGTGTGAGGTCACTGTGAGGTCACCGTGTGATGTCACTGTGAGGTCACCGTGAGGTCACCGTGTGAGGTCACCGTGTGAGGTCACTGTGAGGTCACCGTGTGATGTCACTGTGAGGTCACCGTGTGAGGTCACCGTGTGAGGTCACCGTGTGAGGTCACTGTGAGGTCACCGTGTGAGGTCACCGTGTGAGGTCACCATGTGAGGTCACCGTGTGATGTCACCGTGAGGTCACCGTGTGAGGTCACCGTGTGATGTCGCCGTGAGGTCACCGTGTGAGGTCACCGTGAGGTCACCGTGAGGTCATTACTCTGTGTGTAGGGGATGAAGTTGCCGATCCTCATCTTGTCCACCAGCTCTCTGAGCAACGCGTCTTCATCCGGAGTCCAGACGCCTCGTTTCAACGAGTCAGAGACGAACCGCTGGAAGGTCTGGAGACACAGGAAGGCTGTCCTCCCCGTCTGAGAGACAGACAGGTTACAGACAGACAGGTCAGAGACAGACAGACAGGTCAGAGACAGACAGGTCAAAGAGAGACAGACAGGTCAGATAGAGACAGACAGGTCAGATAGAGACAGGTCAGAGACAGACAGGTCAGAGACAGACAGACAGGTCAGAGACAGACAGACAGGTCAGATAGAGACAGGTCAGACACAGACAGGTCAGAGACAGACAGACAGGTCAGAGACAGACAGACAGGTCAGATAGAGACAGGTCAGAGAGAGACAGACAGGTCAGAGACAGACAGGTCAGAGAGAGACAGACAGGTCAGATAGAGACAGGTCAGAGACAGACAGGTCAGAGAGAGACAGACAGGTCAGATAGAGACAGGTCAGAGACAGACAGGTCAGAGAGAGACAGACAGGTCAGATAGAGACAGGTCAGAGAGAGACAGACAGGTCAGAGACAGACAGGTCAGAGAGAGACAGACAGGTCAGATAGAGACAGGTCAGAGACAGACAGGTCAGAGAGAGACAGACAGGTCAGATAGAGACAGGTCAGAGACAGACAGGTCAGAGAGAGACAGACAGGTCAGAGACAGACAGACAGGTCAGAGAGAGACAGACAGGTCAGAGACAGACAGGTCAGAG
>JACSYO010000532.1:30000-59404 GCA_016806645.1 Ophiodon elongatus
GGGACCAGGTCCTCTTCTTGAGGGGAGGTTTGTATAAAACCCTCCTCTGGGACCAGGTCCTCTTCTTGAGGGGAGGTTTGTTAAAACCCTCCTCTGGGACCAGGTCCTCTTCTTGAGGGGAGGTTTGTGTAAAACCCTCCTCTGGGACCAGGTCCTCTTCTTGAGGGGAGGTTTGTGTAAAACCCTCCTCTGGGACCAGGTCCTCTTGGTCCCAGTCTGTCTGACCACACAGTGGGGGGCCTGCTGCACAGTCCAGACCTGTTGATGCCCTTCAGTTAAATACAGAGTCTTCTTGTCCGCTTCATGCAGTGTCAAAGCTTCGGGGTGTGTCGTAGCCAGCAGGGGGCCGGTGAGTTCCCCTAGCCCCGGGCTCAGGGAGATCTCAGGAAACAGGTCCGCAGGGTCCGGCTCGACCTCTCCTTGGCTCCTCTCCTTGGCTGTAGCCTCTGAGGAGGCTCCTCTCCTTGGCTCCTCTCCTTGGCTGTAGCCTCTGAGGAGGCTCCTCTCCTTGGCTCCTCTCCTTGGCTGTAGCCTCTGAGGAGGCTCCTCTCCTTGGCTCCTCTCCTTGGCTGTAGCCTCTGAGGAGGCTCCTCTCCTTGGCTCCTCTCCTTGGCTGTAGCCTCTGAGGAGGCTCCTCTCCTTCCGGGTCAGCCTCTGCCTCCACAGCTCCAGGAGCCTCCTTGCCACCCGGACAGACTGCAGGCCCAGCAGGGAGCCCCGGGCCGGGGCATCGCTCAGCGCCGGCCCCACTGCATCCACCAGCTGCTGCAGGCACAGGGCTCGTGACCTCAGCAGCGCCCCCCTCAGGCCAGGGGTGACGCTGCTGCTGATATCCAGCTTGGCTCTGTAAACCAACGGCTCTCTCAGCAACCAGTACAGAGAGTCCGACTGTGGGCACCTTTTACAAGTAAAAAGGGCCCAAGACTTAAAAACACCCTGATAAAACGGAGGCAGCCCACTTAACTTTAAAACACTAGAATCAATTAAAACCAGAGCAGCATCCAGCCCCAGGTTATCCGCACGTCTGAGGATGCAGCTGGCCACGTCTCTCCACACTAAACCCTCCGGACTTGTGAGATATTTCTGTATAAACCGGAGTCTAAAAGTGGCCGTCCGGCTGGCCAGGTGGACGAGGCCCTGTCCCCCCTCCTCTCTGGCTAAAAACAGCACCCCTTGTGGCACCCAGTGTAGACCCTCCCAAAAGAAATCCACCATCCTCCTCTGTATGAGGGCCAGAAAACCTGAGGGAGGGTCGAGGCAGGTTAGGCGGTGCCACAGCTGGGATGCTATCAGATTATTTAAAACCAGTACTCTACCTTTAAAAGACATCTGAGGGAGCAGCCACTTCCACTTGGAAAGCTTTCCTTCGATTTTTTCCGTGACGCCCTCCCAGTTCCTCTGGACTACATTTTCTTTTCCAAGGTGTATCCCCAGGTACCTGAAACCATCCTTCCTCCACACTAAATTCTGGGGAAGAACCGGGAGGCCGTCACGCCATTCACCGACAGCGAGGGCCTCACTTTTCCTCCAGTTCACCCTCGCTGCCGATGTCCTGCTAAAAATCCCCACAATGTCACTTAAAAGGTCTGCATCCCTCTGGTCCTTAATAAAAACAACGATATCGTCGGCATAGGCCGATAAAATCATGCTTCCACTAAAACCAGGTAAAACCAGCCCTTGCAGGCTAGAGCGTATCTTGATGAGGAGGGGTTCCAGGGAGAGTGCATGGAGCATCCCGGACAGAGCACAACCCTGCCGGACCCCTCTACGCACTCTAACAGGAGACAGACTGCCGTTTATCTTCAGCACACTCTCAACCTCACTGTACAACACCTTGATCTTAGCTATGAAGCCAGCGCTGAACCCAAACTTCCCCATAACTTTCCAGAGGAAGCTGTGTTCAACGCGGTCAAAAGCCTTTTCCTGATCTAGGGAAATCAGACCAGTGTTAATACCCAAAGAGCTGGAAGCCTCCAAAACGTCGCGAATGAGGTAGACATTGTCTACCATGGACCTGCCGGGCACACAGTAGGTCTGGTCCCGATGGAGGACCTGCTCCATAGCTCTCCCCAGCCTGGAGGCAAAGACCTTGGACAGAAGCTTGTAATCCACACACAGTAGAGACACAGGACGCCAGTTTCCGATGTCCTGCAGGTTCCCTTTTTTTGGTAGTAGCGTGATTACGGCCCTCCGGCAGGACATCGGCATGGAACCAGAGGCCAGACTCTCATTAAAAACATCCAGTATGTCACAGGCAAATATGTCCCAGAACGCTTTAAAAAACTCCGCAGAGAGGCCATCAATGCCGGGGGCACGCCGTCCCTGCATCCCTTGTAGGGCGGCATTCAGCTCTGGCAAACTTATGGGCCTGTCAAGTTCACTGTTGGTCTCCTCAGAGACCTGAGGTAGCCCCCCACATAACCCCTCCATCAGTGCCTCCTCCTCCCTGTACTCGCTTGTGTACAGGGAGGAGTAAAAGCCCACAGCTCGCCCTCTGATCTGGCTTGGTTCCACAACCGGCTGTCCTGCGTCTGCCAACAGTGAGTGGATTACCCGCCCCTGCCCACTCCTCCTCTCCAGGCCGAAGAAGAAGCTAGAGGGAGTATCCATCTCCGTGATGGTCTGGAATCGGGACCTGACCAGTGCATCCTGAACTTTAACGTCTAACAGGTCGGCCAGAGCCATTTTTTTTCTCTTGAGGACTTCAATATGTCCTCGATCTCCTGTGGACTCGCTTAAACTTTCTAGGTCCACGATATCAGTCTCCAGGTCCTTCATAGATCTGGTGATGTCTCGGGTGACGTTGAAAGTGTGCTGCTGGCAAAGGAGCCTAATCTCTACTTTACCACGGTCCCACCACTGCCCAAGACTGCTTAAATCGCTCTTCCTCAGCCTAAAAACACTCCAGAAATAAATAAGGACCTCTCTAAAATTCTTATCAAAGGTTAAAACTGAATTAAAATGCCAATACGCACTTCTGGGTAAAATGTTCCTAATAAAAACATTACATAAAAGCAAAGAATGATCAGTAAAACCGGCAGGAACAATGCTGCACATTTTAAAAATACTAAAATGGTGCTTAAAAACATAAAAACAATCTAACCTGGCTGAGGAGATCCTACCCTCTCTAAAGTGGGACCATGTGTATTGTCGGCAGTCAGCGTGCATCCTTCTCCACACATCCACCAGGCCATGGGAATGGACCAGCCGTCTCAGAACCTGCTGTGAAGCTGGATGCGGCTCTGTGTGATTGCGGTCTTGTAGTTCATTTTCCGTACAGTTAAAATCCCCACCCAAGAATAAAAAATCCTCCGAGGCACAGCCATTTAAAACATCATTAACTTTTTGTAAAAACAGTTTCCTCTCTGCACCGGTTGCCGGAGCATACACATTGATAAAAAACACTGTAAAAAGGTCAAATCGTGCCTTAATTAAAAACAACCTCCCCTCGATGATGCGTTCGACCTCCAGTGAAACCGGGGTAAAAGACCTGGAGAAGAGGAAGCCCACTCCTGCACTGAGGTTTGTGTTGTGACTCAGGAGGACTTCCCCTTCCCACTCCCTCCTCCAGTCGGCCTCGTTGGTGCTGTCGCTGTGTGTTTCCTGTAGGAAGAGAACATCTATCCGCTTCATTTTGTTGAATTCATAGACAGATGCTCTCTTCCTCGCATCTCTGGCTCCGTTCACATTTAAACTCCCTACTCTAAAAGTGTTCATTGTGTTTTAGAGATTTAAACCAAAATTAAAATTAAAACTAAAAACCAATAATTTAATTAAAACACACATTGGAGCTTTCGCCATCGTCTTTGCTCATTGCCCTTCTGACTTTAGGCACTAGCTTCTTCAACCTATATCCCTCCTTCTCGGTGAGCCCGGACTCCTCCCTCCGGCTCATATGGTGTCTGGCTGAGGAATAACACTAAATCAGGAAAGAAATCTCCAACCTTGACTCCTTTCCTGCCTTTTGTTCTCTGTAAAAAAGCCTTTATTCTTTCTGCCGTGTACATTTTCTGTTGCTGGCTGATGCTTAAAACTACAGCTGGAGCATCGCTACCGTCTGATACCTCCCCATCACGCTCACTGTCCTCAGACTGCCTCTGCCCCCGCCCCGTCTGATACCTCCCCATCACGCTCACTGTCCTCAGACTGCCTCTGCCCCCGCCCCGTCTGATACCTCCCCATCACGCTCACTGTCCTCAGACTGCCTCTGCCCCCGCCCCGTCTGATACCTCCCCATCACTCTCACTGTCCTCAGACTGCCTCTGCCCCCGCCCCGTCTGCTCGTCCTCCCCAACCTTGCTGGCCTTAACCTCACTGCCTGCACTCTGGGCCTTCTTCTTCCTCTTAGAGGCAGCTTTTGGCTCCCCTGCTTCCTCCTCCTCCATCTCCGCTTCTTCCACCTGCTCAGCCCACGCACCCCCCCTCCTACCTTCTACTCCTAGCTCCACCCCCCCTCCTACCTTCTACTCCTAGCTCCACCCCCCCTCCTACCTTCTACTCCTAGCTCCACCCCCCCCTCCTACCTTCTACTCCTAGCTCCACCCCCCCCTCCTACCTTCTACTCCTAGCTCCACCCCCCCTCATACCTTCTACTCCTAGCTCCACCCCCCCCTCCTACCTTCTACTCCTAGCTCCACCCCCCCTCCTACCTTCTACTCCTAGCTCCACCCCCCTCCACACCTACCCACCCCTCATACCTACTCCTAGCTCCACCCCCTACCTTCTACCCTAGCTCCACTCCTGCCTTCTACTCCTAGCTCCACCCCCCCCCCACCTTCTACTCCTAGCTCCACACCTCCTACCTCCCACTCCACCCCTCATACCTCCCCACCCCCCCCTCATACCTTCTACTCCTAGCTCCACCCCCCCTGCTACCTTCTACTCCTAGCTCCACCCCCCTCCTACCTTCTACTCCACCCGTTTCCTTCCCTTCTCCTCCACCCTCACCATTTCCCACCTTGACCAAAGCCTCCCCCTTACTGCCCTGGTCACCATCACCATCACCATCACTCACACTCACACTCACACTCACACTCACACTCACACTCACACTCACACTCACCCTGTGCGGGTCAGGCACAGCAGCACCAACGCCGCACCGCTGCACCGGAACGGGCCTCCCAGACGCCGCGCCCCCAGCCGGAGACGCGGCCACCGCGACGGGCAGCCGAGGCGCTGCGGCCGGGCCAGGCGGAGCCGGGTCCCCCCGCCCCGGACAGGCGGAGCCGGGTCCCCCCGCCCCGGCCAGGCGGAGCCGGGTCCCCCCGCCCCGGACAGGCCCTCACGGTGAGCCCCTCCTCACCGCAACCGAAACACCTCATCGCCGACGATGTTGCAAAAATCACGTACTCGTAATCATCTACTTTAACATGGAAGCGGAGGTTGAGCTCCTCATTCCGGTTGTTAAGGATCATGAACATGTGACATATTAAGGATCATAAACATGTGACATGTTAAGGATCATAAACATGTGACATGTTAAGGATCATAAACATGTGACATATTAAGGATCATAAACATGTGACATATTAAGGATCATAAACATGTGACATGTTAAGGATCATAAACATGTGACATGTTAAGGATCATAAACATGTGACATGTTAAGGATCATAAACATGTGACATATTAAGGATCATAAACATGTGAGATATTGATCATAAACATGGTTAAGATCATAAACATGTGACATATTAAGGATCATAAACATGTGAATTAAGATCATGAACATGGAGATATTAAGATAACATGTGATATTAGGATCATAAACATTGACATATTAAGGATCATAAACAGAATATTAAGGATCATAAAGTAAATAAGATAACAGGAAAGGACGAACATGTGAGATATTAAGATCGAAATACATGTTGGTATAACATGTGACATGTTAAGGATCATAAACATGTGACATATTAAGGATCATAAACATGTGACATATTAAGGATCATAAACATGTGACATGTTAAGGATCATAAACATGTGACATATTAAGGATCATAAACATGTGACATATTAAGGATCATAAACATGTGACATATTAAGGATCATAAACATGTGACATATTAAGGATCATAAACATGTGACATATTAAGGATCATAAACATGTGACATGTTAAGGATCATAAACATGTGACATATTAAGGATCATAAACATGTGACATGTTAAGGATCATAAACATGTGACATGTTAAGGATCATAAACATGTGACATATTAAGGATCATAAACATGTGACATGTTAAGGATCATAAACATGTGACATATTAAGGATCATAAACATGTGACATATTAAGGATCATAAACATGTGAGATATTAAGGATCATAAACATGTGACATATTAAGGATCATAAACATGTGAGATATTAAGGATCATAAACATGTGACATATTAAGGATCATAAACATGTGACATATTAAGGATCATAAACATGTGACATATTAAGGATCATAAACATGTGACATATTAAGGATCATAAACATGTGACATATTAAGGATCATGAACATGATAAGGATCATGAACATGTGAGATATTAAGGATCATGAACATGTGACATATTAAGGATCATAAACATGTGACATATTAAGGATCATAAACATGTGACATATTAAGGATTATGTGACATATTAAGGATCATAAACATGTGACATATTAAGGATCATAAACATGTGACATATTAAGGATCATAAACATGTGACATATTAAGGATCATGAACATGTGACATATTAAGGATCATGAACATGTGACATATTAAGGATCATGAACATGTGACATATTAAGGATCATGAACATGTGACATATTAAGGATCATAAACATGTGACATATTAAGGATCATAAACATGTGACATATTAAGGATCATAAACATGTGACATGTTAAGGATCATAAACATGTGACATATTAAGGATCATAAACATGTGACATATTAAGGATCATAAACATGTGACATGTTAAGGATCATAAACATGTGACATATTAAGGATCATGAACATGTGACATATTAAGGATCATAAACATGTGGATAATAAGGAAAATGTGCATATTAAGGATCATAAACATGTGACATATTAAGGATCATAAACATGTGACATATTAAGGATCATAAACATGTGAGATATTAAGGATCATAAACATGTGACATATTAAGGATCATAAACATGTGTCTGCGTGAGACACTACGTGCTTCAGCAACTGAGACAACCAGACCAGATCCCGACTCAACGACCCGGTTCACCTTCTCCACCTGGTCCAGGAAGATGACCCGGTTCACCTTCTCCACCTGGTCCAGGAAGATGACCCGGTTCACCTTCTCCACCTGGTCCAGGAAGATGACCCGGTTCACCTTCTCCACCTGGTCCAGGAAGATGACCCGGTTCACCTTCTCCACCTGGTCCAGGAAGATGACCCGGTTCACCTTCTCCACCTGGTCCAGGAAGATGACCCGGCACCGTTCATACGAGCGGTTCATACTTAACGCTGCTGTGCCCGACCTTCTCCCCCACAGCCAGCCCGATGTCCTCCACGCTGCACGAGAAGCCGACGGCGATCTTGATGCCGTGCTTCCTCGTGAGGTGGGACAATGTGTCTCCAGTTACCATGGCGACTAGAGACGCCGACCGGCGAGACACCGGCAGGAGAAAAGAAACCCCAAAGAAAACCCCCAAAACCCCAAAAAAATTAACCAACTACCAACCCAACCTAAGGTGAACACCAACCAATAAACCAGATTAAATTAATAAGCATAACTACGGGAAAAAATAAATCGAAAGAACCTCTCACTCAGCGACTCACTCACACATGCTCACTCCCAGCATGCACCAGAGAGAGAGAGAGAGAGAGAGAGAGAGACAGAGAGAGAGAGAGAGAGAGAGAGAGAGACAGAGACAGAGAGAGAGACAGAGAGAGAGAGAACTCATTATACAAGAAGAGAGAGTATATATATATTATTGAAGATATTATATATATATATATATATATATATATATATATATATATATATATATATATATATATATAAATATATAGATATAGATCTATAGAGATATAGATATATATATATGTGTATATATATATATATACACACACATTCATATGTATACCTGATAAATATTCTTACATCGTTTGACTTTCAGTTTCTTGTCGTCCAGACAACCAGTCATCCTGCTGGCCTTCTCCTTTGTCTCCTGATTGGCTGGAGGACCCTGGGGACGGACAAACAGAGCGTCTCATTGGTCTGCTCTCGACCAATGAGACGCAGTGTGTGTGTGTCTGTGTGTGTGTGTGTCTGTGTGTGTGTGTGTCTGTGTGTGTGTGTCTGTGTGTGTGTGTGTGTGTGTCTGTGTCTGTGTGTGTGTGTGTGTGTCTGTATGTGTGTGTGTGTGTGTCTGTGTGTGTGTGTATCTGTGTGTGTGTCTGTCTGTCTGTATGTGTGTGTGTGTGTGTGTGTGTGTCTGTCTCTCTGTATGTGTGTGTGTGTGTGTGTGTGCGTGTGCGTGTGCGTGTCTCTCTGTATGGGTGTGTGTGTGTGTGTGCGCGTGTGTGTGTGTCTCTCTGTATGTGCGTGCGTGCGTGTGTGTGTGTGCGTGTGTGTGTCTCTCTGTATGTGTGTGTGTGTGCGTGTGTGTCTCTCTGTATGTGTGTGTGCGTGTGTGTGTGTGTGTGTCTCTCTGTATGTGTGTGTGTGTGTGTGTGTGTGTGTGTGTGTGTGTGTGTGTGTGTGTGTGTCTCTGTGTATGTGTGTGTGTGTGTGTGTCTCTCTGTATGTGTGTGTGTCTCTCTGTATGTGTGCGTGTGTGTGTGTGTGTCTTACCAGTCCTGTCAGTTTGTCCTTAAAGTAAGGTTTGAGGAAGCGGCCCAGGTACATGTTGATTGGCTGCTGGCAGGAGGGGTGGGCGGGGCGTTCCCTGGAGGACTCTCTGATTGGTCCAGACAGCTGAGACACGAGCTCCTTCTACAGAGAAGACAGAGTTCATACATCAGTACTGACCTGTTGTCTGTGGTTGTGTGTCAGTTGTTGAAGGAAAATATTTTATGTTTATGCTTAATAAATGTCTCACGCTTAGGAAAACTATGAAGCCACATGGACACATATATTAGGGTTATTAAGAGCACAATATTCATAGTTTTATGTATCTGTTAATCACTGACATAGTATTATAAGTTACATACATGAACCAGATCTGTAAGCAGGCCCATAGAAAGGGGGGGGGTAAACAGACTCAGGAGATAAGGTACAGAGAAGAGCCTTAGGCTCAGCTGTTGTGGATATTATGGCTAGTAGCAGGAATATTATGACTAGTAGCAGGAATATTATGACTAGTAGCAGGAATATTATGACTAGTAGCAGGAACATTATGGCTAGTAGCAGGAATATTATGACTAGTAGCAGGAATATTATGACTAGTAGCAGGAATATTATGGCTAGTAGCAGGAATATTATGACTAGTAGCAGGAATATTATGACTAGTAGCAGGAATATTATGACTAGTAGCAGGAATATTATGGCACGGGAAAATAAACATGAGGCAGACAGTGAAATAATCAGTTTCGGTATTGAGATGGCGTCAACTGGGTAAAATGGCATGCGTGAGACATTAGGTCACCTGATACGAGGTCAAAATGGCCGCAGGGGGCGGGGTTAAGGGGTGGGACCGGGGGCTGAACCTGAATCAGAATGTGTCATTATAAAAACTATGTCAATCTGAATGTTGTTGTACTTCCGGACATTAACTGGAGTTATTTGTAATCTGTGTGTTGCTAATAAATCTACATGAATTGAACTCTGATCCAGCCTCTCTGGTATTCTGTGGTCACTAAGTACTGAGGTCCCGTAAGTGAGTTCCTGTGGCGCCTCACTAGCAGTCAGACAGGAAATAGATATGAAGTTTATACAGAATCAGGTTTTAGGGAAGTTAATCATCATCGAGCAGAATACACAATAAACGAAAGAAATCCAGACACAACACAGTACTGACCTGTTGTCTGTGGTTGTGTGTCAGTACTGACCTGTTGTCTGTGGTTGTGTGTCAGTACTGACCTGTTGTCTGTGGTTGTGTGTCAGTACTGACCTGTTGTCTGTGGTTGTGTGTCAGTAGTGTCTCCAGCTGGTCCAGGGTCTCTTGGACCACCTGCTGGTAGACGAGGTTCATCTGAAGACAGGAGTCTGCTGACGGAGACAGACCCAGCTCACTCTGAACACAGACAGACAGGTACAGACAGACAGGTACAGACAGACAGGTACAGACAGACAGGTACAGACAGAGTGAGTATAACATTGACTTGTGTGTCTGTAGCTGATGTGTAGATATCACTGACCTCCTCACTGCTGCTGCTGTCGTCATCATCTGAGGAGAACCAGAACAGACACATTAAACCACCTGTCTCACCTCCAGGTTAGCAGACCTACAGACAGACAGGTACCAGACACACAGACAGGTACCAGACACACAGACAGGTACCTGACACACAGACCGGTACCTGACACACAGACCGGTACCAGACACACAGACAGGTACCTGACACACAGACCGGTACCTGACACACAGACAGGTACCTGACACACAGACAGGTACCTGACACACAGACAGGTACCTGACACACAGACCGGTACCAGACACACAGACAGGTACCAGACACACAGACAGGTACCTGACACACAGACCGGTACCTGACACACAGACAGGACTATGTGGTCCCAGGACGTCCTCCAGGTTCTGGATCTCATTCTGGATCTTCTCTCTCTGAGCCAACAGACCTGCAGCACACTGAACACAAACACAGGGTCATATTATATTATATATTCTATTATATAATATATAATATAATATATAATATAATATATAATATAATATATAATATATAATATATAATATATAATATATAACATATAATATATAATATATATTATATATTATATAATATTATTATATTATGAAATGATGTTGTGCTGTGTAGTGCTTGTCCACCAGAGAGACATATATGACCACAGACATGACCACAGACATGACTACATATATGACCACAGACATGACTACATATATGACTACATATATGACCACATACATGACTACATATATGACCACAGACATGACCATAGACATGACCACAGACATGACCACAGACATGACTACATACATGACCACAGACATGACCACAGACATGACTACATATATGACCACAGACATGACCACAGACATGACCACATACATGACCACAGACATGACCACAGACATGACCACAGACATGACTACATATATGACCACAGACATGACCACATACATGACCACAGACATGACTACATATATGACCACAGACATGACCACATACATGACCACAGACATGACCACAGACATGACCACAGACATGACTACATATATGACCACATACATGACCACAGACATGACCACAGACATGACCACATACATGACCACAGACATGACTACATATATGACCACAGACATGACCACATACATGACCACAGACATGACCACAGACATGACCACATACATGACCACATACATGACCACAGACATGACCACATACATGACTACATATATGACCACATACATGACCACAGACATGACCACATACATGACCACAGACATGACCACAGACATGACCACATATATGACCACAGACATGACCACAGACATGACCACATACATGACCACAGACATGACTACATATATGACCACAGACATGACCACATACATGACCACAGACATGACTACATATATGACCACATACATGACCACATACATGACCACAGACATGACCACATACATGACCACAGACATGACCACATACATGACCACAGACGATGCAATGGTCACTGATGAGTGAGTGTGTGTTACCTGTCTCTCCTCCTCCACATCATCATCATAATCATCTGATTCATCATCTGATTCATCATCTAACCAGAAACACAAGAACAAAGGTCACATCACAAGGTCACATCACAAGGTCACATCACAAGGTCACAAACAGGTCATAACAAATGAGCAGGGACAGACAGGTACCTGTCTCACTGCTCAGCAGCTCCAGTTCAGTGTGAGTTGCAGACAGACTCTGTTCCAGCTGCTCCACCTGTCTCTGGATCCTGTCTCTCTCTGCAGAGAGGGAGACAGACATGTCTATACACACACACACACACACACACACACACACACACACACACACACACAGGAAGTGGTCCTTTACTACTACACCGGAGGATGGTACTACAGTACTCAGCAGTACTACTACTGTATTACAGTAGTAGTACTGTTGAGTACAGCTGACAATAGCAAAGTACTAGTACTACTGCAGTAGCTGTACTAGTAGTGCTGCTGAAGATAGTAGTGCAGTACCAGCAGTACTGTAGTACCTCACAGTACTAGTAGTAACGTTATTACTAGTACTGTGAGGTACTAGTACCCCACAGTACTACTAGAAGCTACTACATAGTAGTACCCCACAGTACTACTAGAAGCTACTACATAGTAGTACCCCACAGTACTACTAGAAGCTACTACATAGTAGTACCTCACAGTACTACTGGTAACGTTACTACTAGTACCTCACACTTCTAGTAGCTACTGACATCATTAGTTACTAGTAGTACAGTACCTCACAGTACTAGTACCTCCCAGTACTCGTGACGTCAGAAGCTAGCCTGTGATGCTAGCATTAGCAGATAGCCTGTGATACTAGGTGAGCTGTTAGCATTAACAGAAACCTGTCTGACCTGCAGCGGCTTCCGTCGCTTCTCTTTTATCCGCGTTTCTTCATTAGAGTCTTTTGTGTTAGAGTCTTTACTTTCTGCTCTACGCGCCGCAGA
Source organism: Ophiodon elongatus (assembly GCA_016806645.1). Taxonomy (NCBI): domain Eukaryota; kingdom Metazoa; phylum Chordata; class Actinopteri; order Perciformes; family Hexagrammidae; genus Ophiodon; species Ophiodon elongatus. The sequence goes on from JACSYO010000532.1 coordinate 42,820, forward strand.
GCTCCAATCAACGCAGCGCGGTCGTTTACATATTACCCAGCAGGCTCCGCGGCGGGAATACTTCCTCCGCGTCTCATGGGTCAGACGGACTTCCGGTTTAAGTGTCTCAGATTAAGAGGTCCGGGTTCAGTTTCCTACCGGAGAGAAACCACCGGTCTGTCCACCAAACGAACCCGCTTCAACGGGTCCGCTGTCTATTGTCTTCCCCGAGATTTCACTTCCGGTTGTTTCCTGTTTGGTTCCGCGGGAACATTTTCTATCCACGTGACCAAAGTACTGAAATACTTTAAATAAGAAATAACTAATTTATCAATACATCCATCTGAAGAAATAACAAAGAATTATATTTAAATTATTCAATTATTCAAATAATTGTTTCACACAAACAGATTTTATAATATAAATGATATATATATATATATAATATATATGTATATACATATATATTATATATATGTATATACATATACATAATTTATATTATATTATTATTATAATAAGAAACTAAAATAAACGTTTCAATCAGCTTCAACGTATTTTACTTCACCTTAAAGAAAAGTAATGAATAATAATGAATAATACTTCAGATTCAAACAGACTTCAGCTGCTCCCTGTAGAACCGTTTCATGGTTCAGACTGAGCCGTGTGTGATCCAGGACCACGATGCAGAGGGATGGTCCTGGATCAGGTCTACAGGTGAGCATGCTGCCTCATCATCTTCAAAATAAAACACATTATAGCCTTTCAAAATAAAAGGACCACGTTTACATTTGATTGTGAAAATGTAATGTGTTTATTTCCAGTTGGACTCTGAGCTCCACACAATTAAAACTTTACACATTTAATACTTTACACACATTAAACTACATACATTAAACTCCACACAGGTCTTCAGAGGACCTGTCGGAGCAGAACACACCTTTACTGTTGAAACAGGAAGTGATGCGTGTGATGTCAGACTCCTCCTCTCTTTCTGCATTGTATTGTGGGAGAATCGTGTGCTTTTTAATCACACACTCAGTGAGCGGTCTGAAGCTCCTCCTCCAACATGACATCACCTCTGACATCACACAGACACCTGGCGTTGTGTTCAGGTGCTTCTTGTGAAGCTGTCTGTCTGTCTCTCTCTCTCTCTAGCGGCGGCGGTACAGGATGTCCCAGGAGTCTCTCCACTTGAGTGCTTGCAGCTGATTGGCCGATAGCTCTGGTGTCCCGTAGGTCAAAGGGCAGAAGGTCCGATAGGACAGGAAGACGCACATCACCCCAACAGACACGCACACACACAGCACACGGCGGGGTGTCGGTCTGCTGCAGGAACACACACACACACACACACACACACACACACACACACACACCATTATTATTACTACATGATAGTTTACTTCATAACATTGTTTTCTATGTGTGTGTGTGTACCTGAGAAGGTGAGTGTACCTGAGCAGGTGAGTGTGTGTGTGTGTACCTGAGCAGGTGCGTGTGTGTGTGTGTGTGTGTGTACTTCATAACATTGTTTTCTATGTGTGTGTGTGTGTGTGTGTGTGTGTGTGTACTTCATAACATTGTTTTCTATGTGTGTGTGTGTGTGTGTGTGTGTGTGTGTGTGTGTACCTGAGCAGGTGTGTGTGTACCTGAGCAGGTGCGTGTGTGTGTGTGTGTGTGTGTACATTATTATTACTACATGATAGTTTACTTCATAACATTGTTTTCTATGTGTGTGTGTGTGTGTGTGCGTGTGTACCTGAGCAGGTGCGTGTGTGTGTGTGTCGGAGCAGGTGAGTGTGTGTGTGTGTACCTGAGCAGGTGAGTGTGTGTGTGTGTACCTGAGCAGGTAGGGGTGTGTGTGTGTGTGTGTGTGTGTGTGTGTGTGTGTGTGTGTGTGTGTGTGTGTGCCTGAGCAGGTGTGTGTGTGTGTGTGCCTGAGCAGGTGCGTGTGTGTGTGTGTACCTGAGCAGGTGAGTGTGTGTGTGTGTACCTGAGCGTGTGTGTGTGTGTGTGTACCTCAGCAGGTGAGTGTGTGTGTGTGTGTGTGTGTGTGTACACCTGAGCAGGTGCGTGTGTGTGTGTGTGTACCTGAGCAGGTGCGTGTGTACCTGAGCAGGTGTGTGTGTGTGTGTACCTGAGCAGGTGTGTGTGTGTGTGTGTGTGTGTGTGTGTGTGTGTGTGTGTGTGTGTGTGTGTGTGTGTGTGTGTGTGTGTGTGTGTACACACATGAGCAGGTGATTGTGTGTGTGTACCTGAGCAGGTGAGTGTGTGTGTGTGTGTGTATACCTGAGCGTGTGTGTGTGTGTGTGTATACCTGAGTGTGTGTGTGTGTGTGTGTGTGTGTGTGTGTGTGTGTGTGTGTGTGTGTGTGTGTGTGTGTGTCTGAGCAGGTGTGTGTGTGTGTACCTGAGCAGGTGTGTGTGTGTGTACCTGAGCAGGTGAGTGTGTGTGTGTGTACCTGAGCAGGTGAGTGTGTGTGTGTGTGTGTGTGTGTGTGTGTGTGTGTACCTGAGCAGGTGAGTGTGTGTGTGTGTGTGTACCTGAGCAGGTGAGTGTGTGTGTGTGTGTGTACCTGAGCAGGTGAGTGTGTGTGTGTGTGTGTGTACCTGAGCAGGTGAGTGTGTGTGTGTGTGTGTGTGTACCTGAGCAGGTGAGTGTGTGTGTGTGTGTGTACCTGAGCAGGTGAGTGTGTGTGTGTACCTGAGCAGGTGAGTGTGTGTGTGTGTGTGTACCTGAGCAGGTGAGTGTGTGTGTGTGTGTGTACCTGAGCAGGTGAGTGTGTGTGTGTGTGTGTGTACCTGAGCAGGTGAGTGTGTGTGTGTGTGTGTACCTGAGCAGGTGAGTGTGTGTGTGCTCCAGCAGGGCGGGGCTCAGCAGGTGCAGGTAGCAGAGGGCCGGCAGGTAGTGGTACAGGAAGAGAGTTTTCTCCATCAGGAGGAACGGAACGAAGTTCACCAACCAACCACCAACACACACACACCCCAGACACACAAACTGACCCCACACAGCTGGAGACACACACAACATTATTATTACTACATGATAGTTTACTTCATAACATTGTTTTGTGTGTGTGTGTGTGTGTGTGTACCATCAGGGAGGTCTTTGAAGCCCCGCCTCCTCCTCAGCAAATAGAAGGCTGCCAGCAGCTGATAGGCCAGCAGGCTGAGGTGAGCCACGCCCCACGACACCGGGTTACCAATCAGATGGATCTGAGCCTGAGAGCCAATCACACAACAGAGTGTGTGTGTGTGTGTGTGTGTGTGTGTGTGTGTGTGTGTGTGTGTGTGTGTGTGTGTGTGTGTGTTACATTGGTGGAGGGGTGCAGCCAGTAAGCGATGTTGGTTTCCATGGTGATCCACTCCAGGGGTGAGGAGCTGTATTTGTGCTCAGAGTCTTCCTGTTTCACCGTCAGCATCTTCCACTGTCATGACGACACAACATGACATCATCACCAAAGACACAAAACTCCTCTGATTGGATCATACCGTGATGATGTCATACCTGAAGCTCCACAAATTTTGCCCAGAAGGAAATTTTTCTGTCCACATCGATATGAGTTGGAGAATGAAGCTCCGCCTCCCTCTCCTTCTGCTCCTGACCTGCAGACACACACACGCAGACACACACACACGCGCAGAGACAGACGCACACACACGCAGAGGCAGACACACACATGCAGACACAAACGCGCAAACGCACGCGCAGACACACACACACGCGGAGACAGACACACAGACGCAGACACACGCGCAGACACACACACACGCGCAGACACACACACGCGCAGACACACACACGCAGTCACACACACGCAGTCACACACACACACGCGGAGACAGACACACAGACGCAGACACACACGCAGACACACACACACGCGCAGACACACACACACGCGCAGACACACACACGCAGTCACACACACGCAGTCACACACACACACACGCAGTCACACACACGCAGTCACACACACGCACACTTAAAGTGGGGGCTGTCCTTAAACGTACCAATAATTAGAGTATTGAGAACACTAAATGTGTGTTAGTATGTGTAGTGTTGGGGTTGGGGATCAGGGGTCAGAGGTCGTACTGGTTCCATATCGGTGCTCCTCGACGGTCCAGCCCAAACTGCTGCTGTGAGCTTTAAACAGTTTCTCTGCAACGACCTCCAACTGACGGAAACCCCAGTCTGGAAGAGACACACCGCTCAACTACACACACACACACACACACACACACACACACACTTACTTATTTGGTCAGAGGAAACAGTTGTGTACCAGGTGGTCACTTCCTGTCAGTACCTTGAGGACGGCTGACGTGTTGACGTGGACCAATCGCACCTCAGACAGGATCGTCTTCCAGGACTCTGACTCCGCCTCCCTGTTAGAGATGTCCTGCAACGTGACAGGAGGTAAAGTTAACACATCTAGAAACCTACAAGAGAGGAGAGGAGAGGATCTAGAAACCTACAGGAGAAGAGGATCTAGAAACCTACAGGAGAAGAGAGGAGAGGATCTAGAAACCTACAGGAGAAGAGGATCTAGAAACCTAGAGCAGATCTAGAAACCTAGAAGAGCAGATCTAGAAACCTAGAAGAGAGGAGAGGATCTAGAAACCTAGAGGAGAAGAGAGGAGAGGATCTAGAAACCTAGAGGAGAAGAGGAGATCTAGAAACCTAGAGGAGAAGAGGAGATCTAGAAACCTAGAGGAGAAGAGGAGATCTAGAAACCTAGAGGAGAAGAGGAGATCTAGAAACCTAGAGGAGATCTAGAAACCTAGAGGAGAAGAGGAGATCTAGAAACCTAGAGGAGAAGAGGAGATCTAGAAACCTAGAGGAGAAGAGGAGATCTAGAAACCTAGAGGAGATCTAGAAACCTAGAGGAGATCTAGAAACCTAGAGGAGAAGAGGAGATCTAGAAACCTAGAGGAGAAGAGGAGATCTAGAAACCTAAAAGAGGAGATCTAGAAACCTAGAGGAGAAGAGGAGATCTAGAAACCTAGAGGAGATCTAGAAACCTAGAGGAGATCTAGAAATAGAGGAGATCTAGAAACCTAGAGGAGAAGAGGAGATCTAGAAACCTAGAGATCTAGAAACCTAGAGGAGATCTAGAAACCTAGAGGAGAAGAGGAGATCTAGAAACCTAGAGGAGATCTAAAACCAGAGGAGATCTAGAAACCTAGAGGAGAAGAGGAGATCTAGAAACCTAGAGGAGATCTAGAAACCTAGAGGAGAAGAGGAGATCTAGAAACCTAGAGGAGATCTAGAAACCTAGAGGAGATCTAGAAACCTAGAGGAGAAGAGGAGATCTAGAAACCTAGAGGAGAAGAGGAGATCTAGAAACCTAGAGGAGAAGAGGAGATCTAGAAACCTAGAAGAGAAGAGGAGATCTAGAAACCTAGAAGAGAAGAGCAGATCTAGAAACCTAGAAGAGAAGAGAGGAGAGGATCTAGAAACCTAGAAGAGAAGAGAGGAGAGGATCTAGAAACCTAGAGGAGAGGATCTAGAAACCTAGAGGAGAGGATCTAGAAACCTAGAGGAGAGGATCTAGAAACCTAGAGGAGAGGATCTAGAAACCTAGAGGAGATCTAGAAACCTAGAGGAGAAGAGGAGATCTAGAAACCTAGAGGAGAAGAGGAGATCTAGAAACCTAGAGGAGAAGAGGAGATCTAGAAACCTAGAGGAGAAGAGGATCTAGAAACCTAGAGGAGAAGAGGATCTAGAAACCTAGAGGAGAGAAGAAGAGAGGATCTAGAAACCTAGAGGAGAGAAGAAGAGAGGATCTAGAAACCTAGAGGAGAGGAGGATCTAGAAACCTAGAGGAGAAGAGGATCTAGAAACCTAGAGGAGAAGAGGATCTAGAAACCTAGAGGAGAAGAGGAGATCTAGAAACCTAGAGGAGATCTAGAAACCTAGAGCAGAAGAGGAGATCTAGAAACCTAGAGGAGATCTAGAAACCTAGAGGAGAAGAGGAGATCTAGAAACCTAGAGGAGAAGAGGAGATCTAGAAACCTAGAGGGAGGTCTAGAAACCTAGAGGAGAAGAGGAGATCTAAACCTAGAGGAGAAGAGGAGATCTAGAAACCTAGAGGAGATCTAGAAACCTAGAGGAGATCTAGAAACCTAGAGGAGATCTAGAAACCTAGAGGAGAAGAGGAGATCTAGAAACCTAGAGGAGAAGAGGAGATCTAGAAACCTAGAGGAGATCTAGAAACCTAGAGGAGAAGAGGAGATCTAGAAACCTAGAGGAGAAGAGGAGATCTAGAAACCTAGAGGAGAAGAGGAGATCTAGAAACCTAGAGGAGATCTAGAAACCTAGAAGAGAAGAGCAGATCTAGAAACCTAGAAGAGAGGAGAGGATCTATAAACCTAGAAGAGGAGAGAGGAGAGGATCTAGAAACCTAGAGGAGAGGATCTAGAAACCTAGAGGAGAGGATCTAGAAACCTAGAGGAGAGGATCTAGAAACCTAGAGGAGATCTAGAAACCTAGAGGAGAAGAGGAGATCTAGAAACCTAGAGGAGAAGAGGATCTAGAAACCTAGAGGAGAAAAGAAGAGAGGATCTAGAAACCTAGAGGAGAAAAGAAGAGAGGATCTAGAAACCTAGAGGAGAGGAGGATCTAGAAACCTAGAGGAGAGGAGGATCTAGAAACCTAGAGGAGAGGAGGATCTAGAAACCTAGAGGAGAAGAGGATCTAGAAACCTAGAGGAGAAGAGGATCTAGAAACCTAGAGGAGGAGAAGAGGATCTAGAAACCTAGAGGAGGAGAAGAGGAGATCTAGAAACCTAGAGGAGAAGAGGAGATCTAGAAACCTAGAGGAGAAGAGGAGATCTAGAAACCTAGAGGAGATCTAGAAACCTAGAAGAGAAGAGCAGATCTAGAAACCTAGAAGAGAGGAGAGGATCTATAAACCTAGAAGAGGAGAGAGGAGAGGATCTAGAAACCTAGAGGAGAGGATCTAGAAACCTAGAGGAGAGGATCTAGAAACCTAGAGGAGAGGATCTAGAAACCTAGAGGAGATCTAGAAACCTAGAGGAGAAGAGGAGATCTAGAAACCTAGAGGAGAAGAGGAGATCTAGAAACCTAGAGGAGAAGAGGAGATCTAGAAACCTAGAGGAGAAGAGGATCTAGAAACCTAGAGGAGAAGAGGATCTAGAAACCTAGAGGAGAGAAGAAGAGAGGATCTAGAAACCTAGAGGAGAGAAGAAGAGAGGATCTAGAAACCTAGAGGAGAGGAGGATCTAGAAACCTAGAGGAGAAGAGGATCTAGAAACCTAGAGGAGAAGAGGATCTAGAAACCTAGAGGAGAAGAGGAGATCTAGAAACCTAGAGGAGATCTAGAAACCTAGAGCAGAAGAGGAGATCTAGAAACCTAGAGGAGAAGAGGAGTCTAGAAACCTAGAGGAGGTCTAGAAACCTAGAGGAGAAGAGGAGATCTAGAAACCTAGAGGAGAAGAGGAGATCTAGAAACCTAGAGGAGAAGAGGAGATCTAGAAACCTAGAGGAGATCTAGAAACCTAGAGGAGATCTAGAAACCTAGAGGAGAAGAGGAGATCTAGAAACCTAGAGGAGAAGAGGAGATCTAGAAACCTAGAGGAGATCTAGAAACCTAGAGGAGAAGAGGAGATCTAGAAACCTAGAGAAGAAGAGGAGATCTAGAAACCTAGAGGAGAAGAGGAGATCTAGAAACCTAGAGGAGAAGAGGAGATCTAGAAACCTAGAGGAGATCTAGAAACCTAGAAGAGAAGAGCAGATCTAGAAACCTAGAAGAGAGGAGAGGATCTATAAACCTAGAAGAGGAGAGAGGAGAGGATCTAGAAACCTAGAGGAGAGGATCTAGAAACCTAGAGGAGAGGATCTAGAAACCTAGAGGAGAGGATCTAGAAACCTAGAGGAGAAGAGGAGATCTAGAAACCTAGAGGAGAAGAGGATCTAGAAACCTAGAGGAGAAAAGAAGAGAGGATCTAGAAACCTAGAGGAGAGGAGGATCTAGAAACCTAGAGGAGAGGAGGATCTAGAAACCTAGAGGAGAGGATCTAGAAACCTAGAGGAGATCTAGAAACCTAGAGGAGAAGAGGAGATCTAGAAACCTAGAGGAGAAGAGGATCTAGAAACCTAGAGGAGAAAAGAAGAGAGGATCTAGAAACCTAGAGGAGAAAAGAAGAGAGGATCTAGAAACCTAGAGGAGAGGAGGATCTAGAAACCTAGAGGAGAGGAGGATCTAGAAACCTAGAGGAGAGGAGGATCTAGAAACCTAGAGGAGAAGAGGATCTAGAAACCTAGAGGAGAAGAGGATCTAGAAACCTAGAGGAGGAGAAGAGGATCTAGAAACCTAGAGGAGGAGAAGAGGATCTAGAAACCTAGAGGAGGAGAAGAGGATCTAGAAACCTAGAGGAGGAGAAGAGGATCTAGAAACCTAGAGGAGGAGAAGAGGATCTAGAAACCTAGAGGAGAAGAAAGGATCTAGAAACCTAGAGGAGAAGAGGATCTAGAAACCTAGAGGAGAAGAAAGGATCTAGAAACCTAGAGGAGAAGAAAGGATCTAGAAACCTAGAGGAGAAGAAAGGATCTAGAAACCTATAGAAGAAGAGAAGAGAGGATCTAGAAACCTAGAAGAGAAGATCTAGAAACCTATAGAAGAGAAGAGAGGATCTAGAAACCTACAGGAGAAGAGAAGATCTCGAAACCTACAGGAGAAGAGAGGAGAGGATCTAGAAACCTACAGGAGAAGAGAAGATCTAGAAACCTACAGGAGAAGAGAGGAGAGGATCTAGAAACCTACAGAAGAGAAGATCTAGAAACCTACAAGAGAAGAGAGGATCTAGAAACCTACAGAAGAGAAGATCTAGAAACCTACAAGAGAAGAGAGGATCTAGAAACCTACAGAAGAGAGGATCTAGAAACCTACAGGAGAAGAGAGGATCTAGAGGATCGAGAGCTTCGCCTCAGGAGCCTTAACAACTGTTCCACCTGAATCTGAGTCTCGTCTCTTTGTGTGTCGTCGCTTTTCTCAAGGTTTTGGGAAAATGTCTCAAAATGTCCCAGCGATGTTTCATAGAAATATATTATTCTATGAACACGTTATATTTGGATTCTTCACCTATGACAGAACATAATGTCTATCACACATTTATTATTGTGTGAAGTTTACAAGCCAAACAACAAAAGGTTCCATGTGTGTGATTTGTTGTTGTTTATTCTCTGTTTGTAATAAAGAGTCATTAGAACAACAACGTGTGCTCACCACTCTCCACAGGTTCTGTGCTGCCATGGAAACGTTGAAGTCGATGTAACCGGAAACTTCCTGAGAGCGAGGGCTCATGGGAGCTGCTACATCATGACTACACACACACACACACACACACACACACACACACACACACACACACACACACACACACACACACACACACACACACACACACACACACACTCTATTGTTGAGAACATCTTTTTTCTGTAATAATATTATATAATGTTAATGATAATGATAATAATAATATTAATGACAATAATAATAATAATAATAATAATAATAATAACGATTGAAGGCTGGATTTTCCCAGAATGCACCATAGTAGTGAGGCTCACCTGTTGAGGAAGCGTGACGTCATCCCATGGACCAGCTGGATGACCTCACCGTGACGGACAGGACGAGGGGGACTGCTGACCACCAGCTCCTGTCTGTGGGACAGAGAGATAGACAGGCAGGCAGAGAGACAGGCAGGCAGAGAGACAGACAGGCAGAGAGACAGTCAGGCAGAGAGACAGACAGGCAGAGAGACAGACAGGCAGAGAGACAGACAGGCAGAGAGACAGAGAGACAGACAGGCAGAGAAACAGACAGGAGACAGCTTAGACAGGGACTACATCTCCCAGCATGCCCGGGGACAGACAGGTGACCCACCTGCCGGGGTCCTTGATGATCCACCAGTTGTTGACGTCTTTGAAAGGATAACAGGTGACCTGCTGCTGGTGGGAGCTGCCCCGCCCATTTTCATACCTGAACAGGAAACAGGAAGTGCTGTTACTCAAACCTGAACCGGCAGTGTCCTGATTGGCTGCTGTGTGGTGTGACCTGGCGCCACCTGATTGGGTAGTTGGCTTTGTGCGAGTGGAGCCAGCAGGGGATTGGTTGGGAGGCGGAGCTTCTTAAAGTCACCTGACTGCCGTAAGAGACGTCCAGAGGCTGACCCTTAGTGATCCTGGAGAGCCCGCCCTGAGGACCCGCCAATCAATCAGTCAGTACACACATGTACATATATATGTGTGTGTGTGTGTGTGTGTGTGTGTGTGTGTGTGTGCGCGGTACCTCCAGGCTGGCCTGGAAGGCGGAGCTCATCAGCTGGTCATGTGGTCCACTACGATGCAGGACAGTCAGGTGGACGTAGAACCAGAACACATAGAGGAGAACAGGAAGCACCAGCACACACACAGCTCGACACACACACTGCACACACACACTCAGCTGCGCACACACACACACACACACACACACACACACACACACACACACACACACACACACACACACATTATTGTTGAGAAAATAATTTTCTGTAATAATATTAACAATAATAATGACGATTGAAGGCTGGATTCTCCCAGAATGCAGCACAGCAGTGAGGTTCACCACCTGATGACATCACCTCCTCTAAAGTAATTAGCATGTTTGCATATTAATGAGCTGATGTGTGATCTGGACTCACATGACTGACAGTTCGGTCTCCAATCAGGTTCCAGGTGTGCAGAGAGGCCACGCCCACAAGCAGCAGGTAGGAGAACACGCCCATATACTTCACCCTGACAACACACACATATTAACACATTAACACACACACACACACACACACACACATTAACACACACATACACACACTCACCCCACAGCTGCAGCACATGAGGCTCCAGACAGCAGCAGCCAACAGTATCTGAACCAGCTGAGGGTCAAAGGTCACAAGACTGTTAGAGCTGGTTATTATAGAAGGAGGTCCAGTGTTTCCTACGCTAAAGGAGCTAGTAAAGGAAGGTCCAGTGTTTCCTACGCTAAAGGAGCTAGTAAAGGAAGGTCCAGTGTTTCCTACGCTAAAGGAGCTAGTAAAGGAAGGTCCAGTGTTTCCTACGCTAAAGGAGCTAGTAAAGGAGACTCACCTGTTGGGATGGTTGTGGAACCTCAGGTAGGAGAGGAAGGCCACCAGGACAAAGAAGATGAGGAGAGACTCCAGTAACATGAAGCGGGATTGGACGATCAGAGAGTTCTCTGGAAAACAACATTAAACCTGATTCATTTCAGTCCCTCAACGCCCCGCGCTCATGCTAGTCCCTCAACGCCCCGCGCTCATGCTAGTCTCTCAACGCCCCGCGGTCACGCTAGTTCATAATGTGTTTATTGTGATGAAGATGAAGATGATGATGATGAGGTGAGTCGATACCCAGCAGCAGCAGCGCTGAAGCTCCGAGAGCCGACAGGTGAGAGAACTTCAGCTCCAGAGTTAGCAGGTAAACCAGAGGAACGCAGAGAGCTCCACACACAGCCGGCAGCAACCGCAGACTCCACACACTCACACTGCTGGGGTACTCTGTAGAACAAAACAAACACACTCACACTGCTGGGGTACTCTGTAGAACAAAACAAACACACTCACACTGCTGGGGTACTCTGTAGAACAAAACAAACACACTCACACTGCTGGGGTACTCTGTAGAACAAAACAAACACACTCACACTGCTGGGGTACTCTGTAGAACAAAACAAACACACTCACACTGCTGGGGTACTCTGTAGAACAAAACAAACACACCCACGAGGCAGGTGGTGTTACAGTAACTGGTGTTCCTACCTGCTCCGATTCTGTTCCACACAAAGTTCCCATCGAACCCTCCCAGGTACGCTGCAACACATAATGACATCATCAACAGGTGTCTGACGTACAGGTGGCATCTGTATGGCTGGTTGTCGCGGTAACCAACCTCCAAGGGCCAGGATCATGTGACCGAGCGGCGGCCCGCTCTCGTCGATGAAGAAGACTCTCTTCATGTAGAGAGACAGGAACTGACCGTAGTACACCTCATCGAACCTGGAAGACAGACAGCTTGAGCCTGGTGTGGGACCAGGTGACCAGGTGACCAGGTGACCAGGTGGCCAGGTGGCCAGGTGACCAGGTGACCAGGTGGCCAGGTGACCAGGTGACCAGGTGACCAGGTGGGCAGGTGGCCAGGTGGCCAGGTGACCAGGTGACCAGGTGGGCAGGTGGCCAGGTGACCAGGTGACCAGGTGACCAGGTGGGCAGGTGGCCAGGTGCCAGGCAGGTGGCCAGGTGGCCAGGTGACCAGGTGACCAGGGCAGGTGGCCAGGTGACCAGGTGACCAGGTGACCAGGTGGCCAGGTGGCCAGGTGACCAGGTGACCAGGTGACCAGGTGGGCAGGTGGCCAGGTGGCCAGGTGACCAGGTGACCAGGTGACCAGGTGGGCAGGTGGCCAGGTGACCAGGTGACCAGGTGACCAGGTGGGCAGGTGGCCAGGTGGCCAGGTGGCCAGGTGACCAGGTGACCAGGTGACCAGGTGGGCAGGTGACCAGGTGACCAGGTGAGCAGGTGACCAGGTGAGCAGGTGACCAGGGGACCAGGGGACTAGGGGACCAGGGGACCAGGTGACTTGGGGACCAGGTGACTTGGGGACCAGGGGACCAGGTGACTTGGGGACCAGGTGACCAGGGGACCAGGTGACTTGGGGACCAGGTGAATAAAACAAACTTACACCACAGCGTTGGGGGAGCTGAGGTGGCTCAGTCTGGTCCAGAATGCCAGCAGGGAGACCAGAACCAGAACCAGGTCCACCTGAGCCGTCACCACCAGGGGGAGCTGCAGCATCACTGACACCTGAGACAGAAGACAGGTGTAAATGTAATAAATGTTATAAATGTTATAAATGTAATTAATGTAATAACTATAATTAATGTAATCAATGTTATAAATGTAATTAATGTAATACATTTTTAAAATGTTATAAATGTTTTACATTTTAATGCCTTAATTCTAAAGTAAAGGAAAACTTTACTAGACAAACAAACAGACTTTGATGTCTGCAACATTTTAATTAACTTATTTCCTTAACTTTATATATATATATATATATATATATATATATATATATATATATATATATATATATATATATATACGATATTTAGATTTTATTGGATGAAACCTCAGCAGCCGTTAGCATTAGCCTCAGCGTTAGCCGTTAGCTGTCAGAGTCCATGCAGCTACCGGAAGCTCACCTGGTGACGTCACTCCGTTAACTGAAACACATCATCCTGCCGGTAAAGAGCCGCTTCAGCTCCTCCGGTGACCGGAGCTCGTTAACGTGTCTCCGGTTCGCTCGGAGCCGCTCGATGTGTCCGGTGTTTGATTGGCGCTGTCTACTCACCGAGCTGCTCGATGTGTCCAGTGTTTCCGCTCAATGTGTCGGGTGTTTAATTGGTGCTGTCTGCTCACCGAGCTGCTCGATGTGTCCAGTGTTTGATTGGCGCTGTCTACTCACCGAGCCGCTCGATGTGTCCAGTGTTTGATTGGCGCTGTCTACTCACCGAGCCGCTCGATGTGTCCGGTGTTTGATTGGTGCTGTCTATTCACCGAGCTGCTCGATGTGTCCGGTGTTTGATTGGCGCTGTCTGCTCACCGAGCCGCTTGATGTGTCCGGTGTTTGATTGGTGCTGTCTATTCACCGAGCTGCTCGATGTGTCCAGTGTTTGATTGGCGCTGTCTACTCACCGAGCCGCTCGATGTGTCCGGTGTTTGATTGGTGCTGTCTACTCACCGAGCTGCTCGATGTGTCCAGTGTTTCCGCTCGATGTGTCCGGTGTGTAATTGGTGCTGTCTGCTCACCGAGCCGCTTGATGTGTCCGGTGTTTGATTGGTGCTGTCTATTCACCGAGCTGCTCGATGTGTCCGGTGTTTGATTGGTGCTGTCTACTCACCGAGCTGCTCGATGTGTCCAGTGTTTCCGCTCGATGTGTCCGGTGTGTAATTGGTGCTGTCTGCTCACCGAGCCGCTTGATGTGTCCGGTGTTTGATTGGTGCTGTCTATTCACCGAGCTGCTCGATGTGTCCGGTGTTTGATTGGCGCTGTCTACTCACCGAGCTGCTCGATGTGTCCAGTGTTTCCGCTCGATGTGTCCGGTGTGTAGTTGGTGCTGTCTGCTCACCGAGCCGCTTGATGTGTCCGGTGTTTGATTGGTGCGGTCTACTCACCGAGCCGCTCGATGTGTCCGGTGTTTGATTGGTGCTGTCTACTCACCGAGCCGCTCGATGTGTCCGGTGTTTGATTGGTGCGGTCTACTCACTGAGCTGCTCGATGTGTCTGGTGTGTGATTGGTGCTGTCTGCTCACTCAGTGTTTGTTTTTTTCAATATACTTTTCATATTAACATATTTAGTTGTTGTATTTTATGATCATGTTGTTTTTTACTTGTATTTTACATTTAAATGTTCTCCATAATGTCCTTTGTAACTCTATTAAATAAAATAAAGTGTATTATTATTATTATTATTAATAATCATCATCATCATCATCATCATAATAATTAGCCGGTTCATAAGGGCAGATGGAGAAGAGCACAAGAAGATTACAACAACTTTTCTCCTTTCATGTATTAGCTGATGGGTGCTGGATTCTATCCCATGCACTGGGTGAGAGCCAGGTACACCTGCAGGTGATCAGTGCATACAGTCAACCTGTAAATCTACTCAAATACCACATTTAAGTACAGTAATGAGGTACTTGTACTTTACTTGCATAGTTCCATTTTCTGACACTTTATACTTCTACTACTCTACATTTATTTAATAACTTTAATTACTTCATAGAGTCAGATTATTAATCAACCGGTTTGCAGTGACGTTTATTGAAATATTGCTGGAAATATTTGTACACATGTCAGAAACAGGAAGAGGCCCCACGCTAACACCTGGCTAACCCCACGCTAACACTTGGCTAACCTGACGCTAACACCTGGCTAACCCCACGCTAACACCTGGCTAACCCCGGCTAACACCTGGCTAACCCCACGCTAACACCTGGCTAACCCCAGTTAGCTCCAGGCTAACGTATGTCAGTTATTGCAAGATAGTCCAGATGAGCACATTTTAGCACGCTGTTAGCCATAATTAGCGGTGAACAGCCTTTTTCCTGTGACACATTAGGGTCAGTCTAATCCCGTCTAATCCCGTCTAATCCCATCTAATCCCGTCTAATCCCATCTAATCCCGTCTAATCCCATCTAATCCCGTCTAATCCCGTCTAATCCAGTCTAATCCCATCTAATCCCATCTAATCCCGTCTAATCCAGTCTAATCCCATCTAATCCCGTCTAATCCAGTCTAATCCCATCTAATCCAGTCTAATCCCGTCTAATCCAGTCTAATCCCGTCTAATCCAGTCTAATCCCATCTAATCCAGTCTAATCGAGTTCAGTAACAGTTTAATTAAGATTAGCATCATGTTTATCACCTTAATTCTCAATGTCCACATGTTAGCATTGAACTAGCACAGGTTAGCCTCGTTACGATGCAGGTCAGCACAGGTTGAGTCTGTTTTGATCTGTCATCTCTGATTGGCTCGTGGGGTATTTCGTGGGCGGAGCCTGAGCGAGAGTTCCCACAATGCTTCTTCTGCCAGGTGATCGCTGAAGTCATTGAAGAAGGATATGATGTCATCATTAGGCTGCAGAGTGTAAGGCCTACAGACGGAGAGATTCAGGTATTATGAGGAAAATATGAAGGACATGACGTAATAATACTACTTATACATGCAGTAATAATACTACTTATACATGCAGTAATAATACTACTTATACATGCAGTAATAATACTACTTAAAGATGCAGTAATAATACTACTTATACATGCAGTAATAATACTACTTAAAGATGCAGTAATAATACTACTTAAAGATGCAGTAATAATACTACTTATACATGCAGTAATAATACTACTTAAAGATGCAGTAATAATACTACTTATAGATGCAGTAATAATACTACTTAAAGATGCAGTAATAATACTACTTAAAGATGCAGTAATAATACTACTTAAAGATGCAGTAATACTACTACTTAAAGATGCAGTAATACTACTACTTAAAGATGCAGTAATACTACTACTTAAAGATGCAGTAATACTACTACAGGTACTGACACATGCTGGTAGCTCCTCAGAGTGTCCAGGATGTTGAACTGCTGCCAGCGTTTAGAGAAGTTGACCTTTGATCCCTGTGATGTCATCACCGTGTCAGGATTCCCCAGGTGGACAAAGGTCAAGTCCTGAAGGATCAACCCCCTGAACGGAGAGAGGGGTATTAACGTACAGGTAGGGTATAGAGGGTATTAACGTACAGGTAGGGTATAGAGGGTATTAACGTACAGGTAGGGTATAGAGGGTATTAACGTACAGGTAGGGTATATACGCGGGGTATAGAGGGTATTAACGTACAGGTAGGGTATTGAGGGTATTAACGTACAGGTGGGGTATAGAGGCTATTAACATTCAGGTAGGGTATATACGTGGGGTATAGAGGGTATTAACGTACAGGTAGGGTAT
>JACSYO010000533.1:0-93654 GCA_016806645.1 Ophiodon elongatus
TATATACACACACACACACACACACACACACACACACACACATATATATATACATACATACATATATATATACACATACATACATACATACATACATACATACATACATATATATACATACACACACTGCAGAAATTTGGGAATGAAACATTGAGGTGTTGTGCTAGTGCTTGGTCACACTATTAAACGGATGCTTTAATTCCAGTCTGCCACCAGATGTCACTGTTCTGGGACTGTATTTCTTTGTAGATTTAACAGGCTATTGCCACAATTCCTCTAGTTTAAAGATAAATAGCTATAGGCTACTTAGCAGCTAAGCTAAAGCTAAGTAACAGCAAGATGCCTCCCTTACCCACGGGCGGCTACTACAAACTCCTGCAGAAGATTGCAGTCTTGGAAACAAAGATCCACCGACTAGAAGTGAACGTGGAGGTAAATGGACTGTGTGAGAACGATACCACTTTACCATGGATTCAAAATATTGGACAAGCGCAAGCTAAGACACAGCTAACTAGCACCACCAGGCTTACCAAGAAACAGGAGGGCTGTGTAGCAGTTAATGAATCCTCAAATGGTAGTCCTCCCTGGAAATCTCTCGGTGCAAAGCCGAAGAGGACATCATACCCTCGGGATGTGGGAGGATGACTAACAGGCAGGGCCCAGCACCCTGAGATTAGATATGCGACTGGCTGGCCTGCACTACCACACAGGCAGAACTCCTCCTCAACCCCTACACACAGCTGGACACAGCCAAGGAAAGCTGAGAAAAGTAAAACCAGCAAAGAACCTCTACGGCAACCAGGCCTACAACTTGGGAACAGATTTGCGCCATTCTCCATCTGGTGACCTGGATAAGCAGCTATCTTCTCAAAGCAGAGTAAGAACTGGGATTAAATCTGAACGTAAAAGGCCACAGGGAAAGCTACTGACTGAGCCTGAGACTTTGATTGTTGGTGACTATGCTGTAAAAGATGTCAGAACGATGTGCAGCAAGAATACCAAAATACTCTGCTCTCCAACAGATATGGTCTCTAACATGAGAGATAACATCTCGGACATCGTGGCTGACCATCCCACGGTGAAAAACATCATCGTGCATACAGGAAGCTGTGATACTGTGAAACAACAGTCTGAAGTTCTGAAGCGAGACTTCATTGATCTGTTAAACACAGTCAGCTCTGTCAATGCGGAGGTGTTTATCAGTGGCCCTCTTCCACCAGTCAGAGGAGGAGATGAAAGATTCAGCAGGCTGTTTGCACTCAACAAATGGCTGTCAACTGCATGTACTGACCATTCAGTACATTTTATCAACACTTTTTGCCTTTTCTGGGAGCGCAGACACCTTTTTAAGGCAGATGGAGTTTGCCTGAACAAGTCAGGGGTAAAACTGTTTACCTCTAATCTATTTTTCTTCCTGCGGAAGGATTCCCCCGCCTAAGGAGAGCCAAGAGGAGGAGTCTCCAAACTCTTCCACCCCCCAGACTCCTTCCAGGTCCTCCCCCTCCTTTCTCTCCCCCCATCTCCATCCTCCCCCAACCTGGAGTTCACTGACCACATGATAGAGCTGGTCAATGCTGGAACCAAATTCACTCCCCGCAGCACTCCCCTTTTCCCTCCTAAAATCCCTCCTCCGCCACTGGATCTTAGTCTTCAGCCAGTTTTGACACAATTCGCAAAGTCAAAGCACACTGCCCCTCCCCCGCCTCCACTCCACAACCATCCTCTGTCTCCCCTACCTGATAGAGGCATTAATTGATATATTCTGGGTCCACGTTACAAGGCTAATGACACCACTGATTCTCTCCAGGAACAGTCGGGGCCCTGTATGCAGTTAGCCTTCTCAATTCCTGTCCTGATAGTTTATAGAAAAAGAAAGGTGGGGCTGCGAAGAAACATTAGCAAATCTGTAGACCTATCAAATTTAACATTCATTCCTCGTCAGCCTGTCCAAAGAAAATGGGCAAATAGAGCTTTAACCACATTAAACTTAGCTTGATTAAATATCAGGTCTCTGTCAGGAAAAACATTTTTAATCAATGATTTTATTGTTAGGCACAAACTGGATTTTTTGTTTTTAACTGAAACTTGGTTAGACCAAGATAACAGTGCAGCTGTTCTTATTGAATCAACACCTGACAACTTCAGTTTCATGAGTGAAACAAGAGCGCATAAGAAAGGAGGTGGAGTTCCTATTTTATTTAATGATTCTTTTCAATGCAAGCAGATGCCTTTGTCATTTTACTTCCTTTGAATATGTGGCTATGAATTCCACTCAAGCTTTATTCCTAAACATTTACAGACCACCTAAATACTGCGCAACCTTCTTTGATGAGTATACTGAACTGCTGTCAATAATCTGTATTGATTTTGATTGTGTTGTCATTGTTGGCGATTTTAATATCAATGTTGATAATCCCCAGGACAGAGGGTCTATAGAACTATGTGGTGTCCTTGATAATTATGATCTGACTCAGCATGTAACAGGACCCACCCACAACAAGGGGCACACTCTGGACCTAATCATCACCAAAGGTCTAAACATTTCCAAGGTTGCTGTGACTGGTGTTGCACTCTCATCATTTCTGTGTTTTCTTTGAGAACAATCTCCCTGCACACAAATGTCAAAACCGAGGTTGTGACGAAGCATTACAACTCTGAAAACACCAGTGAACTATTTATTCAGAAGTTCTCCTCCACACCAGCCCTCTCTTGCATCTCAGTCAATGAGCTTGTAGATAACTTCAATTCTAAGGTTAAAAATGTTATTGATGCCATTGCACCCACTAAAGTGAAGGTTGTCTCGGGTAAGCAAAGATCTCCTTGGAGAAATGCCACGCCGGTCAGAATAGAGAAGAGAGAGTGTCGGAAAGCTGAGCGTAGGTGGCGAAAAACGAATCTCCAGGTTCACTGTGACATCTATAAAGAGAGACTTCGCAATTATAATTTGGAACTTAGAAACACAAGGCGGTCCTTCTTCTCTGACATTATAACCAAAAACAATAACAATGCACGCGCCTTATTTGCTGCCGTCGACAGGCTAACAAACCCTCCAGTGTCAGTAACGGCTGAGCTCCAATCCACCTGGGCATGCAATCAATTTGCTTCCTTTTTTTACTGACAAAATTCAAGCAGTCGGTGCCTCCACATCAACCATAGGACATGTGTTGTCCCCAACTTTAATTTAAATAACATCCATTCAAATATCATGACACAATTTCATTCAATCAACCAAAGTAACCTAGAAGACATTATACAACATCTGAAATCATCCTCCTGCTGCTTAGATATTCTACCGACACACTTTTTCAAAAATATTTCACACTGCATGACCACTGATCTTCTACAAATTGTAAACACCTCCCTTCTCTCATGTGTTTTCCCACAAGCCCTAAAAACTGCAGTTATTAAACCACTCCCAAAGAAGGCTAGTTTAGACCCCGCAATAATGAAAAATTATAGGCCAATATCAAACCTCCCATTTTTAAGTAAAATAATAGAAAAAGTGTTTTTTCAACAGCTGAACAACTTCTTAGCTGTAAATAACTGTTTTGATGTTTTCCTGTCCGGCTTTTGACAGCACCACAGTACTGAAACTGCTCTTGTTAAGGTTTTCAACGACATCAACTGAAACACAGACAGTGGCAGAATCTCAGTCTTAGTATTACTGGATCTCAGTGCTGCATTCGACCATTGACCATGACATACTCCGAGACAGACTAAAGGTCTGGGTAGGACTCTCTGGAGCAGCACGTAACTGGTTTGAATCCTACTTGAAGGACCGAGAATACTTTGTGTCTGTAGCTAATTACACATCAGAGCTGACTAGGGTGACATGTGGTGTTCCCCAAGGTTCAATACTGGGGCCTCTTCTGTTCAACATTTACATGCTTCCACTGGCTCAGATTATGGAAAACAACAAAGTGTGTTATCATAATTATGCAGACGACACACAAATCTACATAACTATATCACCAGGGGACTATAATCCCATACAAGGGCTGAGTAAATGCATTGAACAAATCAACAACTGGATGTGCCAGAATGTCCTTCAATTAAATAAAGATAAAACAGAAGTAATTGTTTTTGGTAGCAAGGATGAACGATTGAAAGTCAGCGCTCAGCTTCAATCACTGATGTTAAAAACCACAAACCAAGCCAGAAATCTAGGTGTAGTTATGGATTCAGACCTCATTCAGACCTCAACTTGTCCACGCTTTTATCTTCAGTAGACTGGACTACTGTAACGGTGTGTTTACAGGTCTCTGTAAAAAGTCAATCAGAAAGCTGCAGCTCAAGTCCTCACTAAGACCAAGAAAGTGGATCACATCACTCCAGTTCTGAGGTCTTTGCACTGGCTTCCTGTCCAACAAAGAATTGACTTTAAAATCCTGCTGTTGGTTTATAAAGCACAGAATGGTTTAGGGCCTAAATACATTTCTGATCTGCTGCTACCTTATGAACCATCCCGACCCCTGAGGTCGTCTGGGACTGGTCTACTTTCTGTTCCAAGAGTCAGAACTAAACATGAAGAAGCAGCGTTCAGTTTTTCTGCTCCACATATCTGGAACAAGGTCCCTGAAAGCTGCAGGTCTGCGGAGACCCTAAACTCCTTTAAATCCAGATTGAAGACTCTTCTGTTTGCTGTTGCCTTTAATTGAACCAGATTCAAGGATCTTAATCAATTTCTGCATCTCACTACTGTATTTTATTTCTTAAACTGCACTGCAACTTTTATTCTATTTTTTAGCTTTTTAATGTTTTACTGAGTGTTTTCAATGTTGTTTTTAATGTTTAAATGAATGTTCTTTTGATGCTTAATGGTTTTATGTGAAGCACTTCGAATTGCCTTGTTGTTGAAATGTGCTATACAAATAAACTTGCCTTGCCTTCTTCTTCAAAGTGAAACCGCGAAGCTTCGAATCCTTTTCGGTACAATGAGAAAGAAAGCCTCAAAGCTTCACAAGGCTTCATCCGCCCATATAAGTCCCAAAAAAACAAAAACAAAAACGGTAAAAAGGCCTAAGACGTGACTTAAACCCGTGAAACGAGCATGAAGACTGTGAATAATGATGCAGCTGCACAAACCTGATCCGTGGAGCTGAACTCGAGGGTTGAAACCATCCACCAGTAGTTTGATTTGTCGCTCATATTCTCTGATACGAGAAACTTTCGCCTCACAATCTGCTAATATTCTGTCAACCGGCCCAAAAGCCGCGTCGACTTCCTGCTTCACCAACACTCTCAGCACTTCTGCTTTCCACATGGAGACAAACACAGGAGGCTCGTTCGAGAGGAGCCAGTCCGCAGTAGTGATGTGTCCTTTCGTGTCGAGGCTTCGAAGCGCGGCTGGATTCGAATAGTCCAAAAATGACCTCCTAACGTCGATTCCTAACCACTTTTCCTTGACCGCTGAGGAAAACGTCACGGGATCAAGGAAAGATGGGAAGGAGAATTCATGAGTTAGGAAAAGACAACCGCGCTGTTTAGGGGATCCGTCTCCATTTTCTCTAAGCCACGTGGTTATGATGCGACGGCAGGCGCATGTTAGTGACATCAGTCTGCAGCGGTGAAACTACAATGTTCTGAAGATGGACTACAAGGAAGTGCATCTGAGATACCTCGTCCGTGTTATTACAGTGTTGCGTCATAATGACATAAACAACCCGGTTCATAGTATTACTTTATCAACAACATAAACAACCAGGTTCATAGTATTACTTTATTAACAGCATAAACAACCAGGTTCATAGTATTACTTTATTAACAGCATAAACAACCAGGTTCATAGTATTACTTTATTAACAACATAAACAACCAGGTTCATAGTATTACTTTATTAACAACATAAACAACCAGGTTCATAGTATTACTTTATTAACAGCATAAACAACCAGGTTCATAGTATTACTTTATTAACAGCATAAACAACCAGGTTCATAGTATTACTTTATTAACAACATAAACAACCAGGTTCATAGTATTACTTTATTAACAACATAAACAACCCGGTTCATAATATTACTTTATTAACAAGGTGGCAATATAAATGAAATAATTAATATAAAAGTGAAACCAAGGAATTGTCACAGAGAATATAAAGCTACTAAACTGTCTCATTGTTCAGTTTCAAACATGCTCAATTAAATACGTTCTCCACTAACAATGTCTCATATCCCTCTTTGTTGTTATGGTTTATATACAGATTATAATCTGATCATAAGAATATACAGACAATAGTTTATCATCTCACTGTGACCTAGAAGTGTTGACTTGATAGTGTTTTATACTAATGTTATTTGAAAAGATGATAATTAAAAACATGACTCAGACTGCAGAGATCGTCCAGTTTAACCTTTTATCAAAGCTTCTGTAACTGAAGTCAGATAAAAGAATGAGGGCTGAGGCTGCAGTAAACACCAGAGAGAGATCAATACGTCAGTGTAAAAGAAATCAACATTAGAAATGGGATTTGTTATGCGGGAAGTCCAGGGGGATAATCCTCTGTCCACATTTTCTGATAAACAAACTCTTTTTTAATGCTTTTTAAGACAAACTGCCATCTAATCTAAATTCAAAGCACAATGATCATTGAAAAATGTTAATATGTTCCACAAAAACTGTTGTTTACTTTCCAGATTATTGATGAATTGTGATGTTAAAGATATTGTTAGTGGTAGTAATTAGTGTTAGTATTAAGTAAAAACAGAACACTTAACTTTTATAACTAGAGTTGGAAAAACGTTATTAAGTGTATTGTACTTTACTTGAGTAATTCTATTGTATTGTACTTTATACTTCTACTCCACAACATCTCAGAGGTAAATATTTTTGCACTTTTGCTCCTACATTTATGTGATAAATTTAGTTACTTTGATTCAGTTATTATTACAACATATAATCAACTAATACATTGATGTATTATTATAGATAAATCAACCCAGCAGTAAATGGAGTCATTAAAATGAGCTCCACTTTTACGAGCCGTAACATTCAAGTGCTGAACACAATAATGCACCAATAATTATACTTCAATAATATTCTGAAATGGGCCATTCTGTATGATGAGTACTTTTACTTTTGGTACTGCACAGATGTCATTTTGGAAAATAAAGTTGATTATTAAACTGTAAACTATCCTGACTCTATTACATATCTTATGTTTAAGGGGTCACTGCAAAAAAAGTATGATATATTCTGTCTATTGATCAGTGCACTAGAACTTAATAATTCTGAATAACTATTAGTAATACACATATTTTCCCATCACACTATTTATTAAAAATAAGTAAAATCGACAAAAGTCGAGTGCTCAGAAAAGCGACCGCTTCCTGAGCTCTGGCGTCACTGGGCCATTCGTCTCCATACTTTGACCTCAGCAGGATGACGTCATGCGGCTCCAACCAAACGCAGCGGTTCTGCTCTGCAGACGTTTTTGAATGTCTTTGTGGCGCCGTCAGTAGGCTGATGGAAGTCAGGCATAATGTGTGACCGGTGTGTGTGTTCACACATGTTACGTTTTCTGTTGCGCTTCACAGCATTTTAAATTATATTCGGGGCTACACTCAAAACATCAGGGCTTAAGCCCCGGCAACATAACCTGGCAACGCCGACATCAGAGGACATCTTACGTGTATAATTCCAGTATAATTTCTTGGATGATCCCAGGCACAGAATGACCCGTCCAACACTGCTAAACCGTTTCAAACAGTTCAAACTGAGCTGAGCCCAGATGGGCTGTGATGGGCTGTGATGAGCCAGTTTAGGCTTGTGTCTTCAATGCCGGATTGGGCCCGGATGTGGCAACCATCAACGGAGCCAGAACCCGTTTCAGTGCTGGCTGCCGATTAACCTCGATGCCATGTCTTAGCCAGAAGAGGCCCGTGTTTAGTCTGTAACTAGCTCGATATGGCAACTATTAAATGGGCCAAAGCTGGCTCACATTTAGCTGCATCAAGCCGAAACACAGCCGAGTCAGCCGACACGAGTCCGCTGGCTCCTCATGCACAAATGCACAAACCTGATCTGTGGAGCTGAACTTGTGGGTTGAAAACAGCCTCCAGTAGTTTGTGTCGTCGCTCCTTTTCTCTTAAACAAAGAACTTCCTCCTCATAATCTTCTGTTAATCTGTCAAACAGCCCAAAATTCTCTTCAACGGCCGCGTCGAGTTGCTGTTTCACCAACACTCTCAGCATTTCTACTTTTGACATGGAGACAGACACAGTGACAGAAGTTAAGTTAAGCAAATAACTGCTGTCTTTCGCTTCAGATTCAACGAGAGTGGCATCAATCTTCTCGTCTAACTCTCCGCTAGAAACAACCTCCAGGTCTGAAGAGTGAAGTCAAAGCTTCATGTTTAACCTGCATTCTCTCTCCTGACCACCAGGGGCGACTCCTCTGGTTGTATAGAAGTCAAAGCTTCATGTGTTAAAGCTGCATTCTCTCTCCTGACCACCAGGGGCGACTCCTCTGGTTGTTTAGAAGTCAAAGCTTCATGTGTTAAAGCTGCATTCTCTCTCCTGACCACCAGGGGCGACTCCTCTGGTTGTTTAGAAGTCAAAGCTTCATGTGTTAAAGCTGCATTCTTGGCCGGCCTCTTCCTCCTCTGTCTGCTGCATCACCAAGGCCAATGCTGGGACCTTGGAGATGCTAGTGGTGTTATGTACAAGGAAGTGGGCGAAAGGGCGAGAACTGGATGACATTACATACTGATGAGCTTCTGCTACAACTAAATGTACAGGTTAACAGATCATCATTATGAGGGAGATCTTTGAGCGAAAACCAATAACACAAATACATCGAGATCTGGTGAGTCACAATAGAACGGTGACGTGAAGGTGCAGCGCAGGAGGTGAGGGAATAAAAAGCAGCTCCTCAACACGTCAGTCCTTTTATTAATGCTGAGTCGTCTCATCTTTCAAGGTTTACAGTTTAAAGGTTTTACTGTCAGCGTCATATGTCACTTTGAAAAAAAAATGGTCCCAGGAAGTTTGTTAGAAGGATCATTCAGGGAGTTTTCTAAACACACAGATCAGTTTTAAGTGTGTATGTGCGTGTGTCCTTTAGAGATTGTCAATCATCATCATCATCATCATCATCATCATCATCAAATCAGGGTCATCTGCATGTCACATTTCTCAGTGGCGCGACTGTTCAGCTCCTCCTCTCCGCCACCAACGAACCCCAGCCGGGCGATTCCACTGAGCCGATTCCATGGCGACTGGTTCTCCTCCGTTACTTCGACGACTGCACCGTCTCCTGCAGCGACAGGCGGGAGCGCGCCGGGGGGAGGGGCATCATCACGGACGGGACGCCGCTCAGACTCCACGGCAGCAGGCCCAGGGAGTTGTCCTGCTGGTGCGTGTCCAGCGTGAAGCTGAGGGGGGGCCGGGGGAGGGTTGTGGGTGGTGTAGTTCCTGGTCGGAGTAATAGAAGGTGGAGGAGGATGTTGGGGAGGGAGAGGAGTGGTCACTGTGTTCCTGGAGAGAGAGAGAGAGAGGGGAGAGAGGAAGTGAGAGGTGGAAGACAAAGACATTTGTGAACGATGGATGGAGGGAGCACAGCGATGACTCGATGGATGATGATGGAGGAGGAGGAGGAGGAAGAGGAGGAGGAGGAAATAAGAGGGGAAAAGGGGAAAAGTCTGTCTTTAAGCTGCAGGTTACCTTGTTCACCACAAAACTTATTTAACTTAAAGTTTGATCTTTCAGGTGTAGCAATCCAGAAGCCCTGAGAGGGAAGTGAGAAAATAAATATTCTGGTTTCTAAGTGTGATCGAAAAAGTTTTCTCTCCTCTTTATGACTCAAGAACAGGTGAAATAAAGGTTTTGCCAGGATCGTTTTCCTATTAAAGCTGCAAGCAGCAATGAGCGGACCCTCACACCTTCACGAGTCAACAACAAACACACAAATGATCCTGGAAAAACCTTTTTTTTTTAAAATCACACATATTCTCCAGTCAGTCAAGAGGGAAAACTAATTAGATCAGATTTAGAAAATGGATCCCCGGAATGTTCTACTTCTCCCTTGCCTCTCAGAGCTTCCGTGAGTATTAGATGATATCTAGAAGACAGATTTATGGTCTGTAGAAACCAGAGTATCAAACAGGGTGAGCTGTGTAATAGTCATCATTAGTATCAGTCCCTTCTTTAACAGAAACACTTTCGTCACTGACCAGATTACAAAGTCATGTTTTCTGGTGATCAAGGAAACATTTAGACAACAAACTGACGTGTGATTTGATTGACATTCACTTGACAAAAAGAAGATAAAACAACATGCAGGTTTCATGGCTTCTCCGTGAATCGCCACCTTAACGTGGTGGAGGAGTTCGAGTGGCTCAGTGATCCTGGGAGCTATGTTGTCCGGGGCATCAGCCCCTGGTAGGGTCTCCCAGCAGTAAAACAGGCGCTGCACCGGACCGTCTTGGTGAAGAGGGAGCTGAGCCGGAAGGCAAAGCTTTCAATTTACCGGGCGGTCTACGTTTCGACCCTCACCTATGGTCACGAACTCTGGGTCGTGACCGAAAGAACGAGGTCTCGGATACAAGCGGCCGAAAAGAGTTTTCTCCGTAGGGTGGCCGGGCTCAGCCTTAGAGATAGGGTAAGGAGCTTGGACATCAGGAGGTAACTTGGAGTTGAGGCGCTACTCCTTCGTATCGAAAGGAGTCAGCTGAGGTGGTTCGGGCATCTAATCAGGATGCCTTCTGGACGCCTCCCGTTAGAGGTTTTCCAGGCACGCCCAACTGGTAGGAGGCCCCGGGGAAGACCCAGGACACGCTGGATGGATTATATCTCCCAGCTGGCCTGGGAACGCCTCGGGATCCCCCAGAATGAGCTGGAACGTGTTGTGGTTGAGAGGGGAGCCTGGGTCGGCCTGCTAGGCCTGCTGCCACCGCGACCCGACCCCGGATAAGCGGATGAAAATGGATGGATGGGATGGAGGTTTTATGGGTTGAAATGAAGTTCAGCAAACATTTTGTCTTAGTAAGGAAAGCAAAAAGTATCGGTCAGATCACATGACAACATGACACAGAAGTCCAACAGGATGTTCCCATTATTCCAGTTGCACACATGAACCGGTCCAAAAGAAAACGCTGTGAATTGTGACTGTAACACACGGGTTCATGTGGTCATAAAGCAACACGTACGGACGAGTGGTGCTGCGGTTGCCAAGGAGCAGGGCGGTGTTGAAGGAAAATATTTTATGTTTATGCTTAATAAATGTCTCACGCTTAGGATAACTATGAAGCCGCATTAACACATATATTAGGTTTATTAAGAGCACAATATTCATAGTTTTATGTACCAGATCTGTAAGCGACCCACATAGAGAACAGTGTTTAATTAGTCTGAGGAGATAAGCTCAGTAGGGGAGGGAACAGTTGAGACACAGGGAACTGCCTGTAAGAGAAGCCTGCAGACGGCTCTCTGACACAAGGCTCAGCAGTAGATAAAGTCACGTTGGCCTTGCACATTCTAGCGTGGGCCGGTAGAGATGGCGCCTTGGCCCCCAGCTGGTGGTTAAGCGATTCAGACCCAAAGGGCTAGGAAAGGACTAGATATTATGACTAGTAGCGGTTGAAGGTTGTGACGAGGGAAAATCAACATGAGGCAGACAGTGAAATAATCAGTTTCCGTATTGAGACGGTGTTAACTGGTTAAAATGGCATGCGTGAGACATTAGGTCACCTGATCCGAGGTCAAAATGGCCGCAGAGGGTGGGGTTAAGGGGTGGGACCGGGGGCTGCACCTGAATCAGAATGTGTCATTATAAAAACTATGTCAATCTGAATGTTCGTGGGTTGTATTTCCGGCAACTCGGTTTATTTGTAATCTGTGCATTGCAAATAAATCTACGTGAATTGAACTTTGATCCAATCTCTCCGGTATTCTGTGGGTGGTCAATTACTGAGGTCCCGTAAGTGAGTTCCTGTGGCGCCTCACTAGCAGTCAGATAGGAAATAGTTGTAAAGTTTATACAGAATTAGGTTTTAAGGAAGTTAGCCTTCAACGAGCAGAATACGCAATAAACGGAAGAAATCCAGCCACAACAGCGGGAATCGAACAGCGGCTGCTAAGGAAGTGGAGAGGCAGCAGGGCTTGGTGATTGGACGATGAGCAGCGGTGGGAGGGGCAGGAAGTAGGCAGTGGAGCTCATTTGGGAAAGGTTAGTATGTCACTGTCACACCTCACTCTCTGGAAAGCAGACACACACACACACACACACACACACACACACACACACACACACACACACACACAGAGGGTTAGCGGGGAAAAAATAAAAAGCTCAGGATGAATTAGGTTTGGTGAAGTTCTGCTGGGAGTCAGGAACGATGTAAATGTTATCAAGACGTGAACAACATGAAGAAAACAAAGCGGAGACCGATAAGGAAAAGATAGAGGAAAGCTCAGAGATGATCGGTCAGGTTGTGAGAATGAAAAGGAAAGAAGAGTTTGACCCAAAGGTCAGAAGAGGAGAGAATCTGGGATGTCGATGGACCAGCGTGTCAAGAGGAAGACGATGATGTCAGGGCGGGGCGGGTTTTGATGGAGGATGAGGATGCTGCCAACAAACAGCATTCAGCCATGAAACGAACATCAGAACTTTAGGAAAGCACACACCCCTACAAGCTCGGATCAAATACAGGTCAAAGGGCAATTACCAGGAATACTAATTAAAATGGTCCATGTTTAAAACTTGTTTGTCTTGTGCAGTAACTTCTTCTGCCACACGATGGAGCCACTTCACCTGGTCAGACACGAACTACAACATGCAGCTCCTTCATGTGGATTGATGGGACCAAAAACAACGGTGGGGAAGATTTTAACTAAATGCCCCATTGACCTCAATATGATCTTTAATATATCTTTAACATCATAGATATGTGCGTTTCTATTTGCTCTTTTTATATAATAGAGAACAAATTAAGTTATTTAAAACAACAATGTAAAATGCTCATGTTCTAAACGAGTACATTTCTGTAGTGCGGTTTTGCTCTTGGTTCACACACACAAACTCACACACACACACACAAACACACATGCACACACACTGGGATCTGTAAAAGAAAATGTCATCAAAGTTTCAGTAACAAAGTAAACTTGCATGACTTTATTTTTTTGTAGATTTTAAAACATTACACGGAAAAATGCATAATAAGTACAGATGTATTTGGAGTTTTTAGGTTGTTTTTACTTTCCTCCATCACAGACACACAGTATGTTGTCATTGTTTTCAATAAATATTCATCAGATGTTCAGAAATCACTTTTCCTTCCATCTCATTTACAAACAAATCACAGAGGGAACATTTGAACCATTTTACATATATTTTAAATACACAAAAAAAAAAAAAAAACTTACATCATTAATCTTTCATAATTGAAAAGAACAAATTCTATCCTGTGTGGACTCTCATGTGTCTCTTCAAACTCCCCCGTTCTGTAAATCTTTTCCCACAAACATCACAACCAAATGGTTTCTCTCCTGTGTGGACTTTCATGTGTGTCTTCAGATGTTGCTTCAGGTTAAATCTCTTCACACAAACATCACAACTGAATGGTTTCTCTCTTGTGTGAACTCTCATGTGTGTCTTCAGGGATCCCTGTTGTGTAAATCTTTTCCCACAACCAAATGGTTTCTCTCCTGTGTGGATTATCATGTGTGTCTTCAGATGTTGCTTCAGGTTAAATCTTTTCACACAAACATCACAACTGAATGGTTTCTCTCCTGTATGGACTCTCATATGTGCCTTCAGATGTTGCTTCACTGTAAATCGTTTCCCACAAACATCACAACTGAATGGTTTCTCTCCTGTGTGGACTCTTCTGTGTCGCTTCAGAGATCCCTGTTGTGTAAATGTTTTCCCACAAACATCACAACTAAATGGTTTCTCTCCTGTGTGGACTTTCATGTGGCTCTTCAGCTTATCCTGTCGTGCAAATCTTTTCCCACAAACATCACAACCGAATGGTTTCTCTCCTGTGTGGAGTCTCATGTGGCTCTTCAGCTTATCCTGTCGTGCAAATCTTTTCCCACAAACATCACAACCGAATGGTTTCTCTCCTGTGTGAACTCTCCTGTGTGTCTTCAGATTTCCCTGATGTGTAAATCTTGTCCCACAAACATCACAACTGAATGGTTTCTCTCTTGTGTCCCCATCTTCTCTTTCAGGTCTAGACTCTGACAAAGGTTCTTGCCAAACACCATGACTTACTTCAGTCTCAGACGATTCTGAAGCCTCTTCGTCATCAGCATTTGGATGTGAATGACGATGTGGATTTAGGTTCCTGGCTGGTCTTGATCCCCCACAGTCGCCTCCATCAGTTTCTGTTTTTATCGGTGGAACTGACCTGCCGGCTGGAGGCTCCGCCTCTCTGTTGTCCTCCATCTGGCTTTGATGAAGCTGTGAGGTCTGAGGTTTGTCATCTTCACTCTTCACAGTAACAGCAGTGGATAGGAACTTGGTGATATCGGCCTCCTCCAGCACATTAAGCTGCTCTCCTTCTAGACGGTTCCAGAGATCCTCCTTTTTCTCTTTTATGTGGAGGGGCTCCGGGTCCTCCTGGTCCAGGCACTCAGGGGGGACATCTGCTTTAACTGCCAACAGCTGCTGGACATCTGCAGGGAGCACATTATGGATAACTGTGACTTCAGACTCATATCAGCTTTCATTAGTGGAGACATTCAAGGAATTTGACTAAATGTATATTTGTTGCTCTTAATGTACAAACACAGAAATGCATTATACAAAATAACACAATGACATTTGTAAACAGCAGTACAGTAGTGCATTGCTGCAGAGTGCAAAGGGCGCTGAAATAAATATGGAATGTTTACAGTAAAAGATTGCTTTTATACGAGTTAGTCACACGTGTGACATCACACGGATGTCACACACACACTTCATAAAATGAGACTAATATTTAGATTGATAGTGATGATATTAACACATTAAAGATCAGTAAGTATTAAAACTATGGAATATATTATACTCTTTTAAAGATACATTTGCATGTTATTTCATCATTAAATTCACTTACATCAGTTTATTCATAAACGAATAAACCGATGTAACTCAACTCCACATGATCAGATCCTTTCCAAATTTCAGATGTTTGATGAGACACCAGGCCTGAAGACAAGTGCAGTCCAAATTTGAATCAAAGTCATAGCGCCACCTACTAGCAACAGGAAGTCAGTGTGATGTGACAAACAGCATCCGATTCCGATGACATTGACTTGATGTTGTCTAAACTTGATACAGAGCAACATGATGCATGTTGACGCATGTTGTCCAGCGCCACAGAGTGGATACCAGAAATGGTGGACTGTTTGCAAAGTATAATTTCCAGCATCACTCCATGCAGGAAAAAAAACCTCTAACATGTTGGCGCGTTGTCTGATGGTCGCAGACATTCTCGGCCGCGTGAGCCGGCATCCCGCCAGCACCCCCGACGTGCGCAAAGGTGCGAGGACCCGTACATCGCTGCTTGCAGCTTTAATTGTTGTTTTAATTTCTATTGGTACTCGCGTGTATAAAATGTCATGGGGGGCAAGTGACGCGTGGAGTGTGGAGCGCACAGACAGGGGAAGAAGTCGATGGTTTAGTGGACTCGGCCAGCCTGAGATTCCGGCAACTGCTCCGCTGTGGATCTGGAATATACTTTCGTGTGGATTAAAAACTGGAGTCTGCGCCGGATTACGGCCCACCATCTGAACAGGACTGTGGTGAGATAGCGCTCGTTCCACAGCGGCGTCTCGCCACGCTTCCACCTGTCAATTAACTTTGTTTGCCGGCTTTGGGGGATTCATTTGTTACTGGACATTTTTGGGATTATTAGGGGACTTTGGGACTGAGGGGACCCAGGCTTTGAGTTTTAGTTTGGGAGGGGTTAATTGTTTATTGTTAGTTGTTTATTGCGCCGGAGCCCCGCGGTGCTTTTTGTCGATTGTATGTGCTATAATAATAACAACATTTAGCTTTACAACTGACTGTGCGGTTTCCATTTATTGATTGAATCTGCCCTTTTTGTTATTGTTTCAAACATATAATGCATGCACTTTAGGGGCTGCAACTAACGATTATTTTAATAATCGATTAATCTGTCGATTATCTTTTCGATTAATCGATGAATCGGATAAAAAAAAAAAAGCATTAATTTCCAACCCTTTATTCAAAAACAGAACTGACAGTGCAAATTCACAGTGCAAAAAATCTTCAGAAAGTGCACAAACAGGTTGCTCCTTGAACATCCCTGACCTGTTAAAGTAATAATAATAAAATAAAAATAAAATGGACTAACACAAAAATCATGCACATGTATGCTTTACTTCTGCCAAGTATATAGGCTTTTTTTTTTAAATAAAGTGCACAAAAAGATGTATATTTTTGTTTAAAGGGACCTGAGCTGTCAGGACAATAAATAATTTATAAAAAATAAAGAAAAATACAAATCAGAAAACTTAACAGGATTTGTTTGAACGTCAGAACTTGTTCTCTACACTACACTCACAGACACACAAACTCACACACGATTTATATAGTGTGAAATTAGAGCTGTGCAGTATACCGGTTTCAAATTTCCATACGGTTCCATATTTCGAATTTTTCATATACCGTCATCCCGGTGCATAGCCGTAACAACTGTTGTCGCTCTTTGGCAGGCAGCAAAATATATTGTTCACCGCTCACCGCTGAGGGCGCAGCGGGCGGAGCTACTTGTCTTACGGATATTGAGATGGAGTCATGGTTATAACTTTATAACAACAATTAATAACCCACAACTAACGCTCTTTAACAGGAAAACACCACGACACAACAGTTTGTGACACAAACAATTTGTAACACTAATAATTGTACATTTATAAAATTACACCGCCAAACTGCATGCTGGGTACAGACTTAGGACCCAGGAGAATGTAGGTGAAACAAACAGGAAGAGACAGAACGGAAGAGCTACGCGAGCGGTGAACAGCGAGCGGTGAACAGCTGTTCAGTTGGCCGGCGGTCCTTTTCGGCGTCAATGAATGAATGTGTTTACTCGGAAAAAAAATACCGTGATATACCGTGAAACCGCCAGAATCTTACAAAATACCGTGGTATGCATTTTTTCCCATACTGCCCAGCCCTATGTGAAATGCTCCCACACCTTGGATGACTTAGGTCGTTCTGATTTCTCTGCCTCCGTCATGTGTTTCAGAACAACGTTACGGGTCTCCGATGGTCTTTCCTCTACCTCCGCTCTTTTATTTATTTTTTTTTTTTTGCTCCGCTCTGCTCTTGCCAACTCTTTTAATAATCGATTTTTATCGATTTTATCGATTCGTTGTTGCAGTCCTAATGCACTTAATGTCAGATCTGTCCGTCCCTTTAAATTTAGCGTTGTACTTTTCCCCTTCGGTTTTATGAGGGTGAATTGTTACAAGAGTAACGGACTATCAATAATGCAAATATGAATGTATATCGGAGTTTTACAAGTTGAATGTCATAACGTGCCGGGGGACATAGTGCATGACGTAGCTAGCACCCCACGAACGAGAGCCAGTATAGTGACCATCTGTAGCCTGTGAGAATGAGAGTTTTGTGAATGTGAAGAATGTCGCCAGTGTGAATGAAGTTGTAAGAGTAACAGCATAAGTAGACATGTTATATGCATGTAGACCTGTGGAAAAAGTTACACATTTAAAACAAGTTGGTTCCTAATAAGTTAAATTAAATAACTCTGTAAGATAATTAAACGGAAAGTAATTTAGTTTAATAAAAGGGGTTAAATGGGAGATAATTTAGTCCTAAATAAGGTATGATGTAAGTCGTTAAAATTATGTAAATAAACAATCCTAAACAATATTGAAGGCACACAATGGGTTAAATTAAGGTGCCTTGAGGTTGCTCGATCTGGTTTGATTGGGTACTCTAGGTCAGTGATTCTTAACCATGGGATCGTGGCCCACAATTGGGCCGCGAGTGCCACCTAGAGGGCCGCAAAAAACTTTCAGTTGTGCATATGTGGGCCGCGAGACCGCATAGGTTATCAACTGACGACACCAGATATTTTACTGTTATCAACGAGACGCTCAGTTACAATATAGTTTCCCACCACTTGGTGGCGGTAATGCGTCAGTCAGTTGTTTAACAAGCTCCAATAAGCAGAAGAAGACACTAAGCCAAGCAAAAAATAATTTTCTAGTTCTAGTTTCTCATACTATGTTCACACCAAAAGCGGTGCGAATTTTCACGTGAGTTTACTCGCCAGACTATTTGTGGTTATTTCGCTTCATTCGTGCTCGACGCGCCAGAGAGGGGCCGTGGCATATCTCTGTGGAAATAGTTAATTTCTGCCATCCACCATGGAAGAAATAATCACTATTTCTGCTTTGTACACGTTGTGGAAGTCCCACAAACGTGGGAACATCAAACACCCTTGTGTCTGGGTTCATAATATTATCCGGAGCCGCACACAGCTTCTCCAGGAGCTGCGTCTGGATGAAGCCGCTTCCAGACTATCATTTTCTCCTCCATAGTTTCTGATTCAACAACGGTAGGACGTCAGTGATGATGGGCGGAGCTTCACAACGCTGATTGGATTTAAAGACAGAGCGTCACGCGAATTTGTGGCACTCGCCTGTGCATTGACTTTGTATGTGAACACAGCACATTGTATCATGTCATTTATTTGACAAGGTTTTTGCTTGTTAAACTGTAAGAAGATTTTATTTAGTTATTGAATACAAATCAAGCCAAGAGTGAGATCAATTCGTTAAATCAATACAGTGTTAATATTTGAATGGGCCCCAGGCCACTTTGTACTTGAAAAGTTGGGGCCCGAGGCCAAAAAGGTTAAGAACCCCTGCTGTAGGTGTCACTCCGTGGTGGGAGGAACAGGCGGGGGCGGGGTTTAACGAAAAAGAAGCGGAAGATGAGAGCGCCAGAGGGCGGAAGAGAGGTAGAGAAAACGTGAGCGTAGAAAGGTTGGTGTTCTATGACCAAGGGAGATAAACTGTAGCGGGACATTACGGCCCCTTTATTGCCTAATCCTGAGGGGTTTTGTCTAGAGTTTGGTGTGTGAATGAACCTACGTGAAGCTAAAGTTTGCTGAGTCGCTGATGCCGAGGACGTCGCTGCGGACTGAAGGTGTGTGTACGGATGAGGACTTCACCCCGCGGCTGTCACCTTCACCGTCTTCGTGGTTTCTCTAACGATCGAACTTTGAGTCAGACTTTCTATGGTTTTTGCTCTGCTGAGGATCGGGATTCGGGAGGCAGCACCGCACCCGAGCTACACAGGCCGGCAACGTTTATTACTTTTTCATGCGTGAATGGGCCCAATTAGAGTATTAACTATTATTATTAAGTACTACTTCTTAGTTCAAAGACTGGTCTTAATAGGGTAATATAATTTCCTCCGAACACCGGTAAACCTTTGTGGTAGCTACCGTAAACTGAACCCAAACACCCCTCATTCCTGTTTAAATCATAATTTAGATCTATTAGAGAGTATTGGGGTGCTACATGTATAAGAGAAGAGAATGTTCATCGTTCAGTAGACTAACACAGCCTGCAGCATGCGGTTGAGTTGCGCTGATGTGCGTGTATTTCTGTGCTTTCAGAGAAGTAAAGACGTTCTTTAAAACCCATGAACGGCTGGATGTCCTTTGTGTCCAAGTGTGCAACAAATACAACACATTTTAAAGCGAGTAGCAACGTGTTTCACAGGCAGACATAAAAGAACAAAGGATAGCATACAATGCAGTTACACACACACACACACACACACACAAATATATATATTTACAAACATGTGAATAAATCCGAACGAGGTCTGTAAACTACAAGTAGCCTACAGATCGGATCTAACAGGAAGTAACTGTTTCTGTGACTTCCTGTTTATTCTTTAAAGGCAGCTGAAAACTGTCCGACTTGACCTCAGTTCTTTGTCAACACCCCTGCTGCCGCCTGCTCTCGTTCACTTTACAGACGAGAAGCAGTCTCGAACGAGCCTATTTCCTAGTTTCCTCGTTTCCTCACTTGAACCGGAAGTTGTTCTGCGCCGCCATATTGACCTTTGTCACAAAATCTCTCCACGTAAGAATCCCGTAAAAAAACGGCGAAAAGGCCTAAAAGTAGAGATGGACAAACGATACCAGAGCTCCGAAGCTAGTGTCAGTCTACTGAACCGGCGTGTGTCGACTCCAAGTGTCGGAGCTTGTATTAAATGACAACTGTCACGTGACTGATGACGTCCGACGCTTCGAAGCGTTTCATTGGTTTGACACGTTTGACAGCTTGAACGTTTTGGCGCATATCTATGCTGCATATGACGCCTCAGTGTAAGTCAACAATGTGGGTTTTGAGAGAGGAGATTGATAGCGTGACATAATTTGTTCAAAGGCTGGGGAAATCGTCAGCCAGAAAAGGAGCCGCCTGAAGCCCAGCACCGTGGAGAAAATATTATTTCTAAATAAAAATCTGTGAAAAATACAATGTTGCACAAACCACTGCCACTTTCACCATGCCCATGTTCATAAGCACTTTCCACTGCCACTTCAATGAAATGTTGCCTCACTAATATAAGCTAAAGGACAAATATTATCTATTAGTCTGTTGACATAGAACTTTAGGGATATAATGATATAACAAAATGTGAAATGTTCGTATATAGTCTAGTGGGTTACACATATCCTTGAAAGCCTTTTCCGTTCTGTGTGGAGAGGTTCGAATCCCATCAAGAACACCTCGATTGTTTCATATTGACCAGCATTTAGTTTTATTGCAATGTAAAAAACGACAGAAGCAACATCGATAACGGTTGTATATAACATCAAATCCGTGAATGAACACGCAGCTTTAATTTACTTTTACTGCAGAAATTTGGGAATGAAACATTGAGGTGTTGTGCTCGTGGTACAGTGCTACAGTTATCAGTAATTCCAGTCTGCCACCAGATGTCCCTGTTCTTCTTCAAAGTGAAACCGCGAAGCTTCGAATCCTTTTCGGTACAATGAGAAAGAAAGCCTCAAAGCTTCACAAGGCTTCATCCGCCCATATAAGTCCCAAAAAAAACAAAAAAAAAACGGTAAAAAGGCCTAAAACGTGACTTAAACCCGTGAAACGAGCATGAAGACTGTGAATAATGATGCAGCTGCACAAACCTGATCCGTGGAGCTGAACTCGAGGGTTGAAACCATCCACCAGTAGTTTGATTTGTCGCTCATATTCTCTGATACGAGAAACTTTCGCCTCACAATCTGCTAATATTCTGTCAACCGGCCCAAAAGCCGCGTCGACTTCCTGCTTCACCAACACTCTCAGCACTTCTGCTTTCCACATGGAGACAAACACAGGAGGCTCGTTCGAGAGGAGCCAGTCCGCAGTAGTGATGTGTCCTTTCGTGTCGAGGCTTCGAAGCGCGGCTGGATTCGAATAGTCCAAAAATGACCTCCTAACGTCGATTCCTAACCACTTTTCCTTGACCGCTGAGGAAAACGTCACGGGATCAAGGAAAGATGGGAAGGAGAATTCATGAGGAGTTAGGAAAAGACAACCGCGGTGTTTAGGGGATCCGTCTCCATTTTCTCTAAGCCACGTGGTTATGATGCGACGGCAGGCGCATGTTAGTGACATCAGTCTGCAGCGGTGAAACTACAATGTTCTGAAGATGGACTACAAGGAAGTGCATCTGAGATACCTCGTCCGTGTTATTACAGTGTTGCGTCATAATGACATAAACAACCCGGTTCATAGTATTACTTTATTAACAGCATAAACAACCAGGTTCATAGTATTACTTTATTAACAGCATAAACAACCAGGTTCATAGTATTACTTTATCAACAGCATAAACAACCCGGTTCATAGTATTACTTTATTAACAGCATAAACAACCAGGTTCATAGTATTACTTTATTAACAACATAAACAACCAGGTTCATAGTATTACTTTATTAACAACATAAACAACCAGGTTCATAGTATTACTTTATTAACAACATAAACAACCCGGTTCATAATATTACTTTATTAACAAGGTGGCAATATAAATGAAATAATTAATATAAAAGTGAAACCAATGAATTGTCACAGAGAATATAAAGCTACTAAACTGTCTCATTGTTCAGTTTCAAACATGCTCAATTAAATACGTTCTCCACTAACAATGTCTCATATCCCTCTTTGTTGTTATGGTTTATATACAGATTATAATCTGATCATAAGAATATACAGACAATAGTTTATCATCTCACTGTGACCTAGAAGTGTTGACTTGATAGTGTTTTATTCTAATGTTATTTGAAAAGATGATAATTAAAAACATGACTCAGACTGCAGAGATCGTCCAGTTTAACCTTTTATCAAAGCTTCTGTAACTGAAGTCAGATAAAAGAATGAGGGCTGAGGCTGCAGTAAACACCAGAGAGAGATCAATACGTCAGTGTAAAAGAAATCAATATTAGAAATGGGATTTGTTATGCGGGAAGTCCAGGGGGATAATCCTCTGTCCACATTTTCTGATAAACAAACTCTTTTTTAATGCTTTTTAAGACAAACTGCCATCTAATCTAAATTCAAAGCACAATGATCATTGAAAAATGTTAATATGTTCCACAAAAACTGTTGTTTACTTTCCAGATTATTGATGAATTGTGATGTTAAAGATATTGTTAGTGGTAGTAATTAGTGTTAGTATTAAGTAAAAACAGAACACTTAACTTTTATAACTCGAGTTGGAAAAAAGTTATTAAATGTATTGTACTTTACTTGGGTAATTCTATTGTATGGTACTTTATACTTCTACTCCACAACATCTCAGAGGTAAATATTTTTGCACTTTTGCTCCTACATTTATGTGATAAATTTAGTTACTTTGATTCAGTTATTATTACAACATATAATCAACTAATACATTGATGTATTATTATAGATAAATCAACCCAGCAGTAAATGGAGTCATTAAAATGAGCTCCACTTTTACGAGCCGTAACATTCAAGTGCTGAACACAATAATGCACCAATAATTATACTTCAATAATATTCTGAAATGGGCCATTCTGTATGATGAGTACTTTTACTTTTGGTACTTTAAGTTTATGTTGATGCTAATACTTTTGTACTTTTAGTTGAATAATATTTTAAATGCATGACTTTTTACTTGTAACCGTGTTTTATACTATAGGGCTGTATATCTGATATCAGACTATGATTATTGTGTCGATATCTATAGAAAATTTAAATAATAATAATGTCATCAGTTTGTTTATTGTGTGTTTTTATTCTTTCTTTGAAAATGAATTACACTCAAAATACAAATGTAGGGACGAGGAGAGATAATTTATGAAGTTAACTGTGTCAATGCACTGATGTCATTTTGGACAATAAAGTTGATTATTAAACTGTAAACTATCCTGACTCTATTACATATCTTATGTTTAAGGGGTCATTGCAAAAAAAGTATGTTATATTCTGTCTAATGATCAGTGCACTAGAAATTAAATAATTCTGAATAACTATTTATTCAAAATAAGTAAAATCGACAAAAGTCGAGTGCTCAGAAAAGCGACCGCTTCCTGAGCTCTGGCGTCACTGGGCCATTCGTCTCCATACTTTGACCTCAGCAGGATGACGTCATGCGGCTCCAACCAAACGCAGCGGTTCTGCTCTGCAGACGTTTTTGAATGTCTTTGTGGCGCCGTCAGTAGGCTGATGGAAGTCAGGCATAATGTGTGACCGGTGTGTGTGTTCACACATGTTACGTTTTCTGTTGCGCTTCACAGCATTTTAAATTATATTCGGGGCTACACTCAAAACATCAGGGCTTAAGTCCTGGCAACATAACCTGGCAACGCCGACATCAGAGGACATCTTACGTGTATAATTCCAGTATAATTTCTTGGATGATCCCAGGCACAGAATGACCCGTCCAACACTGCTAAACCGTTTCAAACTGTTCAAACTGAGCTGAGCCCAGATGGGCTGTGATGGGCTGTGATGAGCCAGTTTAGGCTTGTGTCTTCAATGCCGGATTGGGCCCGGATGTGGCAACCATCAACGGAGCCAGAACCCGTTTCAGTGCTGGCTGCCGATTAACCTCGATGCCATGTCTTAGCCAGAAGAGGCCCGTGTTTAGTCTGTAACTAGCTCGATATGGCAACTATTAAATGGGCCAAAGCTGGCTCACATTTAGCTGCATCAAGCCGAAACACAGCCGAGTCAGCCGACACGAGTCCGCTGGCTCCTCATGCACAAATGCACAAACCTGATCTGTGGAGCTGAACTTGTGGGTTGAAAACAGCCTCCAGTAGTTTGTGTCGTCGCTCCTTTTCTCTTAAACAAAGAACTTCCTCCTCATAATTTTCTGTTAATCTGTCAAACAGCCCAAAAATCTCTTCAACGGCCGCGTCGAGTTGCTGTTTCACCAACACTCTCAGCATTTCTACTTTTGACATGGAGACAGACACAGTGACAGAAGTTAAGTTAAGCAAATAACTGCTGTCTTTCGCTTCAGATTCAACGAGAGTGGCATCAATCTTCTCGTCTAACTCTCCGCTAGAAACAACCTCCAGGTCTGAAGAGTGAAGTCAAAGCTTCATGTTTTATACCTGCATTCTCTCTCCTGACCACCAGGGGCGACTCCTCTGGTTGTATAGAAGTCAAAGCTTCATGTGTTAAAGCTGCATTCTCTCTCCTGACCACCAGGGGGCGACTCCTCTGGTTGTATAGAAGTCAAAGCTTCATGTGTTAAAGCTGCATTCTCTCTCCTGACCACCAGGGGGCGACTCCTCTGGTTGTATAGAAGTCTATAGAAAATGACTCTACTTCTCTCTTGATTTATTCCCTCAGTAAACATTGTAAACATGAGTTTATGTCTCAGTCTCGTCTCAAGTCGTCTTCAAAACATCATGATAATTATTTAGTAAATTATGGTCCATTTAGAGTCAAATAGACCATAAATCAGGGTATGCATTAGGGCGGGGCTACCTTGTGATTGACAGGTCGCTACCGTGTTTTAGTTTTGAACTTTAACCCTTTCCCAGTGTTTTCACTTCATGAAAATTATTTATGACATTTGTCGGCTAAAAATGTCTCATTCAGCATTTGATTGTACTTAGCTCCACCCACTAGTGTACGGTTTGTTATCTATGGGATGTAAAATCTTATTATACAAAACAACCAATGTAATGGATTAAAAACTGAACTTTAGTGTGTGAGGATTGTTGTTATAAGCGCTATTTGAAAAATGAAAAAAAAATTAAAAAAATAAAGGATTAGAGAAAAGTAGGTTAGTTTAGGTTGTTCTAAACATGTTTACTTTATTAGTTTCCTGGAAATAATGTGATTTGCTGCTATTTGAAGAGCCATTATGTAGGATTTGACACCATCTAGTGGTCAAGTTTCAGATGACATAACATACCCCTCTGTTCACGGCCAGCTTTCCAGGAGTAGAGTGCAAAACCGTGGTAACGCGGTTTGTCTCGCTCAGAGGCCGTCCTTACCATAACACTGCTTTGGGGGCAACAGAGGCCAGACGGCGGCTGGCGGTACCACGGTTTTACACTCTGAGGCTCACGTCCACGCAGTTTCACAATAGCATATATTCAGGTGATTAAACACTAATGAAAACAAGGTTAGGATTATTATGTTGACCTTTTTCTGGCATTGTATAAATCACAGATTCTACTTGGCATGCTAGGTAAATACAATGTAGTGACTTGAACAAATATCCAATTTTATCTTTAGAGAACTTGTTCGGATGCATGGTCTATGCCACAAACAAAGCCCTGTCCAGTGCGCTGTATCTCTTTCGATCCATTTATTCTGTTGCACATTTACACCATATCATTAAATCAGCATTGTTCAATCTTACTTGTATCAATGCATTTTACATGCTTTTTAACAGAACACCACAGGATATGACAGGATAAGACGACATGTTGACACATCCACGGTCAAAAACGGTTTGCTTCCCGTACACACACCTACCTATATGCACTTTTACGTTAATGTACCACCCTGTGTTCAATGTCAGAACTGCATGTCTAAATTCACCTTGTGTTTCCCTCAAAGATAAACAGAAGCAACAAAACTACATGATGGCTCCAACAACACACAAACTGTGATCAACACTTTTCTTGGTTGGAGTTTAAAGTTCAGCTAAGCAGCATTTATTTTGTCAACGAAAAAGATCACTTAAAGTATTTGACGACTATTTTTCATGAGCCAAACCAGACTTGAACAAAATTAAGTCTCCTTTAAAAATGAGGACTTTGGCAAAAGTTTATCAAATAAAAACTAAATGATAATGCGAAAGATGGACGGTAAGGTTAACAGGAATAACAGAGTATTCTCATCAAAAAACAAAACTAAATCAATATCAGCTGTTGAAATGATCACCGTATTCTCAGAGTTCCTCCTCAACTGTGCTGAAACAGCTGAAGTATATTTTGTTCTTTGACCTCCCAGAAATGTAGCAGTCAGCAATCCAAGTATGAAAAGGAAAACATTGGCCAACTTGCTCTTTTCCACACAGAATATCAGGACAGTGTGAAGGGAAGCTCATTCAAAAAATATTTTGGAAATGAGTTGAATTGATATTATTCATATAGATGTTAAACTGTTTGCTTGCCTGTCGACAATAGTAAAAATCAAATAAAGGCTTTCTAGGTGACAGTGGACACTAATGGAATCAGGCAGTTAAAAACTGTCTCTACTTTCCCGCTAACTATCCATCATATATTTTCCAAGAACCTTCCTGAAAGTTTCCAGTTACATAGAAGCTTATTT
The DNA here is from genome assembly GCA_016806645.1 of Ophiodon elongatus. Lineage (NCBI taxonomy): Eukaryota > Metazoa > Chordata > Actinopteri > Perciformes > Hexagrammidae > Ophiodon > Ophiodon elongatus. The sequence goes on from JACSYO010000533.1 coordinate 26,778, forward strand.
CTAGGGAATTATACGAAACAATGGGATCTGTAAAATAAAGTGTCACCAAAGTTTCAGTAACAAAGTAAACTTGCATACGTTTATTTTTATGTAGATTTTAAAACATTACATGGAAAAATGCATTTTAAAAATACAGATGTATTTGTAAAGAGTTTAGCTTGTTTTTACTTTCCTCCATCACAGACACACAGTATGTTGTCATTGTTTTTAATAAAGATTCATCAGATGTTCAGAAAACACTTTGCCGTCCATCTCATTTACAAACAAATGACATAGGGAACATTTGAAACATTTTACATATATGTTAAATACACAAAAGAGAAAAGAAAATCATTAATCTTTCACAATTGAAAAGAACAAATTCTCTCCTGTGTGGCCTCTCATGTGTCTCTTCAGATTTTGCTGCTGGTTAAATCTCTTCCAACAAACATCACAACTGAATGTTTTTTTCTCCTGTGTGGAGTCTCATGTGTCTATTCAGAGATCCCTGTTGTGTAAATCTTTTCCCACAAACATCACAACCAAATGGTTTCTCTCCTGTGTGGACTCTCATGTGTATCTTCAGATGTCCCTGTCTTGTAAATCTTTTCCCACAAACATCACAACCAAATGGTTTCTCTCCAGTGTGGCCTATCATGTTTGTCTTCAGATGTTCCTTTCTTGTGAATATTTTCCCACAAACATCAAAACCACATGGTTTCTCTCTTGTGAGAACTCTTAGTCGTGATTCTTTATTTTGCTTCACTCTAAAATATTTCTTTCTAACCAAACAGCTGGAGGACATTTCCCCAAAATGACACATCATGTGTCTCTGAAGAAACCCCTTGTAGTAAAACCTTTTACTACACTTGAAGAAGCTGAAGGATTTGTTGCCAGCGTTACATCCCACAGGACTTACAAAGGCTTCCTTACATTTCAGGGAATGTGCAACCCTGTCTTCACTTTCAAGTCTAGAATCTGACAACGGTTCGTGCCAAACTCCATAACTTACTTCAGTCTCAGAGCATTCAGAAGCCTTTTCATCATCAGCATTTGGATGTGAATGACGATGGGGATTTAGGTTCCTGGCTGGTCCCGATACCCCACAGTCCTCCTGCTCTCCTTCTAGACGGGTCCAGAGTTCCTCCTTTTCCTCTTTTATGTGGAGGGGCTTCAGGTCCTCCTGGTCCAGGCACTCGGGGGGGACATCTACTTTAACTGCCAACAGCTGCTGGACATCTGCAGGGAGCACATTATGGACAACTGTGACTTCAGACTCATATCAGCTTTCATTAGTGGAGACATTCAAGGAATTTGACTAAATGTATATTTGTTGCTCTTAATGTACAAACACAGAAATACAAAATAATAACACAATGACATTTGTAAACAATAGTACAATAGTACATTGGTGCAGAGTGCAAGGGGTGCTGGAATAAATATGGAATGTCTAATGTAAAAGATTGCTTCTAGACGAGGCAGGTGGATGTCACACACACTTCATACAATGATACTAATATTTAGATTGATAGTGATGATATTAACACATTAAAGATCAGTAAGTATTAAAACTATGGAATATAATACATGCTTTTGAAGATACAGATGCATGTTATTTCATCATTAAATTTACTTCTGAGAATGTTTGAGGGGAGAAATGTACATCGTAATATTTAATAGTGCTAGTGTCACAAAGATTTTCTCCGACGTTTGTTGAGTTGAGAAGCTCAACAAACAGCAAGCTGGCGTCTGCGAAGGTCGCAAGCTAGCGCAGGACTGACTCATCTCCAACGAGCCTATTGAAAAATAAGAGACTTGGGATGTACCTATATTGCATCCCCGTTTCCCTCACTTACGTCTTTTCCTTACGTCTTAGTCCCTCCCACCAGGGATGCATGGAGAGAAACCTTGCGAAGAGAGCGGAAACGAGGAAATTGGCTCCTTCGAGATGAGCCAGTCCTGATCAGAATCGATCAGCGCACAATGCATGCTGGTCAGATTTGTGTCCAACTTGATCCCGACTTGCTCTGACGTCATGCACATGTAGTCAACGACGACCTCACGAGAGCGAGGCGGCCGCAGGTTTTAAAGTCAGGCGCCGCAGTTGCTCTCCACCGACTGCATGACCCAATGCATGACGGGAAACGCCTGGCTATCACCAGATCAGAGAGTTGATTGCAGTTTTGTAGAAAATCCTATTTTTGTATGAAGTTGTAATAGTTAACGCTCGATTGTTGGATATTAGTCTCGTGTTTATTCTAAAAACACATCTCGTGTGGTTGATAACCTGTTACCATTCCGACGGTTAAGTGTCTACTTGTGTTATGTACAAAACTGCTATGTATAGGTAGGTACTGATGCGACATATCTTTGGAAAGCTAAGATTCTTGTGATTCGATTGATGCAAACCATTTCAAGATACGATCACAACAGCAGGTACAATCAACGCCTCTGTCAGACTACCAACAAACAATATCAAAATAGAGGCAACTCACCTATGAAGCCTCATAGTATTCCACCAATTGATAATATTCCAACAAAACGGTCTTGTTACATTGGCAAAGGTCCAGACGATCCAATCCAGTAAAATATTTAGTCCAAAACACATTACATAAATAAATACCCACGGACTACTGTTGCATTTCAAATTGGCCGGCAGATATGCCTAATTATTTATGTATTTTTGCTCTTAACTCTCGTTCACATGTGAACAATGCCGATCGCCTGGTATCAAAATGCACTCTGACCTCTAGATTGACAACTCACTTGAACCAATAGGAGCTGGCATATCATTTCCACAGCTTACAATAGCCAACGAGAGTCCGCGTTGAAGGAAAACAACTGCCCGTCTTCTTTCATGTGAAGACCGAGCCAATTGCAACCGATTGTTCTGATGACTGGCGCTTCATATAGCCAATGAAATGACGATATGCTGCTTCAGGGTTTAGAGTTAAAGCCACAACAAGGAAGTCACTGCGTAAAGGCGAACAGCTGGTGCCAATTCAGTGCGCGTCCGTGCGTAACTTTGACGAGGTACGGCTTCATGCTGTGGTCCCATTGTGTTTTCAAGTCCCAGCTACTGTCATCTGCAAGCATCCGTTTGAAAATACATTAAATATTAAGGTGGAAATAAAAACCTTCTACTTCAGTGTGTTCAGACTTCTATTACTCAATGCCAGTAGCACTTAGTGATTCTGGTTTTACTGGTTAACACTTTGGGGTCTAAGGGCATTTTCCAGATTTTTAAATATTTTCTTAAATTCACCTTTAATTAAAAGGTACTTGCATATGAGACATACCCATGTGTTGTATATGATAATTTGCAGAACAATCTCATCTCTATATAATTAGGCACCAATTGTCCTAAGGCACTGTGTAAAGAGATAATTTGTCCATAAAGCTGACAAATTGAAGTCTGATTTTTGAAATTCTTCAAAATCTCTTGTGAAAACATAACACTTTACTCATGTGAACTGTTTGGGTGCTTGAAATTGGTTTACCAAAGTCTTAGGTTCACAAAAGCGGTGGAATTTATGGATAAAATAGTAGATCAATGTATAATTAATGTCTGAAACCAAATTTTGTAACATCGTTTTTTGAGTAGAAGTGATGTCTGTCACTCTACTTTCACCAGCTGTTAGAGGGACTGATATCAAATGGGACCGAGTAATTACTTCATACTACAGATCAAGCTTCATCGGATGTGTGCAAATGAAAAATGAACAACAGTTTTTGTTTTCAAACAAAGTATTTACTATATTGCTGAAAGTACGTTGCTAACTAAACTCTCTTCGTACTTCCTCTCTTCTCTCTGACCTCTCGGAAGCCAACTGAATGTAAACTGCAGTGTTTCTGTAGCGTGAGGTGGTGGGTAGGTCTTTAGGGATTTACTGAGTGTCCATTGGTTAGTTTCACGCAAAATGTTGACGGACACATGAATCCACAAATGGAAGAGGCTCCCAGCTCGTTGTGTGAGTCACGTACGATCTCGTGAGAACTAGGACACGGAAGTGGAGAGTCTACAGATTCTGAAAACATCTCAACCATATTTCTGTGCCGTATTATCGCGCCGGCGCGTGCGTCGACCCCAGAGAGTTAAAGGTAAACTTCAGAGTTAATAAAGCTTGTTTATATGGCCCATAATGTTGGACACAATAATAGGAATTGGACATGGACACTCCCCATATTCTCATTTATTATTTTTGTTGATTGTTTTGTTTATTCACCTGGCATATGTTCATCTGCAATATAAACTGAAATGGTTTAGGAGGTTACTATTTGGTTAACCCTCCTGTTATGTTGCGGGTCAAATTGACCTGTTTCAAAGTCTGAAAATCTACAAAAAACATTTTGAAGTACTTTTTCCTGTATGAAACTTCTGCTTGCCTTAATTAGTTAAATCAACATAAAAAAAATGGTTAACATAATATATTTGCAACCCCCCCAATACAAATCCTTATGACTCATTTGGCAGAGGTGTCTCATCTCTATTTATCTACAGCACCCCATGAAAAAAAGAAAGTTTCAAAATGCAAACAAATTTAGAAAGAAATACATGTTATGGTAGATTAATGCAATTTATATCTAGATTTTTCCAATGTACCTAAAAAAATAGTTTGAACATGTACTTTTCATGAAAACGAGAGTTATCCTAATTGAACTATGATCCAAGAAGGGGTGAATAACTTCATTCAACTAAATTCTTATTGAATTGTTAGTAATGGTCTTTGTGATGAGGTACGAACTATATTTATTAGGATTTTTTTCTGACAACTTTTGGATGATTAAACATACACTGGATCACATTGACCCGGGAACATCATGGCTGTAACTGAGAAACGAACATAACAGGAGGGTTGGTTAAAACGAGTAAAGCTCATACAGGCACTTAAGTCAGCTCAGGGGTCCTTTGGGAAGGAAGCAGGGCAGCTTTACGCGTCATCAGGAGACTAACAGCCTGCAGCATGCGGTTGAGTTGCGCTGATGTGCGTGTATTTCTGTGCTTTCAGAGAAGTAAAGACGTTCTTTAAAACCCATGAACGGCTGGATGTCCTTTGTGTCCAAGTGTGCAACAAATACAAGACATTTTAAAGCGAGTAGCAACGTGTTTCACAGGCAGACATAAAAGAACAAAGGATAGCATACAATGCAGTTACACACACATTTCTACATAAATATTTACAAACATATGAATGAATCCACGCCGCCATATTGACCTTTGTCCCAAAAGCGCTGCACGTGCGAATCCCGTAAAAAACGGCGAAAAGGCCTAAAACGTGACTTAAACCCGTGAAACGAGCATGAAGACTGTGAATAATGATGCAGCTGCACAAACCTGATCCGTGGAGCTGAACTCGAGGGTTGAAACCATCCACCAGTAGTTTGATTTGTCGCTCATATTCTCTGATACGAGAAACTTTCGCCTCACAATCTGCTAATATTCTGTCAACCGGCCCAAAAGCCGCGTCGACTTCCTGCTTCACCAACACTCTCAGCACTTCTGCTTTCCACATGGAGACAAACACAGGAGGCTCGTTCGAGAGGAGCCAGTCCGCAGTAGTGATGTGTCCTTTCGTGTCGAGGCTTCGAAGCGTGTGTCGAGTAATCCAGGAAAGCTTTGTGAGGTATCGAGGCTCGTGTTGATGACGTAAGTGGTGACGGACAAAGCGTCGCGGGACGGTTTACCACGTGACTGATTCAGGAAATGAAGCTTCATGGTGCTTCATTTGCTCTACTGCGCCATCAAGTGGACAATACATGTAAAACAGGCAGAGTGATTCTCGTGACGCCATGGCTTTGGTGTGTGAAGCTTTGAATTGAATAAATGAATGAATGATGTTTGTGATGCCAATAAATAAATTATAAACTTATTAATATGGTGTCTGTCTTTATGATACAATGACGGGGTCAAAAGGAAAGTGGAAACAAATTGGGCAGAGGGTTGTTACGTGAATGTGATTATGTTACTAGGGACAACATTTTCTTCATTTTTATTTAAAAATAACAACTTTTCCAAAGTGCTGGGCTTCAGGCGGAAAAAAGTATCAGTACTTGTAACAGTGTTTTATACTGTAAGAATGTATATTTGATATCAGACTATGATTATTGTGTCGACATCTATAGAACATTTTAATAATAATAATGCCATCAGTTTGTTTATTGTGTATTTTGGCTCTTTCTTTAAAAAGGAATTACACTCAAAATACAAATGTAGGGACGAGGAGAGATAATTTATGAAGTTAACTGTGTCAATGCAATGATGTCATTTTGGACAATAAAGTTGATTATTAAACTGTAAACTATCCTGACTCTATTACATATCTTATGTTTAAGGGGTCATTGCAAAAAAAAGTATGTTATATTCTGTCTAATGATCAGTGCACTAGAAATTAAATAATTCTGAATAACTATTTATTCAAAATAAGTAAATTCGACAAAAATCGAGTGCTCAGAAAAGCGACCGCTTCCTGAGCTCTGGCGTCACTGGGCCATTCGTCTCCATACTTTGACCTCAGCAGGATGACGTCATGCGGCTCCAACCAAACGCAGCGGTTCTGCTCTGCAGACGTTTTTGAATGTCTTTGTGGCGCCGTCAGTAGGCTGATGGAAGTCAGGCATAATGTGTGACCGGTGTGTGTGTTCACACATGTTACGTTTTCTGTTGCGCTTCACAGCATTTTAAATTATATTCGGGGCTACACTCAAAACATCAGGGCTTAAGCCCCGGCAACATAACCTGGCAACGCCGACATCAGAGGTTGTCGTCATTCATTTTCTCTTAAACAAAGAACTTCCTCCTCATAATCTTCTGTTAATCTGTCAAACAGCCCAAAATTCTCTTCAATGGCCGCGTCGAGTTGCTGTTTCACCAACACTCTCAGCATTTCTACTTTTGACATGGAGACAGACACAGTGACAGAAGTTAAGTTAAGCAAATAACTGCTGTCTTTCGCTTCAGATTCAACGAGAGTGGCATCAATCTTCTCGTCTAACTCTCCGCTAGAAACAACCTCCAGGTCTGAAGAGTGAAGTCAAAGCTTCATGTGTTAAAGCTGCATTCTTGGCCGGCCTCTTCCTCCTCTGTCTGCTGCATCACCAAGGCCAATGCTGGGACCTTGGAGATGCTAGTGGTGTTATGTACAAGGAAGTGGGCGAAAGGGCGAGAACTGGATGACATTACATACTGATGAGCTTCTGCTACAACTAAATGTACAGGTTAACAGATCATCAATATGAGGGAGATCTTTGAGCGAAAACCAATAACACAAATACATCGAGATCTGGTGAGTCACAATAGAACGGTGACGTGAAGGTGCAGCGCAGGAGGTGAGGGAATAAAAAGCAGCTCCTCAACATCTTCTATGGAATTAGAAAATTATTGAATTCATGAAGATCATTTAAAAAACCAAGCAGATTGATAGTAGCTGATAGCTAAATCTGCATCTATGGTCTGAAAGTTTTGGTATACGTGGTCAATTTTAGGGGTTAAGGTTGAAAGCTGGCATCATCACAATTGGGTGGTGCAACTCAGCTAATATGAATTTTCCATTTTTGACACAAGTACAACTATCTTCTTGTAAATTTGTGACTTTAATCAAAAAGAACTGCAGAATCATTCGTACAGAATTCATGACATTAAAATCTCTGAGTTTTTTCCCCAGAATTCTATGCAACATCAGCAGGAAATGTCTTGGTCAATAAGATGAAAACAATGTGCAGACGTCCCCAGAAATGCAGCATCAGTGAATCTGGACTTTGGAGCTCTAATGCGCTAAAACATTTGTTTGACAGGGTGACGTTTCTACTGGAGAAGAGAGAGAAGAGACGGTAATTGGGAGGAAAGAGGTTTTAACATCGAGGCTCTGGATTAGTCGGTCTCTCAGCAGCGTCGACACCAACGTTCCACTTTCTGAAGCCGTCACATCGCAGCTGCTGCTGTAAAAAAACACACATGACTTTGGTTCGTCCATCTCTTACTTGAATCATGAAACCAGCCCATCGTTGATGCGATGAGTTGGGTTCATGGCGTTTACGCTACTGAAACATATCAAAAGCTTCACTGTCCAACATCACAGATTCGTTTTTCTCTTTGCATGACAACGTCGTTTTTCTTTGCCAGCAGCGAGACTTTGTAAAATAATAACCGAAAAGACGAAAGTGAAGGAAGAAACAGCAGAGGAAGAAGGTCCTATTCCACATGTATGGTCCCAGGAAGTTTGTTAGAAGGATCATTCAGGGAGTTTTCTAAACACACAGAGCAGTTTTAAGTGTGTATGTGCGTGTGTCCTTTAGAGATTGTCAATCATCATCATCAAATCAGGGTCATCTGCATGTCACATTTCTCAGTGGCGCGACTGTTCAGCTCCTCCTCTCCGCCACCAACGAACCCCAGCCGGGCGATTCCACTGAGCCGATTCCATGGCGACTGGTTCTCCTCCGTTACTTCGACGACTGCACCGTCTCCTGCAGCGACAGGCGGGAGCGCGCCGGGGGGAGGGGCATCATCACGGACGGGACGCCGCTCAGACTCCACGGCAGCAGGCCCAGGGAGTTGTCCTGCTGGTGCGTGTCCAGCGTGAAGCTGAGGGGGGGCCGGGGGAGGGTTGTGGGTGGTGTAGTTCCTGGTCGGAGTAATAGAAGGTGGAGGAGGATGTTGGGGAGGGAGAGGAGTGGTCACTGTGTTCCTGGAGAGAGAGAGAGAGAGGGGAGAGAGGAAGTGAGAGGTGGAAGACAAAGACATTTGTGAACGATGGATGGAGGGAGCACAGCGATGACTCGATGGATGATGATGGAGGAGGAGGAGGAGGAAGAGGAGGAGGAGGAAATAAGAGGGGAAAAGGGGAAAAGTCTGTCTTTAAGCTGCAGGTTACCTTGTTCACCACAAAACTTATTTAACTTAAAGTTTGATCTTTCAGGTGTAGCAATCCAGAAGCCCTGAGAGGGAAGTGAGAAAATAAATATTCTGGTTTCTAAGTGTGATCGAAAAAGTTTTCTCTCCTCTTTATGACTCAAGAACAGGTGAAATAAAGGTTTTGCCAGGATCGTTTTCCTATTAAAGCTGCAAGCAGCAATGAGCGGACCCTCACACCTTCACGAGTCAACAACAAACACACAAATGATCCTGGAAAAACCTTTTTTTTTTAAAATCACACATATTCTCCAGTCAGTCAAGAGGGAAAACTAATTAGATCAGATTTAGAAAATGGATCCCCGGAATGTTCTACTTCTCCCTTGCCTCTCAGAGCTTCCGTGAGTATTAGATGATATCTAGAAGACAGATTTATGGTCTGTAGAAACCAGAGTATCAAACAGGGTGAGCTGTGTAATAGTCATCATTAGTATCAGTCCCTTCTTTAACAGAAACACTTTCGTCACTGACCAGATTACAAAGTCATGTTTTCTGGTGATCAAGGAAACATTTAGACAACAAACTGACGTGTGATTTGATTGACATTCACTTGACAAAAAGAAGATAAAACAACATGCAGGTTTCATGGCTTCTCCGTGAATCGCCACCTTAACGTGGTGGAGGAGTTCGAGTGGCTCAGTGATCCTGGGAGCTATGTTGTCCGGGGCATCAGCCCCTGGTAGGGTCTCCCAGCAGTAAAACAGGCGCTGCACCGGACCGTCTTGGTGAAGAGGGAGCTGAGCCGGAAGGCAAAGCTTTCAATTTACCGGGCGGTCTACGTTTCGACCCTCACCTATGGTCACGAACTCTGGGTCGTGACCGAAAGAACGAGGTCTCGGATACAAGCGGCCGAAAAGAGTTTTCTCCGTAGGGTGGCCGGGCTCAGCCTTAGAGATAGGGTAAGGAGCTTGGACATCAGGAGGGAACTTGGAGTTGAGGCGCTACTCCTTCGTATCGAAAGGAGTCAGCTGAGGTGGTTCGGGCATCTAATCAGGATGCCTTCTGGACGCCTCCCGTTAGAGGTTTTCCAGGCACGCCCAACTGGTAGGAGGCCCCGGGGAAGACCCAGGACACGCTGGATGGATTATATCTCCCAGCTGGCCTGGGAACGCCTCGGGATCCCCCAGAATGAGCTGGAACGTGTTGTGGTTGAGAGGGGAGCCTGGGTCGGCCTGCTAGGCCTGCTGCCACCGCGACCCGACCCCGGATAAGCGGATGAAAATGGATGGATGGGATGGAGGTTTTATGGGTTGAAATGAAGTTCAGCAAACATTTTGTCTTAGTAAGGAAAGCAAAAAGTATCGGTCAGATCACATGACAACATGACACAGAAGTCCAACAGGATGTTCCCATTATTCCAGTTGCACACATGAACCGGTCCAAAAGAAAACGCTGTGAATTGTGACTGTAACACACGGGTTCATGTGGTCATAAAGCAACACGTACGGACGAGTGGTGCTGCGGTCGCCAAGGAGCAGGGCGGGAATCGAACAGCGGCTGCTAAGGAAGAGGAGAGGCAGCGGGTCTTCGTGATTGGACGATGAGCAGCGGTGGGAGGGGCAGGAATTAGGCAGCACCCACACACACCCACACCCACACACACCCACACCCACACCCACACCCACACACCCACACACACACACACACACACACACACACACAGAGGGTTAGCGGGGAAAAAATAAAAAGCTCAGGATGAATTAGGTTTGGTGAAGTTCTGCTGGGAGTCAGGAACGCTGTAAATGTTATCAAGACGTGAACAACATGAAGAAAACAAAGCGGAGACCGATAAGGAAAAGATAGAGGAAAGCTCAGAGATGATCGGTCAGGTTGTGAGAATGAAAAGGAAAGAAGAGTTTGACCCAAAGGTCAGAAGAGGAGAGAATCTGGGATGTCGATGGACCAGCGTGTCAAGAGGAAGACGATGATGTCAGGGCGGGGCGGGTTTTGATGGAGGATGAGGATGCTGCCAACAAACAGCATTCAGCCATGAAACAAACATCAGAACTTTAGGAAAGCACACACCCCTACAAGCTCGGATCAAATACAGGTCAAAGGGCAATTACCAGGAATACTAATTAAAATGGTCCATGTTTAAAACTTGTTTGTCTTGTGCAGTAACTTCTTCTGCCACACGATGGAGCCACTTCACCTGGTCAGACACGAACTACAACATGCAGCTCCTTCATGTGGATTGATGGGACCAAAAACAACGGTGGGGAAGATTTTAACTAAATGCCCCATGGACCTCAATATGATCTTTAATATATCTTTAACATCATGGATATGTGCGTTTCTATTTGCTCTTTTTATATTATAGAGAACAAATTAAGTTATTTAAAACAACAATGTAAAATGCTCATGTTCTAAACGAGTACATTTCTGTAGTGCGGTTTTGCTCTTGGTTCACACACACAAACTCACACACACACACACAAACACACATGCACACACACTGGGATCTGTAAAAGAAAGTGTCACCAAAGTTTCAGTAACAAAGTAAACTTGCATACGTTTATTTTTTTGTAGATTTTAAAACATTACACGGAAAAATGCATTTTAAATACAGATGTATTTGTAAAGAGTTTAGTTTGTTTTTACTTTCCTTCATCACAGACACACAGTATGTTGTCATTGTTTTTAATAAAGATTCATCAGATGTTCAGAAATCACTTTTCCTTCCATCTCATTTACAAACAAATCACAGAGGGAACATTTGAACCATTTTACATATATTTGAAATCCAAAAAAAAAAGAATTTACATCATTAATCTTTCATAATTGAAAAGAACAAATTCTATCCTGTGTGGACTCTCATGTGTCTCTTCAAACTCCCCCAATCTGTAAATCTTTTCCCACAAACATCACAACCAAATGGTTTCTCTCCTGTGTGGACTTTCATGTGTCTTCAGATGTTGCTTTAATGTAAATTTTTTCCCACAAACATCACAACTGAATGGTTTCTCTCCTGTGTGGAGTCTCATGTAGCTCTTCAGCTTATCCTGTCGTGCAAATCTTGTCCCACAAACATCACAACCGAATGGTTTCTCTCCTGTGTGAACTCTCATGTGTGTCTTCAGATTTCCCTGATGTGTAAATCCTTTCCCACAAACATCACAACCAAATGGTTTCTCTCCTGTGTGGCTTCTCATGTGTGTCTTCAGCTGTTTCTGCACTGTAAATGTTTTTCCACAAACATCACAACCGAATTGTTTCTCTCCTGTGTGGAGTCTCATGTGTCGCTTCAAAGTTCCCTTTTGTGTATATCGTTCCCCACAAACATCACAACTAAATGTTTTTTCTCCCGTCTGGACTTTCATGTATGTCTTCAGCTTATCCTGTCGTGCAAATCTTGTCCCACAAACATCACAACTGAATGGTTTCTCTCTTGTGTCCCCATCTTCTCTTTCAGGTCTAGACTCTGACAAAGGTTCTTGCCAAACACCATGACTTACTTCAGTCTCAGACGATTCTGAAGCCTCTTCGTCATCAGCATTTGGATGTGAATGACGATGTGGATTTAGGTTCCTGGCTGGTCTTGATCCCCCACAGTCGCCTCCATCAGTTTCTGTTTTTATCGGTGGAGCTGACCTGCCGGCTGGAGGCTCCGCCTCTCTGTTGTCCTCCATCTGGCTTTGATGAAGCTGTGAGGTCTGAGGTTTGTCATCTTCACTCTTCACAGTAACAGCAGTGGATAGGAACTTGGTGATATCGGCCTCCTCCAGCACATTAAGCTGCTCTCCTTCTAGACGGTTCCAGAGATCCTCCTTTTTCTCTTTTATGTGGAGGGGCTCCGGGTCCTCCTGGTCCAGGCACTCACGGGGGAAATCTGCTTTAACTGCCAGCAGCTACTGGTCATCTGCAGGGAGCACATTATGGATAAATGTGACTTCAGACTCATATCAGCTTTCATTAGTGGAGACATTCAAGGAATTTGACTAAATGTATATTTGTTGCTCTTAATGTACAAACACAGAAATACAAAATAATAACACAATGACATTTGTAAACAATAGTACAATAGTACATTGGTGCAGAGTGCAAGGGGTGCTGGAATAAATATGGAATGTCTAATGTAAAAGATTGCTTCTAGACGAGGCAGGTGGATGTCACACACACTTCATACAATGATACTAATATTTAGATTGATAGTGATGATATTAACACATTAAAGATCAGTAAGTATTAAAACTATGGAATATAATACACGCTTTTGAAGATACAGATGCATGTTATTTCATCATTAAATTTACTTCTGAGAATGTTTGAGGGGAGAAATGTACATCGTAATATTTAATAGTGCTAGTGTCACAAAGATTTTCTCCGACGTTTGTTGAGTTGAGAAGCTCAACAAACAGCAAGCTGGCGTCTGCGAAGGTCGCAAGCTAGCGCAGGACTGACTCATCTCCAACGAGCCTATTGAAAAATAAGAGACTTGGGATGTACCTATATTGCATCCCCGTTTCCCTCACTTACGTCTTTTCCTTACGTCTTAGTCCCTCCCACCAGGGATGCATGGAGAGAAACCTTGCGAAGAGAGCGGAAACGAGGAAATTGGCTCCTTCGAGATGAGCCAGTCCTGATCAGAATCGATCAGCGCACAATGCATGCTGGTCAGATTTGTGTCCAACTTGATCCCGACTTGCTCTGACGTCATGCACATGTAGTCAACGACGACCTCACGAGAGCGAGGCGGCCGCAGGTTTTAAAGTCAGGCGCCGCAGTTGCTCAGTTGATCAGAGAGTTGATTGCAGTTTTGTAGAAAATCCTATTTTTGTATGAAGTTGTAATAGTTAACGCTCGATTGTTGGATATTAGTCTCGTGTTTATTCTAAAAACACATCTCGTGTGGTTGATAACCTGTTACCATTCCGACGGTTAAGTGTCTACTTGTGTTATGTACAAAACTGCTATGTATAGGTAGGTACTGATGCGACAATCTTTGGAAAGCTAAGATTCTTGTGATTCGATTGATGCAAACCATTTCAAGATACGATCACAACAGCAGGTACAATCAACGCCTCTGTCAGACTACCAACAAACAATATCAAAATAGAGGCAACTCACCTATGAAGCCTCATAGTATTCCACCAATTGATAATATTCCAACAAAAACGGTCTTGTTACATTGGCAAAGGTCCAGACGATCCAATCCAGTAAAATATTTAGTCCAAAACACATTACATAAATAAATACCCACGGACTACTGTTGCATTTCAAATTGGCCGGCAGATATGCCTAATTATTTATGTATTTTTGCTCTTAACTCTCGTTCACATGTGAACAATGCCGATCGCCTGGTATCAAAATGCACTCTGACCTCTAGATTGACAACTCACTTGAACCAATAGGAGCTGGCATATAATTTCCACAGCTTACAATAGCCAACGAGAGTCCGCGTTGAAGGAAAATAACTGCCCGTCTTCTTTCGTGTGAAGACCGAGCCAATTGCAACCGATTGTTCTGATGACTGGCGCTTCATATAGCCAATGAAATGACGATATGCTGCTTCAGGGGTTAGAGTTAAAGCCACAACAAGGAAGTCACTGCGTAAAGGCGAACAGCTGGTGCCAATTCAGTGCGCGTCCGTGCGTAACTTTGACGAGGTACGGCTTCATGCTGTGGTCCCATTGTGTTTTCAAGTCCCAGCTACTGTCATCTGCAAGCATCTGTTTGAAAATACATTAAATATTAAGGTGGAAATAAAAACCTTCTACTTCAGTGTGTTCAGACTTATCTTACTCAATACCAGTAGATTCCTTCCGTGGAACTGCTGACGCACATTCTTTTCTATTTTATGTGAATTCAACGTGTTGTAACTCTGTTATGCTGTTCATTCTGTACACATGACATCTATTTTCGTACTCTGTCCATCCTGGGAGAGGGATCCTCCTCTGCTGCTCTCCTGAAGGTTTCTTCCATTTTTCTCCCTGTTGAAAGGGTTTTTTGGGGGAGTTTTTCCTGAGTCGATGAGGTTCTGGGACAGAGGATGTCAGTGTGTACAGATTGTAAAGCCCTCTGAGGCAAATTTGTAATTTGTGATTTTGGGCTATACAAAAATAAATTGAATTGAATTGAATTGAACTTGGCCTACACCACAGAATCCAACTGAAGTGAGAGCGTTTGTGGGTTAATGCTCTTACTATAGACGTTTTGTGAAGGACTTTGCCCAGCGTGCAGCCCCTCTGCACCACCTGACATGTAAAGGCACACCTTTCCAATGGACCACTGAATGTAATGAGGCCTTTGAGTATCTTAAAGGGGTGCTCTCAGATGCCCCGATTGTCACTATGCCTGACTTCAACATCCCCTTTAAAGTGTACACTGATGCCTCCATGGAAGCAGTGGGGGCCGTGTTGGCTCAAGACAGGGAAGGACTAGAGAGAGTGGTGGTGTATGCTAGTCAGTCACTCACTCCCACTGAAAGGCGCTGGTCCACGTTTGACAGAGAACTGTGGGCTATAGTGTGGGCTGTACGCCAATTCAGACATTACATCGGAGCGGATGCTTTCACCATTATCACTGATCATAAGCCTCTGTTAGGCCTCCGTAGTATGTCTATTGACAAGGATCCAATACCCAGCGTGCTCCCTAAAGAGCACGCGTCATTCAACACAAGGATGGAAAACGGCATACTAATGCTGATGCTCTCTCACGTCGGCCGCGGGATGCTGTGGCTGGTACGGTAAATGACACCTCACGAGGGGTCACCACATAAGTGAATGCAGTAGGCTCAGACAGGGAGGCACGGCCCCGGTTCCCTCTCGGACCCCTTCTTCCCGCCCGCGGGGTCTTGCGTGGCGGAGCAAGGCCTATTGGGTAGTGTTCTGTCTTTGTGCGAGGACATGAGTGAAAGAGTGGAGCCTCTGTCTCCTTGGGGAGAATCAAGTGAGAGGGACAAACAGGGAAATGAGATCATGTTAAATGACACGGAAAGAAAAATTAATCTCTTGAATGACGTCAAAGTTACCACAAAATTCATTCCTTCTGTTGCTTGTGGTTTCAGGCCAAGCAAAGAAGTTTTGCTCTCGAGCAGCGCAACAGGGAATTGGCAACCGTACAAAGAAAACAGGTAAAATGACAATCTCAATGACAATCTCTTTATGATGTCGGAAAGGTCTGCATACTTTCAGCTTGTTAATACTTGTCTTGTTAATAATAATCTTGCTGCAAGGATGCATGAATACTTGTCCTCCCTCAGGAGCCCCCTGAGTCTGTCCTCCAGCATCCCTTCCAGTCTGGCCGCCACCCTGCCCAGCCCCGCCCCTCTCGGACCCCGAGTATCCGGCATCTCCTCGGCCACAGCTGGAGACACACAGCTCAGGTCGGTAGGTAGCGGGGTTATGGGTTACAACCCCCGCGTGTTCGTACGCGTTGACGATGACCGGGGTAGAACCGATTCACAGTTTATAATGGACGCTTCGTGTCTTGCAGTCGTGGGCCGCGCTGAAAGGAGTCGCGAGCCCACAACAACTCATGAATATCACATGATCACCCTCAATATGTTTTTTTATTTTATTATTATTTAGGTGGTAAAATAATCTAGTGATAATGTCATTTTTACAGTGAAGTGTCAAAACTAATCCCAGAGCGCCCACGTGTTGCCTTCAAGTTGCTTACTTTGCAACTTTGGGCTGGAGTTCGGTGGAAAAGGAAAACTCTTTAACTCTTCAGCTCAACCGAGCTGGCGGAACCGGTCTGGTCTGCTTTTTGGCACACGAGCACCGAAATTCCTCATTATTTCTTTTGTTTTTCCGTCGTCACTCTTTTACCGTCGCTATATTCGTTGCTCGTCAGTGACTCGGATGTTTAGTTTAACTTCGCTCCCAAAATATCGGTGAACCTCATGCGATGTCCCCTAAATGGTCCAACGTTCTTCGGATCAAGAGGTCTAAATGTTTTGCTCTGCGTTGCTCCTAGGTGGTGTACAGGAAACAGAGACAGTGCTGTGTGACGTGTGGCGAGCCGGGCTCGGTGTCCCTGCCCTGTGGCCATGGGCTGCAGTGTGAGAGCTGCTCCACCTCGACAGAGTGCCCGCTCTGCCCCGAACAGACCCTGGAGCAGCAGCTCTCCTGACCCCCCGACCCACTCGGACCACCACAGATTCCGATCCAGTCGATCCTGATTCCACAGACACCAGCCTTGGATCTCAACCGCCATTCGAAATCATGTCGAGGTCATTTTATAATGTGGTGACGACACGGGCGCCGATTCGGTATTTTGTATTTTTAAGATGACGTTTACTCATGAATGACCGGCACAGGTCGCTAAGTGAAAGCTCTTAATGTGGAATTTAGAATTTAATAATTTTTCTAGTGGTTACCCGCGGAACACAAGTACTTTTTTTACTAATGCTCTTGACCAGCAACACTGTTCTTTACCCCTGTTCTGGATTTATGAAAATAACTTCAAGATCTGCTGTTATTTCTCCTCTAACCCTCCCTATAAATCATTTACAGACATTGTTCTCAATCATATTTTGATACGTTTGAAAGTGTAAGCTCACCCTAAAGGATATTTGGAGTGTTCTCCAGCTTCTGGAGAGCTTCAGTGTGATTCGCTGAGGTTTAAAGATGTTTGCTGTCACCTTGTTACAACAACGGTCAACGGCATTTTCACAATCATAATCCAGAGTTTGGAGCAATTCACATTACAAGCTATTTTTCTACTGTAGTAAGCCCACTAACTGTGCATGCCATGTAGAATGATGTAAACTAGTACCCATGGAGGAGATGATTAATGAATGTATAACTGCAGTGGTCTGCTGGTTGAGCTGTAGTACTTGGTGGTCAGGTTGCATCACCGTGGCACACTCTGTTGTGTGTTTACATCCTGTTGAGGGCACCACGAGTAACTGTGTTATGACTTCTGAGAAGACAACAAAGGTCTCCAAACATCCTAGATGGATGGATGACACAGCGGATTAGCAGTTAGCAGGGTTATGAGCGGTGTGAGCATCATCCAGAGAGCGATCCTATATCGCTACAGCCAAAAGGGGGACGGCCCTACCAGTCTGCTGGAAATGCTCGTCTGGGTTATAATCAGCATTTCTTGTTTAATTTCATTTTTTTCTAGCAAAATAAATCGGAAATGGTCAATTACTGTTGAATGACAGAAAATGTAGTAATGTTTGTTTAAATTTACAACAGATGGCCTCTTTAAAAAACTCTCAGGTTTTCTGTAATATTCCTCTCCATAAACTGGAAGAGGGAAGCATGTTAACACAATCAAAGCGAATGTACTCAGTCAACTTTTGTAGTCTTTGAAATTATTTTTCTTTTTAAATTTTGACTTAAAAGCTTTTCATGTCAACTCAGATATTCAAACTTTTGTTAAAACCCGCCCCTTTTTCTGTTTAAAATCAATGTCTGACAGGTTTCTCTGCCAACATTTTTATTTGTAGTAATCTTTGACATTTCTCAGTGTGTCAAATGGAGTTATATATATATACATATATATAAATATATGTATATATATATACACACACACACACACACATAGTTAAGTGATGCCATACTTATCTCTTGCACTGATTAGTCCACGCATCAGGAAGCACACAGATGTGAGAGGCGCATTAGGTTTACATGCGGGTGTGAAAGTGTTCATGATCACTGTGATGGTTTTTGGTAAACCCATGCTCAGCATACTGTCTACACATACACACACACACACACACACACACACACACACACACACACACACACACACACACACACACACACACACACACACACACACACAAAACTCATCCGACACCAGTGTTTCTTTCTGAGTGGATATTTCTTTGTTTTTGGTACAGATCATTAAAAAATAAATGGTATATTTTTGGAAGGAAGGAGTTGTCCGTGTGTTCGTCAGGGTTGGACCCCCTCCTGGGACTGTTTCTCTCTCTGTCTTCGCTTCTTCACATAGGCCTGAGCCTCTCGCTCTTCTCTCCTGGACTCCAGTAACGTCAGAATGCTGTCCTCTGGGAAATGAGAAACACGGTTCAAGATTAGGTTTTTATATTAAAGTTCAGTTTTTAATTACCACAACAATTATCTCACATCTGGGGTCAGATAGGATCGATAGCCGAGTTAAATAAGGTCCTAGCAGGATCTTTTTTTGCCCAGGGCCCCTTTGGTGAATAGGTGGATCAAATGAAAACCTGCTTCAGTGGTCTCAACCCACTGACGGATCGTACCATTAGGTTTAGGGTGCATTAGAGGCAGTCGGATCTGAGCAGGGATGGCTTCTGGCTGTAAGCTGAGTTCATCTCCGTTACTTTTCCCAGCGACTCCTGGTATGGCCTTGAGGGCCAGGAAGGCCTCGCCTTCGAAGTCATCTGTCCTCAAGGTGTCGTGGTCCAGAACGGTCACCACCAGGCAAGCCCCCGGAGCCTGGCACTGACCCAGGGACACCAGACTGTGATATAGAGGAGGCAGAGATCAGAGGGTGGGGAGATGAGTGAGGTCAAAAACCAAGACATCCGTATGTCTGTTCGCGTTCACAGAGACTGAGAACTCACAATTCGAAGGCCTCCTCAAAAAGCGGGTTGAGATCGCAACTCTTGATGCGAGTGCAGCGGGTCTCCACCTCGGGGAAAGTGTGGTTCGGCTCCAGACACAGCTGCACATACGGATCGCTGAGACCTGGCAAAAGCACCGAAAGCGTTAGGCCACCATGAAACAGGTTGCACAGCAGTGTGCGTTGCCTGTAATGGATCTGTGTTGGAGCTGCCATTGTTTTGCATGGTCTCACTCACCATTGGAGTCCATTGGTAAGAGGTTGACCGCGTTCAACACTTCAACTCTGAGTCTTTGGTCCGATCTGCTGTAGGACGCCAGGAGGGTGACTGCACCGTACTTCTCGGAGCTGTTCACGTTCTGTCGCGCATATGGGGAGAAACAGAGAGAACGGTTGAACAACCATCGTGGGGTTTTACTGGAGCCGGAGAAGCGTCTCGTATCTCACCTGCTCCCATATCTTCCTCTCGAGGAACTTCTCCACGAGCTGCCAGCTGCTCAGAGAGTTGTGAGTGAGGTGAGCTTTGAGGGCCTGGACACATGTAGAGATGTGAATAAAGCACATTATAACGTGGTTTTCAATCAATTAACACAAAAAACATCTACGTTTGATTGAAATGTCGCCTTTAGTTCCTCACCTTGTACTCATCAGAATGGAGCGTGTTCGGCGGGAGCCCGTTTCCCTCAGCGAGGAAGCACTGCTCCAGGCACTGAAATTCACACGACCCAAAAATAAAATGTACCATGAGGCTATTACAACGTGTCTTGGCACAGATTCAAGAAATAAGATGTATAACATGTTAATTTGTGAGCTTCAGAGGTGCTGATAGGTAGATTTATTTGACGTTTGGACGGAGACAGGCTAGCACTTTCCCTCTGCGCACATTCTTTATGCTAAACTAAGCTGTAAGTCACCTGGCTAAAGCTTACTGGGCAAGAATACGTTCTAAAACCTGTAAGTCAGTGAGCCTTTTTTGCACTTCTGGTTCCCTTTACGCCGCTGTTGTGTTTATACATCGCGCTCACGCAACCACGGTGCTGCGCGTTACTAGCCTGACGTTAGCTTCTTACCGACTGCTGACCGCATTCCCGCTTCAGAAACCGTAAAAAGTGGTGTTCAGTTGTGAAGACTGTCTAGCTGAACAAAATGTGTAAGTATCACAAATCTGTGTTTGCCACAGATCTTATTTCCTGCAATAATCACATTTTTTAAATCTCCGGGAAACCAGGGGTTGGCCTAAAAAAATAAAATGTCACCCCTGCGGTAGTTTACAGCTTACCGGGCATATTTCCTAAAATGTCGACCTGGTACTTTAAGTGGAATTCTTTCTGAGCGGAAGCTGAGCTACAAAAGCTACAAAAGCTGAGCTACAAAAGCTACAAAAGCTACAAAAGCTTTCTTCTGCCCTGCGAGCTTCAGACAACCACATTGCCGAGGACCGACCTGCAGTGTATACAGTAGTCTCTGGCAGAAGACCATGAGCCCTCCCTGCTGTGGATGCTGAGTAGCCACCTGGTAGAGGATCTTCACAGAGTTAATCCACAGAGGGGTCAGGAGACTGGACACGAGGTAAAAAAATAAATAAAAATGTGACACAATTTCATGAGATGGTGCAGAGGGAGAAACTGGATTAAATCAACATGGTTGAAGACATGTTGTGACACGTATAGCCTGTGCACCTGTTGAAGTTCTCTTGAACCAGGTTCTCGTTCATATAATGCAGCTCCTGCTCCAGGTAGCGCATCAGAGGGTCTGCGGCCTACAAAAAGAGAAGAGGCTGGACATCAGGCATCCATCAAAGGGCCTCTGTATTTGTGTTGCACTGGCAGTGATGGTCGCCTACATCCTCTGTGGATTTGGAGGGAATCCTCCTCCTGGTTGACATGTTCCGGACATGGGTCTCGATGTCTGTGTTTAACTGGAAAGGCGGACAAGAAGGCAGATCGGAGAGGTCATGTTCAAGAGGTTTTTCTCTACTCGATAGCATCATTTCGTTTCGTTTCACGAAAATGTCACGTGGTAAATGTTGCACCTTTTTCCCGAGTGTGTCTAAAGCGGAGCGGATCTCTCGGCCCAGGACTCCCTGGGCCTGCTGCAGCTGTGAGGGCAGAGTGTTGTGGAACTGGCTTTCCCCTATCACAGTTTGGGTCCGATCCCGAAGCCCTGCCCAGTTCAGCTGTGTCGGAAGCCGGGTCAGCACCGACCGCAAGTGCTCCAGGTCATTCACCACCACACACAACTATGGAGAGAGGGGAAGGATTTCAGATGCGTATCATGTTTACCAATGTGAAATGTTTCTTCTTTTTTTTTGTATCCCGGCCTGCCACTTTTACCATGTTGATGGCCCTGCCGTGGTCGGAGTTCTCGGACAGCACCCTGACCCTCTCCTTCAGGGTGTGACAGTAGTTCACCACAATCTTGCACACATCCTGGAAACACACAGAAAACAAAGATTCCCACGCTCGTATACTCTAACCGGAATAGCACGTGATTGGGACAACGTCAGTGACTGCGTGCCGTACCTCGGTGAGTTTGACCATGAGCATGAAGGCCTCCTCGGGGTCAGGCCAGGACAGCTGCTCCCACAGCTGGCAGATGGGTTGGATACATGCCACCAGGTCCACCGCCGAGGAGCTGTGTTTTATGGGCACCGCGCCAGACTGCAGGGGCTGGAGCTGAGAAGAGAGTTTGATGATATTACCTGCGCATGAAGTAAACTATGGGGGTCATTCAGTCATTTTGTGCCTCTTTGTAGCTGGTTTGTGTTTCTCTGTGGTCATTTTGAGTGTCTTTGTTTTCTATTGCTCTGTGGCCATTTTGTGTGATAAATAAACTATTTGTTCCTCATAACAGTAAAAGCATCAAAATCACGAGTGTCACCTGGTCCACCTGCACAGCCCTCTCCACCCGGTCCTGAGTTGTGCTGAACGCCTGGTTCAGCCAGTAGGGCAGAGCCTCCCTGAAGCCCTCTTGAAAGTTCGTCAACTCAATTGATCCCCTGAAACAACAGTGAGAACTTCAGTGAGAACTTTAGACATTTTGATGTTTCGTTTGGCAGGAGAAGGGCCCACAGGAGTGGGGACAGTGTCCCGTACAACCAGGCCAAAAAGACACTAATGCAGGAGATCAGAGAAGAAAAGAGGAGCTGCTATGAAAAAAGCATGCATCACCAGCATCACCAGCTATACAGGAGAAACCACCCTGCACACCTCGTGTTTCCTCACATCCACTTTAAAAATCAGTTGAAGCGAACAGACAGGTGGTGTCAACGCAAGGGGTGCTGACCTCATCCGTCACAGCTGTCAGGAAAGAAAAAGATAGTGAATAAGCGCTCTAGATTAGGATGTATGATCGCTGACCTCTTCTGTAAGAAGGCCTTGTCTTTGTGGATGGCCTGCAGGCTCAGGTACACAGGAAACAGGCTGTTGGCGAGAGCCTGCTCCATCTGACCCTCGATCAGGGATAAGGTTTCCCTCACTTCTTTTGCGAGCTGTGGAGGAGAGAGAAGGAGGCGAGCGGATATCAGACAAGACCAAATGACCGAAAAGGAGTTTGTCAAGAAGAGCGGAGGTTGAGGGGACTCACGTACCAGGGAGTCAAACCTCTTGTAGACGACAGTGAACACGTCCACTTGCACGGCACTGCACCGATGAGAGAAAAGCACATTAATGATAACAGTTTAAAAAAAGAAAACTCGGTTTGGTTCTTTATTTTTTTTGGAAGAAGTTTTGATGTCTTTTGATTTTTTTATACCATTAAACTAATCAGGATTTAACAGGACTTTTATAATTTTTTTTACTTTATCAATAGTGCCACCCAAAGCCCTCTCATGCATTAAAAGACCAATTTGACAGTTTGAAAGGACCCTGGAACTGGCCGACCCGAATGGAATGCAGCCATGACCGATGTTTATTAGTCACACCGAGTGAAAAATGTCTGTCTATTGATGGAGAAAAGTCAACGCCGGTACTTCCAGTAGTCCAATTGCCCCACCTCACCTGACAAACACCCGATTCCAGGCGACCTTGTTGTGTTTTATGTCTTCCTGCACCTCCCCAATCAACCTGGAGAGGGCGCCCACAATCTCTGACAGGTCCTGTGTGTCCCAATGGTGCAAAAACAACGGGGACTTTAGTGCTGTGAAATACAATGGAGAGACCATATCGCCCTCCATTCCACAACATGAGGCCCTCCATGATATGCCTGTCCTCACCTTAGTCATCGGCTGATGCAAACCCTTTTTGATGGTGAACCACTCCTGTGTACCTGTCTGATATGGAAGTCCTATTATGAGTAATTAAAGACTTAAAGATACCCACGCTGATGGTAGTGATCTCATTAGTGTTATTACTGACCTGTATGGCATCACTGACCTCGTCGTGTAACTCAAATTGAGCCGGGTTCAGTTTCTGAAACGCCTGAGTCTTACAGATCTGGACCAAGATTCTGAGACCAAAAGCACATTCCTTTGCATTGCTGAATCTGTGCATTTAATCACGAACGAACAATTCAAACGTAAACCACGTGTACCTGAGCAGTGTGTGTAGCTTCGGAGTGGCGCTGGGAGTCGGGGGGAAGATGTCTCTGTATTTGGCCACCAGACACAGTCCGTACTGCAGGAAGCCATGAAGAGAGTCCCCAAGTTCCTGTTTCTGTTAACAGAGTGCAACACCTTCATCAAACCCTCATGTGGGCTTCAATATCAACTCCTGGTTTCTGGTTTTTTTTCACGTTTTAGTAAAAGGAACCAGGAAAGTGTGGTTTGAAAGAGCTGTTAAAAGTCTTGCATTCAAAATGTATATCGTATAGAAGTATTCACAGCATAACATACTCAAGAATTTAAAATAAAAGTACTCTTCATGGCCACCACATACCTATTGAGTCATTATTAGTGAAACAGTAACATGTACTTCGTTCATTGTAATGTTACTGAGGGTCAAGTTCAAATTTGAGTGGTGTAATATGTAACAAGGATCCTATTTTAATCTGCAAAGTGACCGGCAATTATGGATGTCAAACAAATGTAGTAGAGTACAATATTTGCCCATGAACTGTGGTACAAGTATAAAAAGAGCGTAAAACAGAAACGCAGTACTCGGTTAAAGTACAGGATCAAACTACTTGAGTGAAGGTGCTTTGCTACGTGAGCGCTCGTACCTGCTGGTACGGCAGCTCCTGCTGATGCCAGTGGTACTCCACGCTGGTGAGCTGCTGGAGGAGCACAGACGAGTCCACCTCCAAGCTCTGGTAGAGCTTGCTGTAAGCCACCCACTTCCTGTCGAGGTGCACACATCCACAAACTTACTGAGAAGTGCCACAGAAAGACAACACGGCATGCACAAGACTTGAAAGATAAAAGATAAAAGATAAAAACAGCTATCATGATACTAATATAAACATTGATATATATAATAACCATTTTCAGAATTGAATTGCAAATTATAATAAATGTAATCCGATTTGATGTACAATGCAGTGTACTGCAGATGTACTGTTGTGCTTTACATCAAGCAGAATTCTTCAAATGTGTAAAAAAAACAACCAACTAAAGCTTAAAGTTGCAGTTCGTAACTTTAGTAAAAATAACTTTTTGTCATATTTGCTCAGAATGTCTCTGTATCCGGCCAGCAGAACTGGAGACAAATAATCTGTGAAAAGATCAAGCTTCTCTGCTTCCTTTTGGTGAGCCCGCGATGATAATTTGCAAGATTCTATGGCTCCCAAAGAAAAACAGCCAATCAGAGCCGAGGGAGTCTCTAACGCAGCTGTTAATCCCTTCTTGTGAAATCTAGTCAAACAAAGGCAACCCTCGGCTCTGATTGGCTGTTTTTCTTGCAAATGCCATTCGGAGCATTTCGGAGGAGCATTAGTAGCTTTAATTGATTGAATTGTTAGTTTTTATCTATAATGTGTGTGGTGTCATTCATTTGGACAGCAGGACTTTGTAAAAATATGTTATATCACCTCATACAATACCATTGAAAGCTGATAAATTATGATATTGAGTAGTGAAAAGCAATATAAAGCCTATTTACATTGCGTTTTCGATATTTTCAATTCCTTCCAGTGTGTGTCGGGCCACGAACTGGTCCTATGCTCCTGTCTAAACACTGGTATAGTCTCATATAGTCTCATATAAATCTGCCAGATGTTAACGAGGTGCTTACGCCAGGTCCTGGAGAAAAGGTGAGAGGTCATTCTGCGTGGCATAGAGCTCCAACAGAGTCTGAGCCTCGCCACACAGGGCCCCTTTCCACGGAGCGGAGCTCTGAAAGAGGAACCGGACAGGACGGTCGAGAAGAGAGAACCAAAAGTGAGCGGTTTGGAATGGGATTTTTTGAAAAAGAAAGCGTGTGCTCGTCCTTTACCTGTTGCTTGGAGATGTAAGCCTGGACAAACTGCTGCAGAATCCCACAGTAGTTGATGTAAGCATTGCGACCGGCACTCAGCGTCCCGTCTCTCTGTAGGTCACACGACACACAATCCCACTTTCAACCAACAACCTGTTCCTTGAACACTGGTGTCATTTACTTCACTAGAGGCCATACATTCCAGTTCCTCCTCCAGTTCCTCCCCCGGTTCACCATGAAAGACTTGACATTTCATTGGTGCACATTTCTTCATTTCTTCTAACAAATGTTTTCATGCCTAAATGTTATACATACATGCATAAAACCAACAAAGTGTTACGGGACTGCGCTAATGCATTTTTTACCGCTTTATGGATGAACTTGAGGTTGAGGTGGCACTGGCCGCGGTCAGGATACGTCTCTGTTCTGGGCTCCAGATTGTACCAGTTGTCTTCGGTACAGTGGAGATCCTAAAGGGTGACGGTGCAAATAAGCATTGGACCGGGAAGAACGCAAAGAGTAAGAAAAGCAGACATACAAATGTTTACTACCTGTAGTTTTATGACCACCTTTCCCAAAAAGTCATCTGTGCCTTTCTCCTTTTTGGCCTCCTTGATCATCCTAAACAGGCACAAGTGGAAAAGTTCACCTGCTTTGCTTCTCATCTGTTTGTGCGTGTGTCACAGAGATAGTGTACTTCATACCTTTTCAAACTACTAAAGTTGGTTTTGATATCCTCTAGTTTCTGAGTGAGTGAAACCTCTTCGTCCTTATCCCTGAAATGGAAAGAACTCTGTTAGGGTCATGAGACGATGGAGCCTTGGGCCCCGACATGCATAAGGCACAGTTCAGCCGCTTTCTGTTGTTGTTTCCTGTCTCTTTGTAGTCTTTAAATCCATTTGTGGTCATTTTTTCTGTCATAGTTGTTATTTTGTGAAACTTTATAATTGCTTCGGTAATTTTGTAGTTATTTTTTGCCTGTAAAGGTTTTGCCCATGTTTGTATTTGTTTTGTGTCTCTTTGTAGTCAATTTGAGTCTTCTTGTAGTCATTTTGTGTTTCTTTGTAGCTGTTTTGTGTCACATTGTGGTCATTTTGTGTCTCGCTGTAGTCATTTTGAGTCTCTTTGAAGTTGCTTTGTGTCACATTGTAGTCATTTTGTGTCTCTTTGTAGCTGTTTTGTGTTTCTTTGTGGTCATTTTGTGTGTTTTTGTAGTTGTTTTGTGTCTCTTTGTAATTGTTTTGGTCTTTTGTAGTTTTTTGCCCGTGGTTGTGTTGTCCCTTTCTGTAGTTGTTTTGCGTCTCTTTGTAACTGTTTTGTGTTTCTTTGTGGTTGTTTTTCATCTTTTTGTTGTTGATCTTTTGCACTCATTTTGAGTCTCTTCCCGGTTGGTAAGTGTCTCTTTGATTGACATTTTGAAGGTGAAGGTCAGGGTGGCCCCTAATACTTTGGGCCCCGGGGCCTGCGCCCGGCAGGCCCGTTCAGTAGTCCATCCATAATGAAGGCGAACGTAATGAAGAGGAAGCTTTCAAAGCAGAAACATGAGAGCTCTGGATGTTTTCCCTCACCACATCTCAAGATGGAAACTGGCACCGGCGATGTCTTCGAACTCTCTAAAAACCAAAAAGAAAAACACGATGAGAAAAACGAACTTCAACCTGGTTCACCGGGCAAATACACACACATTTAGACTCACAATATGAAGGTTTGGTTCCAAATGGGGTTCAGAGTCTGCTTCTTTATGTCTGACTGGTAGATCTTGTCATTGGATACAGCATCCTTCACAATAGATTTAGAGGGCTTGGCTCTGGACCGGCGTGTTCGACTCTCCTCCTCGTCCTCCATTATGGTCAGCAGGCAGTATGGGTCACTGAAACCTGTTCAACACACAAAACAATCTGCAGTAGACTTAAGTCAGAGTGTGGAGACTTAATAATTCAGAGAAAACAAGAGACTATTCCCTGTCGACCACACACAGTTGACAAGAAGTGAAAGGGGAAGATAAAATGTCCACAACAGAAACACATCTGGAAAGAGTAATCCTATTAAAGTACGGGAATATATCAAGCACTTACATTTCAACGCCAGTCACTTTCAAAATGGGATTTTGAGAAACAATTTACGTTCTATATGCTAATTTCAGCATTCTAAATGCTTGCAAGGACAATACAGGTACAATCTTTACTAACATTTTAGTTTCACATGCTAACATTTGCTAGTTAACACTGAACACAGAGTTTCAGCTGAATGTGGATGGGCATGTGATTAGTTCTGCAGGTATAAGACAGATAGCGGTCTTGCGATGGCGCGACAGGAAAGATCAGTTCTCATCAATTGTTACAATTCAGTCTGAGGGGAACATCAATGTCTGCAGCAAAGCTCATTGGCAGTCCATCTGAAGGTTGTCAAAACATCTCACAGTGTAGCAAAAAATGTAAATCGGGTGGCGCTAGATGAAAAATCAGCGGGTCACTAAAGTCATGGGGAAACATCATCAGGGAACCATCAATGTCTGCAGCCCGATTGTGTGCCGATCCACTGAGTAGATGTTGACGTAAGTGTGGCTGAGTGAAAACTTTGAAACCATCCTCACCACTGACGTCTTTCCCCAGGATTTCCTTGGCTTCCTTTACAGTGGCCATGAGGCAGTATACTGGAGGCTGTAAGGGTCAGATAGTTATTATTTAGACACGTTGGTCCTCAGGCAGCCACTTATTGCAGCCTCAAACATGCAGATGACATCGTTTCCGCCACCGGTGAACTACATAGAAGGTGGTGGAAAGTCAAGATGCTCGGTATGAATGCTACAGATCGATATTTAATATTAAATTGAAACAAACGCGCTGACATCCTTTTCTCACCTCCGTGCTCTGCACTCTCTCCGTCAGGCTGCTGTGCTCTGACTCCGTCATAGTGAAAGCCTGGTGGGTAGGACAGATGGAGCAAGAGAATCTGTGTCAACAGTCGTACAGACGACACAGCAGCGCTGTTATGTGCAATGTCTGAAGCCAAAGTGTTAACCTCCTGGATGTACTGGTGGAGCTGGCTATCCGTGAAAACCTCAGTTGATGACGGTTTACCCATCTTATGAGCGATGGTGTACAGCAGCTCTTTATACAGAGGCTTCAGCTTTAACAGAAATAAACAGAGTGAGAGCTCTGTTCGAGGGGAAAAAAAACAACTTTTTTTACGTGAAGTACAGCACATGAATAGTGATACCTCCAGCTCCTTGTGTCTCCGTGCCTTCTCTTCTGGGTTTTCATCTTTCTTGAGATCCTAAAGGAGAAGAACAGAATCTTTTCTACAAAATTCTGTCAGATGCAACGGGCAATTTCCAGATATTCTGAGGATTAATTTGAGGTCTTTGAAGGTCACAGAGTGTTGCCTACCCTCCTTTCTCTCGTTTTCCTCGTCAACCCCAGTTTACGTACATGGCCAGGCGACAACTGACAAGGGAAACGAAACACTTACTTAAAGGACCATACCATTCACTACCAATCAATACTGTGGACTGTTTTCCAAACCGCGCTGTAGTTTGAATGCATTTCCTCCTTTTTTTTTTATAAACAGCCAGTGGTTTCCATTTATTTCCATGCAGATACAATTTTGTTCATAGACTATTTTTGAGTTGAGTAACCTATTATATCCATCACGCTCTCTACCAATTAAAGTTGGGCGATTTATCCATAAAAAGTATTTTTTAAACACCAGAGGCTGAGATATCCTGACTTTTAACCCCCAGCTCCAAAAAACTTCGGATTTCACATTTCCCATAATGCAACTCAATAGTGTCTTTCAGTCTACCCTTCCTGCATCAATGACACATCTTCTGTCGGACACAGACACAAATCTGCTTGAAAAGCAGTGCTGATGTGTTTTACCTGTCGGAGTCTTGAGAAGCCGTTTTCCTGGAAGACAGACGATGACAGGTGCTTATGTTTAAAATAAAGGGAGTCGAATCATGATGTCAAAGTGCATTGTTGAGTGAAACAGGTATTTAAAGGTGACCTCATTCTCATCATCGGCTCTTTATAATGCAAGAAACCTGAGAATAAAAAAAAAGCAGCACTAGGTTCTGCTTGCTGTTAAGGCCTCCCTCTGTGAGGGACTTCCTCTCTTGCTGATAATGAAAGTGACTTAGAAGCAACGACCCACCTAATATCAAACCAGGGAAATACACCTTAAAGAAAACGACGGTCACCCATCCTACGAATAGGAATACAAACACACCTGTACCCAATCACATGTTTGGGTACATGGGGTAATGTTTGCATATAGCAGCAAAACTACCGTGTGATCATTCAACGCCACACAAACACGGTCTACGTACGCCGTCTTCTGTGATAAAATACTTGTGATCCAAGGCAGTTATGAATCATAGTCACAGCCTCTTGAAATAGCCGTTTGGAAAACATGACTCAGTGTCTGTGTGCGATTTGAACTCTGTTGTAGCTCATCCGACAGGTTTAGGTTTTGGGGATTTCACGACGAAAGAAAGAAAATGAACGGCTGAAAGCGTGAAAATAACAAAACCTATCGAGGAACACGAAACACCTCGAGGACAAAAGAAGTTAATCATCGAATGGTTTGACAGCATCATCAGTTGGCCTGCATAAACCAGGCGGTTAGTAGCTGGCAGTCAGAGAGCCAAAAATGAAACAAAAATGTACCATAAGTCAGACAAAATCAATATATACAAGTGCATTATAGTCCGAACCTGTTCAGGTGTTTGCAGTAGATTGTCTCCTGCACTGCTGGGCTCGCTTTGACTTGACATGATGATGTTGATCTCTGACAACCAGCCTCCTTTCTGCTGTGCTCTGTGTGTGTGAGTGCGTCTGTGTGTGTGTGATATGGGGAAGCTGTGTGCTCGATGTGTTTGATGAACTATCACACAGCAGCCGGAAGCCATCACTTCCTGTAGAAGGTGGTAACGTCAGTAACTGTGACTTGTGGCTTTTTCTTCATCTCGGTGCCCTAAAGATTGTGAGTCTGGATGCACAAACCCAAACTGTGTCTGGCCGTGGTTATTGTTTCACTGTTGGTGCTATCATGGATCCCATGGTAAATCTAAATCCATGATGGAAGTATCACATGACATGTGATGAACTGCAGCTGAAGGAGGTTATGAAACAGCATGTAACGTGAGACAGTCCATCTGTGGGTCGTGTGTTGTTAGCCTACCTGTGGTCCATGGTTTGTTTACACCATTGAACATTAAGATCACTGCATACTCAAATATGTATTTACAGACACATCTATCTACACACACATCTTTATCTGAAGGCTTTCAGTAGTTTTTATTTATTTATTTATGACTGTTGGACCAACCACATATTTTATACTAATTTCAATACACTTATGATTCTGTTTAGTTGGTTTTTGCTAGCTCTTACACGAACCCTTCACCATTGTGAGTGTATTGATGTAAAAGAATATAAATAGACGATATATTCTGCAAATGTAAAGTGGGAATTACTAGCTGTATAGAGCAGGACAATAAATTCATTTTTATGGGATCTTTATTGGAAAATGATGATAAAAAGAAAATCATCACAGAGTTTGGCGCCAATTAGCGATTTCCATCATTCATTAATCTGTTGATTGTTGATTGATGTTCTTGATTCATTGATTGGTCTATAAGATGTCTGAAAAAAGTTGTATTTATTTTTTAAATGGCTGTCACAATTTTCTAAAGCCCAGGTTGACATACTCAAACAGCTTGTTTTGTCTGAGCAGCAGTCCAAAACCCGCTGATAGTCAAATGAATCAAAACCAGCAAATATTTGCATTCGAGAAGCAATAACAAGGGATTTATTTTTTTGCATTTGCAGCCAATTAGTAAATTATCATAATAGTTGCTGGTGAATTTCCATGTTTATTTACTAATTGATTAATTAACTAATATTTTCAGCTCTAAGTTTGAGCACCAATCAAACAAGAGGGGCGGTCCCACAATGCGTGTATGTGTGTACAGATGTAAAAACATGAGGTGTAGTATTCAACCTATTTACAGTGCAACGATACTGAAGGGTATGATGTCATCGTTGACAGATGTACAGATCTACTTTGACCCTATCCACGGTTGCATCACATCCTGAGCATGATCACATCGAAGGGAAGAGTTACTACATTTGACCCAGCGATTTGAGCTAAATTTGACACAACCTACATTTTTAATATAATTTTACACAAAAGTAAAGGTCAGTTCCATTTGGTCCTACTTTGTGGTTGGGACCATGCGTGCGTGTGTGTGTGTGTGTGTGCGTGTGTGTGTGTGTGCGTGTGTGTGTGTGCGTGCGTGTGTGTGTGTGTGCGTGTGTGTGTGTGTGCGTGCGTGTGTGTGTGTCAGAGAAAGACAAAGGGAGGGTCAGACAGACAAAGACCTCCACTATTGTTTGCCAACCCACACCGTGAAGTTGCTTCTTCTTGCATCTTTCACAAGCATGCGGGTACTTTTGCAACCCGACCGCTTTCCTCGACTCATTCTGAGAAGAGCTGTTTCTTACTTTAAGAGGCACATGCTTTGTACTGTATATGCACAAAACATCACACGTAAATAACTGTTCTGTGCTGATATTATTCAAACTAAAAACACATGCAGCATAGAAACGTTTGGTAGATACAAATGTACGTATTCAGATGCAATACAAGGAAATGTTTTGTGTAATATTTTAATGTGTTTACATGAAATGTAAGTTAACACAGTATACTTTTTTCCTGTTCGATTAACATAATGTCGAGCACATGTGTACATTCAACATACTGCGAGTACAAATTACAGAACAGTACAAAGTACTTTTAATGCTTTAAAAAAACAAAAAAACATTTGACCAGCCAATAATTTATTTTTATTAATGTGGATTAAAAAAACAAAAAATCTTATTCTTGTTCTAATTCTTATTTTCATTCTTCTTAATATTCTTTTAAAGAAAATGTATATAACCTTTATTTATCGAGGATAGTCCCATCCTAAATTAGTAGCAGAAGTAGTAGTCTTAACAACTGCTAAAAAAAAAAAAAAAAATCCATATCTGTGTCTGTAAAATGTTCAAAATATCCTTCCAAAATATGAAGTGTGTCTGTAAAGATGATTGGATAATAATACTGGTATATTCGGTGTAGAACCCTGTAGAAACTTCTCTGACTCAATATTTCTCATATAAACCTGATGGGCACTTTTTCAGGAAAATGTAAAAATGTTTCCCCCCATTAAACAAAACAGACTAAAAAAAAAGGTAAACGCATTTCGTTTTTAAGGACGCGTGACGTCACATTGTGGGCGTTTCACGCGAATGGCGGAAGAGCAGGTGCAACATCCAACCGGAGCAGCAACAAACAACCATTATCAGAGAGAGAGAGAGAGATAGAGAGAGACTACCGAGGCCCGCAGACACGTTTACCGGCAGAGGGACACAACCGTTCGTCTTGTTGCTGTCGGAGAGTCCGGAGGCCGGTCGACATGACTCTGAACCAGAACCACTCGGAGTCCGGCGGAGTCATCATCAACAACAGCGAAAGGTAGCGGCGGCGGGCCGGCTAGCAGTCACCTAGGTTACCGACACCTACCGACACCGAGACCTACCGACACCCACCGTCCCCGACACGTCCACGCGCTCTCCGGGGAGAGACGTCACGTCACACTCGTGCAGAACGAAACACCAAAAACCCAAACGTGCCTCCGCTAACTTGAAGAGAGAAGCTACTTTCCCGCT
This sequence comes from Ophiodon elongatus, assembly GCA_016806645.1. Taxonomy (NCBI): domain Eukaryota; kingdom Metazoa; phylum Chordata; class Actinopteri; order Perciformes; family Hexagrammidae; genus Ophiodon; species Ophiodon elongatus. Next base: position 60,236 of record JACSYO010000533.1, read on the forward strand.
ATGACGCTACATTGTAGCCAGCAGCGACCCCCGGTGTGAACAGCCGCTAGCTAACGCTCCCCTCACCGACAGGGCGCCTGTCTGCTCCGGTAGCTCGTCTGATAGTCTGTTAATAAACATGTTGTGTCCGACAGCGACCCATCGGACCGGTCCTCTTCACGAGGAGCTCCACGGTACATCACGGGTCAGCCCACCTGAGGAGGGCAGACACCGACACCACAGACCCACGTTACATGTCATATGTTACACGTTATATGTTACATGTTATATGTTACATGTTACATAATTTAATATCCCGGTTGCGTCTCACGGAACTCGGACTCGTAGCCGGCCCGTGGCCCTCCACCTGTTCTCTCCTCTCCGCAGTGACCCGCAGAAAGTCCCCTCGTGATCACGTGTTTACTGGTTTTAAACGTTATATTTAGACCCCTCGTCGAGGAGGGTGAGACGGGATCTAATCGCCCCGTCACCGGGCCGCTGTTGCACGGCCGACCGTGGTCTCCATCCGGCGCTCCGTCCCGCTCCTGTCAGACGTGTGTTGTTGTTTGGCAGCACCGGTACCACGGTCACAGCGGGACAGGGATTAAGACCCGGGACTGGTTCTTCTCGAACATACTGGAAGCGCAACGATAAACCCGTTACAGCTGAAACCCGGACCCGGGAGTAAGCCCCGGTCACTAGATGGCCTGTGAGCCTCATCCTTTGAGATGGTTCTGTTTACTGGGCCTGTTGAAGAACGGGACAGTTGCACAATCACCCAGTGATCTCATTGTTTACTTTATTTAAAGCTGTTTAAAGTGACAGATTATAGCCGTGGGGTTTGAGTCATACTGTTTATCAAGTAAAACGCCATTTAAATATTGTAGAGTTTTCTTTTTTTGTACATTGAAAATATTTTAAATCATCAACTGGTTATGTCCTGTGATCTACTGACTGTGTCTCTCCCTGTCACCAGTTTGTTGATGAACTATGACAACGTGGAGCTGGTCTTCTGCGATGCGGACAGTCTGCCCGAAGCCTTCAGAAAGAGCAAGAAGGGCAGCGTCTACCTGACTCCGTACAGGGTGAGACACACGACCCAGACGTCATGTTGACGTAATACTGTCCCCACCGACGGAGAGTACACAACAACCTGTAGAACTCTGAATTAACTCATGAGCAGTGTTTGGTTTAGCTTCCCCAAGTCTCGTACGGAAGTCAGGCTCGTGAGTCCATGTGAGCGCTGAGGTGACGTTAGCTGTGTGTTTTCTCCCAGGTCATCTTTCTGGCTAAAGGGCGGGACGCACTGCAGTCCTTCATGATGCCCTTCTACCTAATAAAGGGCTGTGAGATCAAGCAACCTGTATTGGGAGCTAATTACATTAAGGGTACCGTCAACTCAGAGCCCGAAGGTAGGTGTAGGTGTAGGTGTGTGCGTGCGTGCGTGCATGTGTGTGCATGTGTGTGCATGTGTGTACATGCGTCTCACGTAGGTTGCACATGATTGCAGGGTATTCTGTGTCTGTCAGTCTGTTGGGCACACAGTAACTCGGGGATTCCTCCTCGTGTTCTCTCTTCCAGGTGGCTGGGAGGGCAGTGCTATGTTCAAGCTCATCTTTGCGGCTGGAGGAGCTATAGAGTTCGGCCAGTACATGCTGCAGGTCGCGGCTCAGGGTATGGTTACAAAGCCACATGACCCGCATTGTAAAATTCTGGTTCTGGCGCCGACGTTTTGACGGCTGATTGGCCCCCGTTGTTTCTTCATCTTCCTGCTTTGTGTCCTGCAGCGTCGAGAGGTCAGCCAGTGACTGCTGGGTTTGGTGGATGCCCTTACATGGCCAACGGGGCCTATGCTTACCCTCCTCCCCCTGCTAATGGGATGTACCCTGCTGGACCTCCACCCGGCTACTCCTACCCCAACCCTCCTCCACCAGGTAGGGGGGAGGCTGTAATGATCGCAGCTGGATTTATTTCTCGATCTTTTAAAATCTCTGGTCTGACCTGCAGCTCTGTGTCTGCTACCCAGGTGGATTCTACCCCAACCCTCCAGCGTTTGATGCGTCTGCGGCCTACATACCTCCGCCTCCTTACTCTGCTCCTCTAGGCCAGCAGCCCCCACATGACCCTGACCTCCCCTCCTCAGCAGCAGGTGAGGCTCTCTGGCAAACAGCCTCTGACTGAGTGGTTGCTCGCTGGTGACGACTCCAATTCACTGCAGGTGTCAATGCGTTATTCAGCCGGTGATCAATGAAAAGAAAGGGATGGCTCTGAGTTGCTGTAGGACGCTTACATTGGGAATGAATTGCCTTTGACTTGTCATTTTTTTGCTAATGTTGAGCATATCAGTGGAACACAGGTAGTTGCATTGAACAAATATGATATCTTGATATATAATGTCAGTATTAATTGAGCATGAAACTTCATTCTTGAACTTGAAAACGGCAAAACAAAAACTGTCAACCACATCTCTTATGGTCTTCATCAGTGCATAAAGTCTCAGTTGTCATGGAGTTGACAAATTCCCCCGATGAAGGTGTGAGAAAGGGGAAACCCCCATAAAAAGTGTGGACCTTAGTATTGGCTTGTTTGCACTTAAAGAACTTCAGTAGAAAATGTCTTCACCTCACATTGTAACAGGTTTATTAGCTCAATGTTCCCCCCCCTCACATTCTACCACCCTTTGTACCTCAGGCTTGATTAGCTTCAGTCAGCTCATATATCCCAGGTATTAATCTCAAACGCCTCCTCTCTCCCGATCTCCGTCTAGCGGAGGCCAAAGCAGCCGAGGCAGCAGCGAGCGCCAGCGGGGCCACTCTGCCTCCTACACATGTGTACCTGCCACAGGTAGGGGCCCCGCCATCACTCTGCTACACGTCTGATGCTGCATTGATTTATCGACCAGTTGGCTGAGATGTTGATTTTTATTCCAAGTATGAGCTGGTGAGCGTCACTCACCTTTTGTACAGGAGCTGTTGAATCGCCACTTGTGTCATTTATAGAGTAACCAGTATTTGTTATGTTTCTCCGTTTAGTTATTTAGCTTTTCCTTTAATTTGTTAACTGACTGCATGTAGCTATTGTTAATATATTTTTTTTCCAGTGTTTTGGTCAATATTACATATATCAGAGAAGAGCAGGGATTTGTATTTACTTTTTGGATCTAACAGTTTAAGAGTTCCTCCTTTTTAAGAGCTAGATTTTTAGGGGAATTCATTTGCATGCCATTTGAAAATATTTTAACTGAAACAGTTAATAGTTAAATAATTGAATAACTATTTGGATAAACCATTAATCCTATATTGGTTCCAGCTTCTACAATGTGAGGATTTTATGCTTTTCTTTTTTTATATGTAGCAGTAAACTGAATAACTTTTGGGTTTTGTACTTTTGGTCAGATAAAACAAGACATTTTAAGACATCACCTTAGACAGGTTCAGCCAATCACAACAAGCACTGTCACATATGGCAGAAGTTGCATGGCAACAACCAAAGGGGATCAGCTTATTGTTTACATCTCGGGGAAGAAGTAAGGAAATACTTGTGATTTTATCCCAGAATCACCATATTATCATAAACATCCAGGCATTGAAGAGACATGGGAATAAATCAGGTGAGAAGTAGGGTCATTTTCTCAGAGACTTTTATACAGTTGGACTTTTTGCATTATGGTTCAGCACAATATTGGTCCTGACATGTCCCAAGATGAGGACGATATTAAATTATATGTCCGACGATGTACGTAATTAATAGGGCTGAATGTCGTTTTTCTTTTACATTTAAAGCTTCAGTTGATGTTTTGGAATTAGAGGTTCAAATGTCCTCATATTTAGTGAAGTTATCACCCTTAAAATGGGGAAAATATGATTGCGTTGTTTGTTATTTTGGTTTTCAATGTAACTTATGGTGCTGTTAGACTGCTGCTAGACTGCCCCGTAAAAACAGGTGCGGGAGAGTTACACTTTTGACCGCAGTGAAAATTAATTTTCCAAAAGGCTAAACGCCAACAAATAGACTGAAGCAGAATATTTTGTTCGATTAAAAAGTGTGTGTATAATTTGAGAGCAGATTTTTTCACGAGCGCACTGCCTGAGTTTGAGGAGAAGGGCTGAATCTGTGCAAGAAACAATATATCTGACTGCAAGCATACAGTTTGAATAGAAGCAGAGCAAATCTATGCGCAGGCATGGGCTATTTGAGAGCGAGGACAGCGTTTTGAGGGAAACCATTGCAAAATTTGAACGTAGAATCAACGAGTCATGCTCTCGAATTGAAATAAAAAATAAAATTCAATTGAAAGGGGATTTGTGGTACAGTAGGACACAACGCGACAGATTCAAATTAATCGATTCTCAAGTCGTGGAGCTTCGTATTCATATTCCCTGTTTACCGCGAGGCTTGTTGAATGAAGGCTGGGGAATGGTATGAAGCGGTAGGACACATGGTCTGAAGCGGTAGGACACATGGTCTGAAGCGGTAGGACACATGGTCTAAAGCGGTAGGACACATGGTCTGAAGCGGTAGGACACATGGTCTAAAGCGGTAGGACACATGGTCTAAAGCGGTAGGACACATGGTCTGAAGCCGTAGGTCACATGGTCTAAAGCGGTAGGACACATGGTCTGAAGCGGTAGGACACATGGTCTGAAGCCGTAGGTCACATGGTCTAAAGCCGTAGCACACACGCGCAAGTCAAGCTGTGATGTTGGCGCGTTACAGCAGGTGGCGCTAGAAATAAAAGAATGGCGTCTGCTCAGGTACTCTCGACCTAACAGACCTTTTTGGTATGTTTTGTTTTGAATGTCTGGCGGTCGATATACAATAGAACTTTTTCAAATTGCCAGCATTTGTTTATGGTCTTTTATTAAAGAGCTTTCCAATAATTGCAGGATTGTGATTCCTTGTGATTCCCTGCTCAGTGAAATTAATCAGTCATCCTCGAGTTCTCTGATCGTGCGCCAGCTTGTGAACCTTTCCGCTATGCAGACCAGATTTTACTGAGCATCTGTCGCCACTTCCTCTCCTAACCCTCCTTGGTTTACCGTCGGCGGCGTCTGCATGATGAGGTTCCTCCAATCTTGCAAAGTGAAGGCACCTTGCACCTTGCACCTTGCAAAATGTTGCTGCAAAAATGTAGTGAACTAACGTGGGGGACCTGTCTTGAATTATGTTTGCAGTAGATATAAATACACTTTTGATCTGTACAGCACTGTTGTCTGAAACCATGACGCTCCTCTCTCCACAGGACAAGCCTCCTCCCTACTCCCCTCCAGAAGACAAGAAGAACCAGTAGACCGGCTCGATCTCACCCTCACTGCTCTGTCTCTTGTTATCTCTATCCTACTGGATCACCTCGTTTTTCATTCCATTAACCGGACATCAGGAAGGCCAACGCTTTTCTTTTTTAACATGGATCCCTCTGTCTCATCTTGTAATCCCCTTCCAACTCATTCCTCATGGTCTCACCTCATCATTCCGTTGCCTTCCCACCTCGGCCTAAACCTGTCACATTCCTTTTAATTATTCCTATATTGTAATGGGTTTCATTCTCTTCAGAGGCCCCTTTCACTTGATGGAAATAGGAAGTATTGGTAGCAATCTTTAAAGAGAAACAAGAAGATTGTTCAAGCCAAAGTTATCTGGATTTAGAGGCTTGTGGTTGACATAAACTTTGTAACCTGACTCGCTATTTTAGCATTCAATTGCCTTGCAGGTGTCCCAAGAATCATACCGCCACCCCAAACTTCAGATTCAACCGAGTTGTGACACTCACTTATAATTTTTCTATGACTGTCTATTAAACTGGAATGACTCTAATGATGTTAATCACTTAGCTAGTCTGTTCAGAGGCGAGCTGAATGCAGTGTTTTATTTTTCTATTATTTGTGTGTACAGGCTTTTAATATGTAGACTTTTAAAACTTGAGATATTTTCTCAAAAACACTAACATAGAGAAAAAATAACTTTTTGTAAAGGGGAGTGGCCTGCAGCGTGGCCTGGTCTGCTTGGGCGTGTTTTAGTGGATGAGAGCACCACGAAGATTAGAGCAGCGTCGAGCCCCCGCGGTGAGTCCTGATCCTGGATTAGAGCCAAGAGGCCGAACCAGGGCCTTTAGGGACGCACTGCCAGAAGGGATTAACTTCACAATGGGCAAGAGCAGAGCAGTTACCCAATGATGTCACTTCCTGTTTTGTCATGCCCCTGAACATTTGAGAAAACAAACGGTCGGACTCACCGCCAGCCTGCTACACCTTTCATTCTCCTTATGTGCTTCTCCCCCCCGACATTGTAGAAACCAACAAGTCCATCAGATGATGTTCCTCACCGGTTCTACTTCCTGTGGTTGTGACCGTGACTCCCCAGTTTCAGGTCTTTAAATCTGATCTGAGCACCTCGGTATCTGAGTCTCGACTCGTCCTTCCTCTAGTCACTTATCTATATCCTGTATCTGTGGCACATCCGTGGCTGATTCTTTGCACTCTCAGAATGCTATGCATCGGGCTCCTGTTCGCTCTGTCAAGGCTGTGTGTATTATAATAATAATAATAATAATAATAAAAAAGCTCTGTATTTATTTCAAACTAATTTATTGAACAATTCATGTACAATGGCTCAAGTAAGGAAAACAAAGCATGATCTCAACTGATGCATGTATGCATTGGATTTTATTAAACGGATCTTGATTCATGTGAAAAACTACTTTCTTTGCCTTTTATTTCTAGACCGAGCATTGCTAAATCACAAATTGATGGGTATTCCACTTAAAACACAGCATAGTGCGTCAGCATACTCGACAAACCTATTCTAGAGTCAAAGGGTTATGTTTCATGTCGTGAGGCTAAAACAGCCCCGGAAATGTGCTTTTTCCTTTCTCTCTGTCAGTCCTCGTCTGGGTTCTCGGACAACTTGTGCAAATCCACAGCAGCTTCCCAAATACTGACGCATGATGTCCTGAGCCTCGAGTGTCTCAAGGTCACAGCTATTCACACTTAAGTGCTCATGATTTTTCTTTTTTTAAAAGGCCAAAAGCCCATTAAAAAAACATTTGTACAGTACAGCAGATTCCATCACAACAGTCGGCGTCAAAGGTTTAAAACTGTACAGGCCAATCAGTTGTGCATTCATGCTGCAATCCCAAGAGGAGAGAAGCGGTTATTCCCTTTCAGTTCTGTAGTCTCAGTAGTAATGTAGCCCACGGTCTGGTGGCACCTACAGTGCTCACGGTACAGCAGGAGGGTTGGTGGAGGGGGTGGGGTTGCTCCTTTAACGGGACAGGGTCTAATAAAATGAATTCTATTCACTACACCCTGCAGTGGCTTATTGTCCCGTACGCACAACATGATGGACCGGCTCACCTTCTGTAGGGGAATTCTGCCTAGAAACCACAAAGTTGTGAAAGGTGCACCCATGAGCATATTTTTCTTTCTTTTCCCCACTTGAAGGCCAATACTTGAACATAACATTTTAAAAATTCAAGTATAACCAAAATTTCCAGACAGCAAGGGCGATGTATTAAGCTTCTAACCGCAGTGGAAAAAAGGTCTCTGGCTTTTCCTTCTACTGCTATGACTACGTTTGTCCGCCCAATATAAATCTACAGTAAGCAGACGTCAGCCAATCTTAGCTTCAGGACTGGAAACAGCCTTGCTCTGTCCAGACAGGTAACAACAACCAGCACCTCTAAAGCTCACCGATTTAAAATCAGTGGGGAAAAAAGTGTAAAACGTTTTATGGAAGCTTGTGGACTATTTATTCTACTTCTTGGAGTATCCACTGGGTAACATGTTAATTAGTGGGCTTTATAGGCGCTGGAATGCAGATATCAGAGAGTAGCCGTTTACAGTCTTTATGCTAAGCTAGGCTAACCGGCTACTGGCTGCAGACGAGTCAAATGTCACTTATTCAACAGTTCAGGGTTTCAGGAGACTAACACGTAGTTGGTTTAGCTGAAGTCCAGCGCGCTAAAGGATAAACTGACACCACTGTACTCATCTGCTCCTCAGAGGCTCTCTGCTTTCTGACCAATCACTCCATGGATTTTATAATCAGTTATTTTCCTTTTAAACCAAAACACCTGTCATAAATGCAGTACAGCCTCAGTTTTGTGTAGTGAAAGTACAACAGTCTGACACACTGAGTTGAGGAGATTGGGCTTTTCCTCCAAGACATCTATCCAAAGATTATGGTTATTTCATCTGCACTATGAAGAAATGTAGTAATGTAAGTATTGCCGTCCTTAAAAAAAATAACCCTAACGCTGCGTTCACACCAAAATCAAAGCGCATTTTGGCGGCGCGTGACTCGCATGAGTTTACTCGCCGGACCATTTCTGGTTATTCGCATCATTCGTGCCGGAGAGGGGGCGTGGCTTATCTCCATGGAAACAGTTATCATTTCCACCAGCCACCATGGAAGAAATAACCACTATTTCTGCTTTGTACATGTTGTAGATGTCCCACAAACGTCAGAACATCAAACGCCCTCGTGTCTGGGTTCATATTATCCACAGCCTCTCCAGGAACTGCGTCTGGAGGACCGGAGCTTCCAGCGCTACTCGAGGCTGACCAGTAGCCAGTTTGATGACCTGTTGGCTTGGATCGGTACCAGCATCTCAACGCTGATAGGCTTTCGCTACCCAGCGTCACGCAAATGAGGAGAATTTCGCATCCATTTGCGTCTTTGCGTTGACTTAATATGTGATCTACTCGTGCAAACGATTAGCTTTGCGTTTGGTGTGAACGCAGCATTCGGCTCTTTAGGACCAGAGTTCGAGAGCAGTTCCTGAGCCGTTATTGCTGCGTGGTCAGTAATTGTGTGATAAGTCGAAGCCAAGTGGACAGTTTTGGAGGAGACGGCTGATTACAGTCAGTTCTTAGGCTTAAAACATTGTAGCAAGGCAGTCATTGTAAAGAGGAAAAAAAGGAAAAGAAAAAAATTAAAAACCTAAATGTTTTAGGGGGATCCTCTATGCTGAGTCAGCGAGTGCCTTTGTTTGATAGCGCGTCGTATTACTGCGCTCCCTTCTTCACAGTCCCTTTTGTGAGTCCGCTCATGGGGAGCAGAGGGTGACGCTGACCCCCTCGCCTATCCAGCAGGCGGGGAACAGCTCCCGGCTGAAGGCACAGTGGAACGCGTGGAGCCTGGTCTGCCCGTCTCCGTAGTAGGTGAGGGTGCCCGCCTCGTAGTCCAGCAGCATGCCGATGCGGCTGTGCTGCGAGGAGCCGGCCAGAGTCTCCCGCCGGCCGTTGTGCCAGGCGCTGAGCTGATGCTCGTCCAGCTGCAGGCTCCAGGACAGCTCGTTCATACCAACCATGCACCTCTTGCCCTTCTCCTTCCTGGGGATGGTCTCGTAGGTCACCTGATGAGAAGCAGGGAGGGGAGAGAGGAGGAGAGTCAATTGTGTGCTGTGTGAAGGAAGCAGACCCTGGGTTCACCCTGGATGTGAACCTGGGCCGTTCACACGGGACGATCGTTTCGCCTTCTGGTTTCTGCTTTCTCTGCGAGCCACGAGCAAATTGGGTAAGAGAACACACCAATAATCTCCCAAAACTATATAAATGATATATTATATATGATAAATGATGCGATTCTGATACATTTCATTGTATGCATCCCACGCTTTTGACTTGCACGCCGAGGCCGAGAGTCTCGTTGCTTAACGGCGGTCCACCTCGGGTTTGGTTCGGGAGAAAGAAAATAGTTCCCACACGAAACTGCTCAGGATTTCTGGAAAGAGACATTGCTTTTGAGTTTTTCAAATGTATTTGGTTTTCAGCGCTTTGAGCACCACATGCCGAGTGCCATGTCGTCCCATAATGCTTCAGAGACGGTGGACATTTCTACGGACACACTTGGCGACTCACACCGAAGATTGATGTATGGATCTACAGGTAAGGGAAGACATTAGGGTTTTGATTTTGGGGTGAACGGTCCCTTTAAGATCGCATCGTGATTCCTATTCACCGTGGCTGGTTTTCCTGAATATCAGAACTTTAATGAATCCCTCTCAAAAGAACAGCGTACGAACACGACATGCAGCGGTTCTTTACCCCGAGGTAGGCCCAGGGCTTGGACACCTCCAGCTCCCAGTAGTGCTGTCCCCGAGTGAAGCCCTGAAAGCAGAGCACCTGCCACGTGTGATCGAAGCGTGCTTCATGGGCCGGGACGGGGCGTGGCCCGGAGGTCAGGTGCTCCGCCCTCCGGTTCTCCTGGGACAGAAACAGGTGCCCGTTGGCCGTGCGGGGGTCAAAGGTCAGAGAGCACCGGTCTGTTTCATGTGGAAGAAAGGAATACAGACATCCACAATGTTAGCGTGCGCTTCTGTGCCCTTTGCTCTTACAAATTACATTCAGAAGAACCAGAGGATCACTTACAAGCACTGAGGCCCTCCTTCCCACCCGGGTGGCACGGAGCGGCTGGACTGGGAACCACAGCTAGGACCGGCCTCTTATCCTGAGGAGAACCTGGAGACCAATGACGAGCTTGAGAACACAGAGCAGAAGATTGGGGGGGAATAATCTGCTGGCAATTCAAGCAAAACTGCCACCGAGGGAGACGCCACCCCCGGAGGCATATTACCGTCTTCGTCCGGACCCACGGCGGCGCTCACAGCCTTCTCCAGGTCCTCAAACACCAGCTTGGAGACTCGGGACAGGACATCGGTGATGCCGTTCAGTCGATCTTGAAGGTTCGGCGTGACGTCTGTGGGAATATCTTTGAAACGTGGAACTTCGAGGACGATCGATTCCTGTGAAGAGATGATATTCTTCCCTCCTTATTTTTGTAGATAGACTCACTGTTTCTTTCTGAGTGCAATATCGTTGTTACATTACAGTCGTTCCGTTTGAGCCGAGCGATTGTGTAAAAGGTACGAACCTTGATGAGATCTGTATCGGAGAGGTCATGCACAGCTGCTATCTGGGCCTGGCTCTCTCGGAGCATCCGGGAGCGCTCCTCGAGTTCGGCCAGCCGCGCCTCCGCCTCGGCGACAGCGGCTTCTCTCTGCTCCTCAACGAAGCGCTCTGTGGCCTCCTGCTTATCAGCCAGCATTTTAATCAGGGAGGAGAACTTGACATTGACCCAGGTGGAAGTCTGCTGAAGAGTCACCTGTTGATGGAAAGTACAGAATCATTCCTCAAGCCTGCTTTGAGGTTGACATGTCCCAATTCCCGACTCTCACGGAGGGAAAGGTTTGTGGCTTTACCTTAGCTTGGTCGATATTCTCAGTCAAGTCCACAATACTTTTCTGCGTCTCCTCGGTGAGTTTCCCCACCTCCTTGCTCTTCCTTTCCAGCAGCAGCTGTAAAGAACACACGTCAAAGTGAGGCCGTACACTTCCCATGGTCACAATCACAGCCCCCCCCCCCGTTTGACGCTGGAGTAAAGTGCACAGTGTGGCCCTCCGTGTCACAACACCAGTGGTGGCAGCGCGTCACTTTACCTCTTGGTTTTCCCTCTCTGCCTCCAGCAGGACCTTCTCGTGGTTCACGCATTCAGAGATGCCGCACTCGCAGCACACGGACATCTTGTCCTGCCTGCAGTAATAAACCAGAGGCTTTTTATGGCGGTCGCACAGCAGCATGGGTCGCGACCCTTCGGCCCCCCTCACGAGCGACTCTCGACAGGAGGGGCCCGAGCTGTTCGCAGCCTCGGTCAGGACCGACATGGACACGTTGCGCTTGAGGACGGGCCGGGTGGCGAACTTCTCATTGCAGATTGGGCACTGGGGTCCGATGTCGGACTTGCTCTTGGTGTCCCAGTGGATGGTGATGCACCTTTGACAGAAGGTGTGGCCGCAGGGGATGGTCACCGGGACATGGAAACGCTCCAGGCATATGACACAGATCAGGGTCGAGTTCTGGGACTCCATCTCTGAAGACAGAGCAGACATCTCTGTGGAAAAGGGGGAGAGCAGAAGGAGGAGGTCGGTCAGGATGAGATAGAACTGTATCGTATGCACCATGACAGTAATGTAACAGAAATACTCATTAGAGCTGTATTAAGAGGTTGGCATCACATTTTAAGCCCTTTATATAGAAACAGTTTCCCAAAAGGGATACAAAATAAATAAAAATAAACTAAATTAAACAGCCCCAATTTGTGTTAGTGCCAGTTCTCAGACTGAGCTCAGCAGGCTCAGTCCAAACGGGGACGAGCACACATGAACTCAGCCCAGTGGAAGGGAAAGGAGCTAACTGCTAACATTAGCCTGGTGCAGGTCAGTGACGTTAGCTCTGCGGGACGTCTTGACAAACCACAGCAGGCTGCACACCACCACCGCCCAGGGACGTGACCATAAAGAAGCGCTCCCTCTCAGCCCGACACGAGACACAGAACCACACAATGTGATGTCTTACCCCTCAGCGGATGAACACATCCGTGCACGGCGTCTGTGTGAGTGTCTGGATGTCGTCAGACGAAGCTTCCCTGATGACGACAGACGCAAAACAACGATGCCTTCACGTGCAGTGGGACAACTGGAGTCTAACGCCAACTAGAGCGTTACTGTGACGCAATACACGGTGACAGTGAGGCTGCTGTTGTTACAGTGTTACAATGACAGTTCACGTCTGCTGCCGTTCAGTTGATGTGTTGCAACATCGCAGATGTATCCTGTGTGGTGTCACAGGAACCGATGTCTCCTCTCCACCAACAACTATAACGCTCTATGTGTCACTCAGGACGATAGATCAGAGAGAAAGAAAGAAAAGTATAAAATAATATGTTCTCGTTAGTGTCTGCTCGCAGACGGTTAGTCAATACTACAGAAACCCACTAACGCGACATGTGCACGGACTCGTTTGTCCTCTCTCGGCCACCGTAGCGTCTGGAGAGACTCACTCCAAGATGGCGCTGCGCACTGCCTGCGCCGCTGCCCTGCGGACTGGGACAGGTTTAGGGGTCAATAATGCCAGGACGTTTGTCTCCACAGGTATTGTGACGAAGATAGGAGAATAATGAGTGTCAGTAGTGATAGGGTTACAAATCCCGCGTGTCAGTTACTTACAACCTACGAGAAAATGGCATCCTATCGTGGGTGATAACTAACGTGTGTGTGTGTGTGTGTGTGTGTGTGTGTGTGTGTGTGTGTGTGTGTGCGCGCGCGCGCGCGTGTCACATGACAGCGTTCCTCTGCAGACGGACAGCACCTTTGGGTCCGATGCCGAACGACGAGCTGGACGTCCAAAGCCTGGAGTCGGTGGAGACGTACCGCAGCTACACTCGTTACATGAAGCAAGCGGAGGAGGCCAAGAACCAGCCGGCCTGGTGGAAGACCTACCGGAGCTATGTGGAGAGGACTGACCCCGAGCACGGTGAGACAGGGAAGAAGGATTCTCCAGCAGTGTGCACGTGTCCTGGTTTTAATGATTGTATTTTGTCCCAGATGAAACCTGTGAAATAAACAATTTAATGTTCTTTTGTTGCGTTGTTGCAGGTGCAGAGAAAGTGGACATTGGACTTCCGTACTGTCGACCCGGCAGGACCAAGGAAGCGAGGGAGAGGAGGCAGGTGATGAAGGAGAACAAGAAGAACGTGGAGCTGGAGAGGGCTTGTCGCCTGCGCACTTGTGAGCGGACACACTTTCACCATAAAGGGAACACCGTAGCGTTCTTTAACTGTCGAGTGAATATTATATCCGTTAACTATTTCCCCTCTTCGCTGCTCCAGTTAAGATCCCCCTGGATCGAGTGCAGGAAACCTGGGAGAAGAGCAGCGGTCCGTTCCACATAAAGAGACTGGCCGACCACTACGGGGTCTTCAGGGATCTCTTCCCCATGGCGTATTTCCTACCTCAGGTCTCACTCCGGATCTGCTATAGCCAGGACAACAGTGGTCAAGTGCATTATGGGAATCGGCTGACACCGACGGAAGTACGTAAAAGGACCGGACGTTTCCTTTAACTTCTTTCTTTTCCCAATCCCCGCGTTCTGTATGTGTATTTAATTTTATTCACTTTTCTCTGTGCCCACCTCTTTCACGTGTCTTCTCTGACTGTGTTGTCCGTGCTGTACATTTCTGTCTAGGCAGCGTCTGTCCCTCAAATCGGCTTCGAGGCGGAGGAGGGCTCCCTGTGGACCCTCCTGCTCACCTGTCCAGGTCAGCATCAGCTCCCACACGAGGCCGTTTCTGGAATAAGTCAACACCGTTAATTAAATGTTTCTCAGCATTAACGGACCGCCTAAAAAAACTAAAATGTATCTCTTTCAGATGAGCATCTTCTGGACAATGAGGCAGAATACGTCCACTGGCTAGTGTGAGTATTTAAAGTCAACTGTGCTTTAATTTGTGCGGCACAAGTTTCTGGCAGATTTACAGATGAGATTAAATAATTGATGACAAACATAAATTACATTTGCCATCAATTCACTTTTTTTCAATTCATGCCTAATAGTGTATTTCAGTTAAATAAAAGTCCCCCTCCACTGAAACCTATTTTGAGTTCCTTCTCACTTCACTCTGAGACTGATTTAAGTGCCGAAGTTTAAAACCAGAAGGCTGTTTTTCACAGTCGTCTGCTGAAGGTTCACCGTGCTCACCTTCCATCTCAGTTTAACATGTGGACGTAAAAAAAAGCACGATTCTGTGACATCACGGCTAGTTTGGAGCCAATCGTGGTCCAGTGTGCAACTGACGGTGGGATCAGAGTGACGTGGAGACTTGAAACCTCCGGTGCACCAAGAGTGGACTTTCAGTGAAGCAGGAGACCTCTTGTGTCCAGCAGTGAACCGTCAACAACATTTGCATATTCATTGATTGAAAAAAGAATTTTCAACCGCTCCAGCCTTACGCGACCTGTGTTTCTGTAGAGGGAACATCCCGGGCGGAGCAGTGCAGGCCGGGGAAGAGCTGTGTCACTACCTGCCCCCCTTCCCTGCCCGAGGAACGGGCTTCCACCGCTACATTTATGTCCTCTTCAAGCAAGAGGGGCCCATCAACTTCCAGGAGGATGTCAGGCCGTCGCCATGGTGAGCAACACGAAAATATATGAAACTATCAAAACGTCCATTCACGAACTCGCACAACTCGTGTTGTATGATCTATGTCTCATGTTGCCGTGCATGCATATAGTTACAAACATATACATGTCGTTTTGCTGTTGTTAAACGCGGCTGCTCTCATTTACTTCAATTCATCAAGAATTGGAGGCATGGGAGAAAAACAAGTTTTTCCTGAAAAAGTATATTTTTCATGTAAGTTAAGCAGCTGTTTCAGCACTAGAGTGTCCTGTTGTCTGCAGCCATGACATCAGACCGTAAACTGTATTCACAAGCACAGCATTGATGCGTTTTAGTGCATGTTTGGGTTTCGCAACTTGGACGCTAAGCATGTGTTGGCCCCCCCCCCCCCCTTGTAGCCATTCTCTGGTGGATCGCTCATTTAAGACGACGGACTTCTACAGAAAGCACCAGGACAACATGACGCCTGCCGGTTTGGCCTTCTTCCAGTGCCAGTGGGACGAATCTGTCACCGACACCTTTCACACCACACTTGGTGAGTCACGGCAACGCTCACAGACGCGTGTGTGTGTGTGTGTGTGTGTGTGTG
This sequence comes from Ophiodon elongatus, assembly GCA_016806645.1. Lineage (NCBI taxonomy): Eukaryota > Metazoa > Chordata > Actinopteri > Perciformes > Hexagrammidae > Ophiodon > Ophiodon elongatus. The sequence continues at coordinate 75,758 of JACSYO010000533.1, forward strand.
TGTGTGTGTGTGTGTGTGTGTGTGTGTGTGTGTGTGTGTGTGTGTGTGTGTGTGTGTGTGTGTGTGTGTGTGTGTGTGTGTGTGTGTGTGTGTGTGTGTGTGGCAACCATAAAAGCCGGTCTGTTTCTTCTCCCCGTAGACATGAGGGAGCCAGTGTTTGAGTTCATCCGGCCTCCAGTGTACCACCCTCCACAGGTCAGATACCCTCATCGACAGCCCCTACGCTACCTTGACCGATACAGGGATGGAAAGAAGCACAGCTATGGAATATATTGACAAGTTGAGGAAACACATCTCCTTGCAAATGTCCCGTTTGGCATATTTATGTGAAAAATAAATAAATTGTTTTGTTTTTTTTTCTTCCCAACTGTGCTGAGACTGAATTCTGTTCAAAGCTGCCAAGGAGGTTATGTTTTATGTCTGTTTTGTAGTTGGAAACTGACAACAGATATTTTTTACTTGAAGGGGAACTCCACATATTTACAGGTCCTGGGGAGTACTACCCTTTTTAAAATGAAGGTTAGAATTCCTTTACTTTTACTTTTACTCATGAACCTAATAAAAAGTATGAGCAGACAGGTCCTTGTCTCTGATTGGCTGTTCCTGCAGAACCTACGTGTGATCACCAAAGATCTGCTGTTAAAACTTGATGAATGTGTCGCAATCTTCACACCAAACAACTCTTAAACTGCCTCTTCGGGCGCATTCTTTAGTGTAATCCTTCGAAGTGAAATAAATACAAGCCCAGGATCTAGAATCCAAAATTAAAAAGTTGTGAGATGAGGCATCTCTCTGGCAAATGTATTCCAAGAATTTGTTTCACCATTGCCAGGTGGATACAGATCCAAATGCTGAAAAGAATAATTTCTGAACATTTCCTGTTGTTGAAATGATAGATTTAGAGGACTGTGCATCCTTAGAAGAGGTATGTGCATTTGTACTTGGACAGTGTAACCCTTCTTGATACTCAAAAGTTAGGCAGACATGCCTGCTCCTCTATACGACGTTGAAACCCAAAACATACCAAGTTTTCTGTTGTGAATTTTTCTTCATTCTCTTCTCATGAGGATACTTCTACAGTATTATCCTTTTCATGTGAATTGCCTGGTTCATTGATAAGTGTGGGCCAATATTGTTTGGACTGAGTGAGTGGTATAACCTATGGATTTTGGTGTGAAGCTGATTGATGCTAGTTTTTCATCCTACAGTCCATGAAAGTATAACATAAGACACAATCACACGGTATGGTAAGCTGTCAGGACAACTACATCTAAGATTGACTCTCTGGTGTAGTCTGCATTGACAATTACAGAAGTCAAAGGTTAACCACCTCGTCAACATTTAGATGTTTGGCTCCAGTCTTGAATGAATGCTATATGTTTTTCAGATCACCAGTTGTCACTGTGCTTACTGCAGCTTCAAATCTTCTTTTCAGCACAAACAGAAAGAAATCCCCAAAGCTTCGTAAAGCTTCATACAACCATCACTGCACATTAGTACATGGAGGTTGGTGACCTCACATGAATCTCAGAATAGCTTTGTGCTCCATGGAAGTAGCTACACATGTCCAATGTCCACAGAAGATACATTCTTAGGACAGTGGCTAATGGCGGTAGACAGTATTTTTTAACGTGGCATTAAAGTAACTAGTAACTATTGCAGCTGAATACATGTTGTAGAGTAAAAGTTCAAGATTTGAAGTACTGTCAATCAGAATTAATTGTTTTGGCCAGCCTTTTTCTTCTTGTACAACATCTTCAGTGTGTGTTGGGTTGGAAGTTATTTATCTTTTGTAGTTATCCTCCCAAATACAACCTTTATTGCTACTCGCTGTCTGAAGAGGAGGGGTGTCTTTGAAATCTTCCTCCATTTCCCCCATTTATGAAGCTTTAAGTGATACAATTCATTAATACAACATTCTCAGAGTTTTATGATCTGATAGATTGTATAACTTTTTTCACAGGAAGGGCTGAATCTCAACTAGCACTGACTCTCTGGAGAGAGATTCAATTAGAGCCGATGAGCAACAGCTGTGACACCTGCTCAATGGGCTTATTTAACCTGCCACGTGGCTCAGGCAACATCTTCTGTTGGTGACTGAAGCCATGGCAGCTTTTTGGGCCTTGTGGTTTTGTCTGCTGACTGTCTGGCTTACTAAAGGTATTTATATTTATTCTGCTTGAAGCTTGTATTAAATCAAAATTGGTGTTGGAGTATAGCAAATGTGAGGGATGTTAATTACTCAATTCCTGAAATGCCATTCAGCTGTAACAAGTTTGTCTCATGTGCCATCAAACAGCAGAAACATTTGATTAACAGCAACTGCTTTGTCCATAGGCTCTTGTTCACCTGCTGGTGGCACAAATCAAAGAAGCAATAATGTGCTGCTGAGGAGAATGAGAGGTAAGAATATTAGTGATAATGTTTGCTGAGCTTGTTTCTGACGCTAAATTTCATTTGTACTATAGATCTTTCTCCCAATGAGATCTCCATAAAGAAGGCCCTCACACCTCTCCAGTCAGAGGAGTCCATGTTGCTGCAAGCTTATGAAGAAGGTGAGCAGGTTCTGTTCAGTTTGTGTACGGTCATAATGTAGTTGGTTAAGTTTCCAATAATACCTTGTCTGGCTTTTGGTACTTGGATTTCAAAAGACTGTCTAAGCTACGGAGTAGATCATATTATACCTCCATACTATATTGTACGCAGTGAGTTGAATATGTTTTTGAAGTAAAACAAAATAAAAATATTTGGTCTTTGGGGCTTAGATAAGTTTTTTTTCTCACAGCCCTGTCAAAGTCTAGAGAAGTTGAACATCACTCAATTTCTCAGATTTTAATTGTTTGTTCATCTAATATCTTTATTTCAGTGCAACTGGAAACTAATGAAGTGGAAGTTGAGGCAAAAAGTGTTCACCTGAAAGTTGTAGAAAAGTCCCCGATCAGCCCGAAGGAGCTAAAAACCGTGGCAGATAACTTTGCTCTACATACGGGCATGAGCAACGGCACGGCCTCCGACAGCGGCAAAGGCCTCCCCGGCGGCAACGGCACGGCCTCCGACAGCGGCAAGGGCGGCAACGGCACGGCCTCCGACAGCGGCAACGGCACGGCCTCCGACAGCGGCAAGGGCGGCAACGGCACGGCCTCCGACAGCGGCAAGGGCGGCAACGGCACGGCCTCCGACAGCGGCAAGGGCGGCAACGGCACGGCCTCCGACAGCGGCAAGGGCGGCAACGGCACGGCCTCCGACAGCGGCAAGGGCGGCAACGGCACGGCCTCCGACAGCGGCAAGGGCGGCAACGGCACGGCCTCCGACAGCGGCAAGGGCGGCAACGGCACGGCCTCCGACAGCGGCAGGGCAACGGCACGCCTCCGACAGCGGCAAGGCGGCAAGGCCTCCACAGCGGCAACTCCGACAGCGGCAGGCGGCAACGGCACGGCCTCCGACAGCGGCAAGGCGGCAACGGCACGGCCTCCGACAGCGGCAAGGGCGGCAACGGCACGGCCTCCGACAGCGGCAAGGGCGGCAACGGCACGGCCTCCGACAGCGGCAAGGGCGGCAACGGCACGGCCTCCGACAGCGGCAAGGGCGGCAACGGCACGGCCTCCGACAGCGGCAAGGGCGGGAACGGCACGGCCTCCGACAGCGGCAAAGGCCTCCCCGGCGGTAACGGCACGGCCTCCGACAGCGGCAAGGGCGGCAACGGCACGGCCTCCGACAGCCTCCCCGTCCCCAACGGCACAGCCTCTCTGGCCCCATAATTAGTAGGTAATAGTTGTGAGGAACTATGCAAGAGTTAAATTTGCATCCTAAGATGTTTTTGTGTGTACTATTTCTCTGCTTTAAATAAAACGGTTTACTGATATTTTGGTTTCCTTATTACTCCTGGGAGGGAGGAGAGTGGGGTCTGACAAAGTGTGATATTTAGATTGTAAGTTAGAGGGCTTTATGTCTAAGTATCATTACCAATTAATTACAAGTGGGATGTTCGGCCATAAGTGTTGTACACTTGTTGACGTGTGTCTGAGGATGGCGCAGTATTTCCAGACTATGTTTTTGAAGTAAAACAAATCTACAAAAGAACTGACGGTTTTCAGACACCCCAGCTCGAGGTAGCGCAAAACCCAACCATTTTGATAAAACTTTATACCTCAAAATTTCTGAAATTGCTCAATAGGTTTTTTTCCCCCATAGGTGAAAATATGCAGCAACTTTTTAATTTAAGGCTAAAGTGATATTTGCACAGTTCAGGCCATCACATTGATTAAGAAACTTTGTTCAAAATCAAAGGTGGTGCGTTGATGTAAAATGTCTTGTTTCATGTTAATATGTAACAAAGTATGCAAACTTTTATTTTATTTTTGGAGACGTGCCAAAACAAATTTACACTCCATTAAAGCCTTTGGCGCTAAATATTTCATAATGTATCGTTCACAATGTTTAAACGAGACGCTCCACTATAAAAGATACTGTCATCGCGTTTAAAGATGCTATAGATCTTTAAAGTTATTCTCTTTTCCATACACTTATTAGTAATACAACTTAAAAGAACCGAGAAATTAAAATATTTTAGCAGAAACACCATTCCAACTTCCATATGCTTATCGCAGCAGGGCCGTCTGACTGACCCCCTACTGAGACACTTCACGTGGGCGCTAAACCCTGTGAGGTCTAAAGCTTTTTCCCTATTTCTGACCTGCCTGGTCTTTTTGAAATGCCTGTATAACCCTCAACACGGTGATGCACAATCATGTTTATGTCCCTTTTTTCACGACCGACTCAATATGTATACTACAGCGACTATATGAATTTATAAATGGAGAGCCATAAATATGACAAAAGGGAAATTGATTCTCAGATATTAACTAAAATCACACATAATACAATCGTTAAACTTTTGGCTTTTGAGATTTGTTCTGCTGGGCCTTGATAATCGGGGGAAAAAATAAACATTGTCGGTTACACAACTACAGAAGCCAACATTTTTTAACTAACAATATATTGCTCAGTACACAGGTACAAAAATGATAATATACACATTTATCACTCATGATATTCTACTCATTTTGATGGCTGCCTAAACAGAACACAAACAATTAATAGGCAACAACAAACAGCATGAAAAGTCTATTTTGTTAACGAGATACAATTGACCACAATCTCTGACTCTTATTCCAAGAATTTTAGGTAAACGCTAGAACCTGTTGTCACAGAAATAAGTCATGTAGCGTTTCCTCAAAACACACTTTCACGAAAGCTTAATTGTATTACAGTGAATTAATTGACAACAAAATAGATGGAAATTAAATTCAAGTTGTATTTACTCGCGGAAATATCCACATTTTATTTCTGGCCTGAAGGCATGACAGCTGGGAAGAAGAGAAACGTTATACAGATCTACTGAGAGAACGCCTTCTCTGCGTATTCTTTTCCTCATTACCAGCTGTGTTGTGTTTATCCTTGTTGAATATTGAAAGCATGCAATATATTTTAAATTCAATTGCCTCTTTAGCTTCGTTGTGATCTTGTAGTTGGTCGGTTTGTTTCCTGGACCGCTGAACGAGTGCCTTTAAGGCTAGAAAAGCTGCAGCGGTTAAAATAGAAGCGCTCTGTCAAAAATGTATAATTCTCAATCATCCATCGGTTTTAGGTCCAGGTCCGGATACAACGGGGTCTGGGTTGGGACTCGGGCCGCTCCGCCTATTTCATGACCCCTGTACTTTACTTTTTTAAACTAGGCCTTTTTCCTACATGCTATACTATGACTTTTTTGTGACTTTTTTTTAACATACCATACTTTGACTTTTTAAGACTTTTTTTCATATACTGTCCTTTTACTTTTAATGATTTTTTCCGACATATTATACATTGCCTTTTTTAAGACTATTTTTGATATACTATCCTATGACTTTTTATGAGTTTTACGACTTGCTACACAATAACTTTATTTTACATACTATACTATGATTTTTAAGAAGGCCCTCCGTAATGCCAGAGCAGCCTATTACTCATCAATAATAGAGAAAAATAAGAACAACCCCAGGTTTCTCTTCAGCCAGGCTGACAGAGAGTCACAGCTCTGTTGAGCTTCCTACAGACCTCAGTAGTAATGACTTGATGAACTTCTTCAATGATGAGATTCTAACTCAGACCTGGGCATTGTACGGCCCCTGGGCCATACCCGGCCCTTTGACTGTAACTGACCGGCCAACGGGAGGTCAATGGGAAATTAGGAATAAAACGTAAATAAGTGTGACCGACCCACAGCAGCTCATGCATCATCAAAAAGGTGCTAGTAACCTTATTCATGAGTGGTTTCCTGCTGTGCGTAAAGTACATGAACCAGAAGATTCGGAGGATAAAACATTTTTCTGAGTGACTTCAGTCACTCAAGGGAGGAATGTGGAAGGAAAATATTTTATGTCTATGCTTAATAAATGTCTTACGCTTAGGAAAACTATGAAGCCGCATTAACACATATATTAGGTTTATTAAGAGCACAATATTCATAGTTATATAAATCTAATCACTGACATAGTATTATAGGTTACATTCAGGTGAAAGTAAGCAGGCCCATAGAAATCAGAGGGGGGGTAGACAGACTCAGGAGATAAGCTACAGAGAAGAAAACCCAGTGAAGGCAGAAGACGACAAGGTCACGATAAGTTGGCGCATTAGGCTCAGCTGTTGTGGATATTATGACGGGTAGCAGGGGAATATTATGGCACGGGAAAATCAACATGAGGCAGACAGTGAAATAATCAGTTTCGGTATTGAGACGGTGTCAACTGGGTAAAATGGCGTGCGTGAGGTATGAGGTCAACTGATACAAGGTCAAAATGGCCGCAGGGGGTGGGGTCAAGGGGTGGGACCGGGGGCTGCACCTGAATCAGAATGTGTCATTATAAAAACTATGTCAATCTGAATGTTCGTGGGTTGTATTTCCGAACAGCAACTCGGTTTATTTGTAATCTGTGCATTGCAAATAAATCTACGTGAATTGAACTTTGATCCAATCTCTCTGGTATTCTGTGGGTGGTCAATTACTGAGGTGCCGTAAGTGAGTTCCTGTGGCGCCTCACTAGCAGTCAGATAGGAAATAGTTGTGAAGTTTATACAGCATTAGGTTTTAAGGAAATTAGCCATCATCGAGCAGAATACGCAATAAACGTAAGAAATCCAGCCCCCACAGTGTACATCATGCACAATTATACAGCTACATTGCTTTTGTTTTACGCACGTTAGCATGTTGGTGACTGTGTGCGAGTAGCAGCGTTACAACGGCACGGCCTCCGACAGCGGCACAGCATCCGGCAGCGGCAAGGGCGTCAAAGGTGGCAAGCTGTCAGGACAACTACATCTAAGATTGACTCTCTGGTGTAGTCTGCATTGACAATTATAGAGGTCAAAGGTTAAACCCCTCGTCAACATTTAGATGTTTGGCTCCAGTCTTGAATGAATGCTATATGTTTTTCAGATCACCAGTTGTCACTGTGCTTACTGCAGCTTCAAATCTTCTTTTCAGCACAAACAGAAAGAAATCCCCAAAGCTTCGTAAAGCTTCATACAACCATCACTGCACATTAGTACATGGAGGTTGGTGACCTCACATGAATCTCAGAATAGCTTTGTGCTCCATGGAAGTAGCTACACATGTCCAATGTCCACAGAAGATACATTCTTAGGACAGTGGCTAATGGCGGTAGACAGTATTTTTTAACGTGGCATTAAAGTAACTAGTAACTATTGCAGCTGAATACATGTTGTAGAGTAAAAGTTCAAGATTTGAAGTACTGTCAATCAGAATTAATTGTTTTGGCCAGCCTTTTTCTTCTTGTACAACATCTTCAGTGTGTGTTGGGTTGGAAGTTATTTATCTTTTGTAGTTATCCTTCCAAATACAACCTTTATTGCTACTCGCTGTCTGAAGAGGAGGGGTGTCTTTGAAATCTTCCTCCATTTCCCCCATTTATGAAGCTTTAAGTGATACAATTCATTAATACAACATTCTCAGAGTTTTATGATCTGATAGATTGTATAACTTTTTTCACAGGAAGGGCTGAATCTCAACTAGCACTGACTCTCTGGAGAGAGATTCAATTAGAGCCGATGAGCAACAGCTGTGACACCTGCTCAATGGGCTTATTTAACCTGCCACGTGGCTCAGGCAACATCTTCTGTTGGTGACTGAAGCCATGGCAGCTTTTTGGGCCTTGTGGTTTTGTCTGCTGACTGTCTGGCTTACTAAAGGTATTTATATTTATTCTGCTTGAAGCTTGTATTAAATCAAAATTGGTGTTGGAGTATAGCAAATGTGAGGGATGTTAATTACTCAATTCCTGAAATGCCATTCAGCTGTAACAAGTTTGTCTCATGTGCCATCAAACAGCAGAAACATTTGATTAACAGCAACTGCTTTGTCCATAGGCTCTTGTTCACCTGCTGGTGGCACAAATCAAAGAAGCAATAATGTGCTGCTGAGGAGAATGAGAGGTAAGAATATTAGTGATAATGTTTGCTGAGCTTGTTTCTGACGCTAAATTTCATTTGTACTATAGATCTTTCTCCCAATGAGATCTCCATAAAGAAGGCCCTCACACCTCTCCAGTCAGAGGAGTCCATGTTGCTGCAAGCTTATGAAGAAGGTGAGCAGGTTCTGTTCAGTTTGTGTACGGTCATAATGTAGTTGGTTAAGTTTCCAATAATACCTTGTCTGGCTTTTGGTACTTGGATTTCAAAAGACTGTCTAAGCTACGGAGTAGATCATGTTATACCTCCATACTATATTGTACGCAGTGAGTTGAATATGTTTTTGAAGTAAAACAAAATAAAAATATTTGGTCTTTGGGGCTTAGATAAGTTTTTTTTTTTTCTCACAGCCCTGTCAAAGTCTAGAGAAGTTGAACATCACTCAATTTCTCAGATTTTAATTGTTTGTTCATCTAATATCTTTATTTCAGTGCAACTGGAAACTAATGAAGTGGAAGTTGAGGCAAAAAGTGTTCACCTGAAAGTTGTAGAAAAGTCCCCGATCAGCCCGAAGGAGCTAAAAACCGTGGCAGATAACTTTGCTCTACATACGGGCATGAGCAACGGCACGGCCTCCGACAGCGGCAAAGGCCTCCCCGGCGGCAACGGCACGGCCTCCGACAGCGGCAAGGGCGGCAACGGCACGGCCTCCGACAGCGGCAAGGGCGGCAACGGCACGGCCTCCGACAGCGGCAAGGGCGGCAACGGCACGGCCTCCGACAGCGGCAAGGGCGGCAACGGCACGGCCTCCGACAGCGGCAAGGGCGGCAACGGCACGGCCTCCGACAGCGGCAAGGGCGGCAACGGCACGGCCTCCGACAGCGGCAAGGGCGGCAACGGCACGGCCTCCGACAGCGGCAAGGGCGGCAACGGCACGGCCTCCGACAGCGGCAAGGGCGGCAACGGCACGGCCTCCGACAGCGGCAAGGGCGGCAACGGCACGGCCTCCGACAGCGGCAAGGGCGGCAACGGCACGGCCTCCGACAGCGGCAAGGGCGGCAACGGCACGGCCTCCGACAGCGGCAAGGGCGGCAACGGCACGGCCTCCGACAGCGGCAAGGGCGGCAACGGCACGGCCTCCGACAGCGGCAAGGGCGGCAACGGCACGGCCTCCGACAGCGGCAAGGGCGGCAACGGCACGGCCTCCGACAGCGGCAAGGGCGGCAACGGCACGGCCTCCGACAGCGGCAAGGGCGGCAACGGCACGGCCTCCGACAGCGGCAACGGCACGGCCTCCGACAGCGGCAAGGGCGGCAACGGCACGGCCTCCGACAGCGGCAAGGGCGGCAACGGCACGGCCTCCGACAGCGGCAAAGGGCGGCAACGGCACGGCCTCCGACAGCGGCAAGGGCGGCAACGGCACGGTCTCCGACAGCGGCAAAGGCCTCCCCGGCGGTAACGGCACGGCCTCCGACAGCGGCAAGGGCGGCAACGGCACGGCCTCCGACAGCCTCCCCGTCCCCAACGGCACAGCCTCTCTGGCCCCATAATTAGTAGGTAATAGTTGTGAGGAACTATGCAAGAGTTAAATTTGCATCCTAAGATGTTTTTGTGTGTACTATTTCTCTGCTTTAAATAAAACGGTTTACTGATATTTTGGTTTCCTTATTACTCCTGGGAGGGAGGAGAGTGGGGTCTGACAAAGTGTGATATTTAGATTGTAAGTTAGAGGGCTTTATGTCTAAGTATCATTACCAATTAATTACAAGTGGGATGTTCGGCCATAAGTGTTGTACACTTGTTGACGTGTGTCTGAGGATGGCGCAGTATTTCCAGACTGTTCTGATTGCCAGTATTGTATTCTGAGAAGTTCTGGGGAGACAACCCCTCTCTATCTCATTCCATGCATACGTGCTAAAAGTCCAAGTAAGAAACTCAATGTGGCTTTCTTCTGTCACGCATACGCCTTCCCGTAAGGCTCACTATTCCTTATTAAGTATCCTTTTTTAAGTATTGTAATTTATACATAGACATTCCTTATTTACAGTGTAAGTCATTTTATTACAACCTAACACCAGCAGAGTAGTCTGCAGCAACTTGGCAGCATTAATGCTGTGTATTGACTTGCTTCGAGTATCAAATTCTACTTTATTGACTACAGCTTTAAGTTGCTGCAAAAGTGACATGGGAAGTGTGCATATTGTTACAGGCACAAATCTACAAAAGAACTGACGGTTTTCAGACACCCCAGCTCGAGGTAGCGCAAAACCCAACCATTTTGATAAAACTTTATACCTCAAAATTTCTGAAATTGCTCAATAGGTTTTTTTCCCCCATAGGTGAAAATATGCAGCAACTTTTTAATTTAAGGCTAAAGTGATATTTGCACAGTTCAGGCCATCACATTGATTAAGAAACTTTGTTCAAAATCAAAGGTGGTGCGTTGATGTAAAATGTCTTGTTTCATGTTAATATGTAACAAAGTATGCAAACTTTTATTTTATTTTTGGAGACGTGCCAAAACAAATTTACACTCCATTAAAGCCTTTGGCGCTAAATATTTCATAATGTATCGTTCACAATGTTTAAACGAGACGCTCCACTATAAAAGATACTGTCATCGCGTTCGAAGATGCTATAGAGCTTTAAAGTTATTATTTTTCATACACTTATTAGTAATACAACTTAAAAGAACCAATAAATAAATATTTTAGCAGAAACACCATTCCAACTTCCATACGCTTATCTCAGCAGGGCCGTCTGACTGACCCCCTACTGAGACACTTCACGTGGGCGCTAAACCCTGTGAGGTCTATAAAGCTTTTCCCCTTTCTGCCTGGTCTGTGTAATACATGTCTGTGTAATACTTCCTGAGCCATCGGATGGTTTGCCAGAACTTCCTTGAGGCCAACCAAAAGTCCTTCTCCATGGCCTCCCCGAACTCCTCCCATGCCCAAGTTTTAGCGTCCGCGACCACCGCAGCTGCAGCCCTTCTGGCCTGCCGGTACCTCTCAGCTGTTTCAGGAGACCCCCGAGCCAACCAGGCCCGAAAGGCCTCCTTCTTCAGTTTGACGGCTTCCCTCACCCCCGGTGTCCACCACCGGGTTCTCGGGTTACCGCCACGACAGGCACCGGTGACCTTCCGACCACAGCTCCTAGCGGCCGCGTCCACAATAGAGGCTTTGAACATGGTCCACTCGGATTCCATGTCCCCAGCCTCCCTTGGGATGTGTGAGAAGTTCTTCCGGAGGTGGGAGTTGAAGACCTCCCGGACAGGATCCTCCGCCAGACGTTCCCAGTTCACCCTCACTACACGTTTGGGCTTGCCGGGTCTCTCCAGCCGATTCCCCCGCCATCTAATCCAAGTCACCACCAGGTGGTGATCAGTTGACAGCTCTGCTCCTCTCTTCACCCGAGTTTCCAAGACATACGGCCGCAGATCAGATGAAACGATTACAAAGTCGATCATTGATCTACGGCCTAATGTGTTCTGGTACCAGGTACACTTATGAGCCACCCTATGTTCGAACATGGTGTTCGTTATGGACAAACCGTGGCTAGCACAGAAGTCCAACACGGCGGCGCTCAGCCGGGGGCTCGTGAGTATCCCCACTCCCGCCTGGCGCCTCTCAACCTGGGCAACTCCAGAAAATGACAAAGTCCAACCTTTCTCCAGGAGCTTGGTTCCAGAGCCAGCGCTGTGCGTGGAGGTGAGGCCAACTATATCTAGCTGGTACCGCTCCACCTCCCGCACCAGCTCCGGCTCTTTCCCCGCTAGCGAGGTGACGTTCCACGTCCCTAGAGCTAGTCTATGCCGACGTCGATCAGCTCGCCCAGGCCCCCTGCCCGGCCTGCCGCCCGGTCCACATAGCACCCGACCCCGATGCTTATCCCTGCGGGTGGTGGGTCCACAGGGTGAATTTATAAATGGAGCACCATAAATATGACAAAAGGGCAATTGATTCTCAGGTACTAACTAAAAACACATAATACAATCGTTAGACTTTTGGCTTTTGAGATTTGTTCTGCTAGGCCTTGATAATCGGGGGAAAAAATAAACATTGTAGGTTACACAGGTCAACTACAGAAGCCAACATTTTTTAACATCAATGTATTGCTCAGTACACAGGTACAAAAATGATAATATACACATTTATCACACATGATATTCTACTCAATATTTTGATTGCTGCTTAAACAGCACACAAAACCAAAACTAAATAAAACCAAACAATTCATAGGCAACAACTAACAGCATGAAAAGTCTATTTTGTTAACGAGATACAATTGACCACAATCTCTGACTCTTATTCCAAGAATTTTCGGTAAATGCTAGAACCCGTTGTCACAGAAATAAGTCATGTAGCGTTTCCTCAAAACACACTTTCACACAAGCTTAATTGTATTGCAATGAATTAATTGACAACAAAATAGATGGAAATGAAATTAAATACAAGTTGTATTTACTCGCGGAAATATCCACATTTTATTTCTGGCCTAAAGGCATGACAGCTGGGAAGAAGAGAAACGTTATACAGATCTACTGAGAGAACGTCTTCTCTGCGTATTCTTTTCCTCATTACCAGCTGTGCTGTGTTTATCCTGGTTGAATATTGAAAGCATGCAATATATTTTAAATTCAATTGCCTCTTTAGCTTCGTTGTGATCTTGTAGTTGGTCGGTTTGTTTCCTGGACCGCTGAACGAGTGCCTTTAAGGCTAGAAAAGCTGCAGCGGTTAAAATAGAAGCGCTCTGTCAAAAATGTATAATTCTCAATCATCCATCGGTTTTAGGTCCAGGTCCGGATACAACGGGGTCTGGGTTGGGACTCGGGCCGCTCTCCGCCTATTTCATGACCCCTGTACTTTCTTTTTCCTACATGCTATACTATGACTTTTTTGTGACTAATTTTGACATTCCATGTGTTATGACTTTTAAATGACTTTTTTTTAACGTACCATGCTTTGACTTTTTAAGACTTTTTTTCATATACTGTCCTTTTACTTTTAATGATTTTTTTCAGACATATTATACATTGCCTTTTTTAAGACTATTTTGATATACTATACTATGACTTTTTATGAGTTTTGCGACTTGCTATACAATAACTTTATTTTACATACTATACTATGATTTTTAAGAAGGCCCTCCGTAATGCCAGAGCAGCCTATTACTCATCTATAATAGAGAAAAATAAGAACAACCTCAGGTCCTGTCCTTCTCATATCCACCTCAGACATTCTACCTTCACATATCCACCTCAGACATTCTACCTTCACATATCCACCTCAGACATTCTACCTTCTCATATCCACCTCAGACATTCTACCTTCACATATCCACCTCAGACATTTACCTTCTCATATCCACCTCAGACATTCTACCTTCTCATATCCACCTCAGACATTCTACCTTCTCATATCCACCTCAGACATTCAACCTTCTCATATCCACCTCAGACATTCTACCTTCTCATATCCACCTCAGACATTCAGCCTTCTCATATCCACCTCAGACATTCTACCTTCTCATATCCACCTCAGACATTCTACCTTCTCATATCCACCTCAGACATTCTACCTTCTCATATCCACCTCAGACGTTCTACCTTCTCATATCCACCTCAGACGTTCTACCTTCTCATATCCACCTCAGACGTTCTACCTTCTCATATCCACCTCAGACGTTCTACCTTCTCATATCCACCTCAGACGTTCTACCTTCTCATATCCACCTCAGACGTTCTACCTTCTCATATCCACCTCAGACGTTCTACCTTCTAATATCCACCTCAGACGTTCTACCTTCTAATATCCACCTCAGACGTTCTACCTTCTCATATCCACCTCAGACGTTCTACCTTCTCATATCCACCTCAGACATTCTACCTTCTCATATCCACCTCAGACGTTCTACCTTCTCATATCCACCTCAGACATTCATTCTGACTTCAGAGCTTTGTTCAAGCCCAACACAGACAAGATTTCTCACACTGAACTGAAAAACAGAAAATTAGCTAATTGGATTACAAACAATAGTGATAAAAGTACTAATTTTGCAGAAACGTGATACCTGTCAGTGTTTTATTATATATGTATATTAAATATGTATGTCTGTTTGGATCATTATTCCTGCTGCAGATGTTTAAGGTGGAGCTTATTTAACTGCTTTATACACTGTTTTTCAGTTTGGGAAGTTAGGATGGGTTTGAAAAATTGTAATGTGCAAAGTAACTCGTAACTAAAGCTGTCAGACAAATGTAATGGAGTAAAAAGTACAATATTTCCCTCCAAGATGTAGTGGAGTGGAAGTACAAAGTTGAATAAAATGGAAATACTCAAGTAAAGTACCTTGAATTTGTACTTAAGTACAGTACTTAAGTAATTATACTTAGTTACATTCAACCACTGATCATGACATTCACTCTTACCACTCACACCATATCAAAACCATAAAATGTACTGCTTTTTATGAAGAGGTGGAATAATATTGAGCAGGATTGAGTTCAGTCTATTGGTCCGGCCCTCCACAATAGTCCTTGTTTCTCATGTGGCCCCTTGGGAAAAATAATTGCCCACCCCTGTTCTAACTATTAGAGACAAGATTAATAATATCTTGCCCTCAACCAGTACCGATCTATCCTTGGTTTTGCAGCCGAGTATGAAGCGGCGGGGATGAGAGTAAGCACCTCCAATTCTGAGGCCATGGTGCTCTGACGGAAACCGGTGGATTGCTCCCTCCAGGTGGGGACGGAGTGAAAATGCATGATAATTTCTTTGACATGCACTTTCTTTTGACATACTGTTCTTTTACTGTTCTTTTTTTCCAGCATATCATACATTGGCTTTTTTTAAGACTATTTTTGAAATACTATACTATTAGTCTTCTATCATAATGTACTCTGAAGTTCTATGACTTTTTTTTTTTACATATTATATAAGTGCATTTTATGATTTTTTATGATTTTTCTTGATCTACATTTCTATGACTTTTTTTTTTACTTTTTAAGAGATACTATACTGTGCCTTTTTAATGCATTTTTAAACAAACTGCACTATGCCTTTGTTATAACTTTTCTGGACACACTATACCTTTTTTTTGACAATCTACACTCTGACTCTCATGACATTTTAAACATACTATACTATAACTCTATTGACATTCTGACTTTTCATGACTTTATTCGCCATACAATACTATGACTTTTTTTTTAATATATTATAGAATTCCTTTTTACTACTTTTTTCAAATTACGATACCATGACTTGTTATGACTTTTTGACATACTATGCTACAACTTTTCAATGACTTTTTTTGACATACTATACAATGACTTTTTTCGATACAAGCCCAGGATCTAGAATCCAAATGAAAAAGTTGTGAGATGAGGCATCTCTCTGGCAAATGTATTCCAAGAATTTGTTTCACCATTGCCAGGTGGATACAGATCCAAATGCTGAAAAGAATAATTTCTGAACATTTCCTGTTGTTGAAATGATAGATTTAGAGGACTGTGCATCCTTAGAAGAGGTATGTGCATTTGTACTTGGACAGTGTAACCCTTCTTGATACTCAAAAGTTAGGCAGACATGCCTATACGACGTTGAAACCCAAAACATACCAAGTTTTCTTTTGTGAATTTTTCTTCATTCTGTTCTCATGAGGATAATTCTACAGTATTATCCGAGTCAACATTTTCATGTGAATTGCCTGGTTCATTGATAAGTGTGGGCCAATATTGTTTGGACTGAGTGAGTGGTATAACCTATGGATTTTGGTGTCAAGCTGATTGATGCTAGTTTTTCATCCTACAGTCCATGAAAGTATAACATAAGACACAATCACACGGTATGGTAAGCTGTCAGGACAACTACATCTAAGATTGATTCTCTGGTGTAGTCTGCATTGACAATTACAGAAGTCAAAGGTTAACCACCTCGTCAACATTTAGATGTTTGGCTCCAGTCTTGAATGAATGCTATATGTTTTTCAGATCACCAGTTGTCACTGTGCTTACTGCAGCTTCAAATCTTCTTTTCAGCACAAACAGAAAGAAATCCCCAAAGCTTCGTAAAGCTTCATACAACCATCACTGCACATTAGTACATGGAGGTTGGTGACCTCACATGAATCTCAGAATAGCTTTGTGCTCCATGGAAGTAGCTACACATGTCCAATGTCCACAGAAGATACATTCTTAGGACAGTGGCTAATGGCGGTAGACAGTATTTTTTAACGTGGCATTAAAGTAACTAGTAACTATTGCAGCTGAATACATGTTGTAGAGTAAAAGTTCAAGATTTGAAGTACTGTCAATCAGAATTAATTGTTTTGGCCAGCCTTTTTCTTCTTGTACAACATCTTCAGTGTGTGTTGGGTTGGAAGTTATTTATCTTTTGTAGTTATCCTCCCAAATACAACCTTTATTGCTACTCGCTGTCTGAAGAGGAGGGGTGTCTTTGAAATCTTCCTCCATTTCCCCCATTTATGGAGCTTTAAGTGATACAATTCATGAATACAACATTCTCAGAGTTTTATGATCTGATAGATTGTATAACATTTTTCACAGGAAGGGCTGAATCTCAACTAGCACTGACTCTCTGGAGAGAGATTCAATTAGAGCCGATGAGCAACAGCTGTGACACCTGCTCAATGGGCTTATTTAACCTGCCACGTGGCTCAGGCAACATCTTCTGTTGGTGACTGAAGCCATGGCAGCTTTTTGGGCCTTGTGGTTTTGTCTGCTGACTGTCTGGCTTACCAAAGGTATTTATATTTATTCTGTTTGAAGCTTGTATTAAATCAAAATTGGTGTTGGAGTATAGCAAATGTGAGGGATGTTAATTACTCAATTCCTGAAATGCCATTTAGCTGTAACAAGTTTGTCTCATGTGCCATCAAACAGCAGAAACATTTGATTAACAGCAACTGCTTTGTCCATAGGCTCTTGTTCACCTGCTGGTGGCACAAATCAAAGAAGCAATAATGTGCTGCTGAGGAGAATGAGAGGTAAGAATATTAGTGATAATGTTTGCTGAGCTTGTTTCCGACTCTAAATTTCATTTGTACTATAGATCTTTCTCCCAATGAGATCTCCGTAAAGAAGGCCCTCACACCTCTCCAGTCAGAGGAGTCCATGTTGCTGCAAGCTTATGAAGAAGGTGAGCAGGTTCTGTTCAGTTTGTGTACGGTCATAATGTAGTTGGTTAAGTTTCCAATAATACCTTGTCTGGCTTTTTGTACTTGGATTTCAAAAGACTGTATAAGCTACGTAGTAGATCATAGTATACCTCCATACTATATTGCATTACATTTCATTTAGCAGATGCTTTTATCCAAAGCGACTTATGTCATTGGGGAGCTCATTCCACCAATTTGGAGCCAGGATAGCGAAAAATCGCGGTTTTTTTTTTTTTTTTTTTTTTTTGGTT
>JACSYO010000534.1:0-115000 GCA_016806645.1 Ophiodon elongatus
ATGTTGAAAAATACACAGTTTACTTGATTTACCTCAATACATTGTCCCAGTACAGCAGACTATCAAGTTTCATGTTTATTTCATGAATACATGATGTTCTCGTCACTTTTCTGACTTAAAGCTGCATTTTCAGTTTTATGGTCTGGAAATACGTTTCGGCTTGGAAGTGGCTAAAAGTGGATTTTGTTGAAAAATACACAGTTCAATTGATTTTCCTAAAAATAAATGTCACTGAACAGCAGACTTTTAAGTTTCATGTTAATTTCATGAATACATGATGTTTTAATCACTTTTCTGCCTTAAAGCTGCATTTCCACATTATATGCTCTTAAAATACGTTTCGTCTGGCAAGAGGCCAAAAGTGGAATATGTTGAAAAATACACAGTTTACTTGATTTACCTCAATACATTATCCCAGTACAGCAGACTCTCAAGTTTCATGTTAATTTCATGAATACATGATGTTCTCGTCACTTTTCTGACTTAAAGCTGCATTTCCATGTTGTATGCTCTTAAAATACGTTTCGTCAGGCAAGAGGCCAAAAGTGGAATATGTTGAAAAATACACAGTTTACTTGATTTACCTCAATACATTGTCCCAGAACAGCACACTCTCAAGTTTCATGTTTACTTTATGAATACATGTTGTTCTCATCACTTTTCAGCCTTAATGCTGCATTTTCAGTATTTATAGTCTGGAAAGACGTTTCGGCTTCGAAGAGGCCAAAAGTGGATTTTGTTGAAAAATACACAGTTTAATTGATTTTCCTCAAAAAAAATTTCCCTAAACAGCAGACTTTTAAGATTCATGTTAATTTCATAAATACATGATGTTTTAATCACTTTTCTGCCTTAATGCTGCATTTCCACGTTGTATGCTCTCAAAATACGTATCGGCTGGCAAGAGCCAAAAATTGGAATATGTTGAAAAATACACAGTTCACTTGATTTTCCTCAAAACAATGTCCCAGAACAGCAGACTCTCAAGTTTCATGTTAATTTCATGAATACATGATATTTTAATCACTTTTGCTGCCTCAAAGCTGCATTTCCACATTATATAATCTTAAAATACGTTTCGTCTGGCAAGAGGCCAAAAGTGGAATATGTTGAAAAATACACAGTTTACTTGATTTACCTCAATACATTATCCCAGAACAGCAGACTCTCAAGTTTCATGTTAATTTCATGAATACATGATATTTTAATCACTTTTCTGCCTTAAAGCTGCATTTCCACGTTGTATGCTCTCAAAATACGTATCGGCTGGCAAGAGCCAAAAATTGGAATATGTTGAAAAATACACAGTTCACTTGATTTTCCTCAAAACAATGTCCCTGAAAAGCAGACTTTTAAGTTTCATGTTAATTTCATGAATACATGATGTTTTAATCACTTTTGCTGCCTCAAAGCTGCATTTCCACATTATATGCTCTTAAAATACGTTTCGTCTGGCAAGAGGCCAAAAGTGGAATATGTTGAAAAATACACAGTTTACTTGATTTACCTCAATACATTATCCCAGTACAGCAGACTCTCAAGTTTCATGTTAATTTCATGAATACATGATGGTTTAATCACTTTTCTGCATTAAAGCTGCATTTCCACGTTGTATGCTCTCAAAATACGTTTCGTCTGGCAAGAGGCCAAAAGTGGAATATGTTGAAAAATACACAGTTTACTTGATTTACCTCAATACATTATCCCAGAACAGCAGACTCTCAAGTTTCATGTTAATTTTATGAATAAATGATGTTCTCATAATTTTTCTGCATTAAAGCTGCATTTCCACGTTGTATGCTCTCAAAAGACGTATCTCCTGGGAAGAGGCCAACAGTGGATTTTGTTGAAAAATACACAGTTTACTTGATTTTCTTCAAGAAAATGTCCCTGAACAGCAGACTTTTAAGTTTCATGTTAATTTCATGAATACATGATGTTTTAATCACTTTTCTACCTTAAAGCTGCATTTCCACGTTGTATGCTCTTAAAATACGTTTCGGTTCGCAAGAGGCCAAAAGTGGAATATGTTGAAAAATACACAGTTTACTTGATTTACCTCAATACGTTGTCCCAGTACAGCAGACTCTCAAGTTTCATGTTAATTTCATGAATACATGATGTTCTCGTCACTTTTCTGACTTAAAGCTGAATTTCCACGTTGTAAGCTCTTAAAAAATACGTTTCGTCAGGCAAGAGGCCAAAAGTGGAATATGTTGAAAAATACACAGTTTACTTCATTTACCTCAATACGTTGTCCCAGTACAGCAGACTCTCAAGTTTCATGTTAATTTCATGAATACATGATGTTCCCATCACATTTCTGCATTAAATCATAATTTTCAGTATTTATGGTCTGGAAAGACTTTTCGGCTTCGAAGAGGCCAACAGTGAATTTTGTTAAAAAATACACAGTTTAATTGATTTACCTCAAAGAAATGTCCCTGAACAGCAGACTTATAAGTTTCATGTTAATTTCATGAATACATGATGTTTTAATCACTTTTCTGCCTTAAAGATGCATTTCCACATTGTATGCTCTTAAAATACGTTTCGTCTGGCAAGAGGCCAAAAGTGGAATAAGTTGAAAAATGCACAGTTTACTTGATTTACCTCGATACATTATCCCAGTACAGCAGACTCTCAAGTTTCATGTTAATTTCATGAATACATGATGTTTTAATCAATTTTCTGCCTTAAAGCTGCATTACCACGTTGTATGCTCTCAAAAGACGTATCTCCTGGGAAGAGGCCAACAGTGGATTTTGTTGAAAAATACATAGTTTACTTGATTTTCTTCAAGAAAATGTCCCTGAACAGCAGACTTTTAAGTTTCATGTTAATTTCATGAATACATGATGTTTTAATCACTTTTCTGCCTTAAAGATGCATTTCCACGTTGTATGCTCTTAAAATACGTTTCGGCTGGCAAGAGGCCAAAAGTGGAATATGTTGAAAAATACACAGTTTACTTGATTTACCTCAATACGTTGTCCCATGACAGCAGACTCTCAAGTTTCATGTTAATTTCATGAATACATGATGTTCTCGTCACTTTTCTGACTTAAAGCTGCATTTCCACGTTGTATGCTCTCAAAATGTGTTTCGTCAGGCAAGAGGCCAAAAGTGGAATATGTTGAAAAATACACAGTTTACTTGATTTACCTCAATACGTTGTCCCAGTACAGCAGACTCTCAAGTTTAATGTTAATTTTATGAATAAATGATGTTCTCATAATTTTTCTGCATTAAAGCTGCATTTCCACGTTGTATGCTCTCAAAAGACGTATCTCCTGGGAAGAGGCCAACAGTGGATTTTGTTGAAAAATACATAGTTTACTTGATTTTCTTCAAGAAAATGTCCCTGAACAGCAGACTTTTAAGTTTCATGTTAATTTCATGAATACATGATGTTTTAATCACTTTTCTACCTTAAAGCTGCATTTCCACGTTGTATGCTCTTAAAATACGTTTCGGTTGGCAAGAGGCCAAAAGTGGAATATGTTGAAAAATACACAGTTTACTTGATTTACCTCAATACGTTGTCCCAGTACAGCAGACTCTCAAGTTTCATGTTAATTTCATGAATACATGATGTTCTCGTCACTTTTCTGACTTAAAGCTGAATTTCCACGTTGTAAGCTCTTAAAAAATACGTTTCGTCAGGCAAGAGGCCAAAAGTGGAATATGTTGAAAAATACACAGTTTACTTCATTTACCTCAATACGTTGTCCCAGTACAGCAGACTCTCAAGTTTCATGTTAATTTCATGAATACATGATGTTCCCATCACATTTCTGCATTAAATCATAATTTTCAGTATTTATGGTCTGGAAAGACTTTTCGGCTTCGAAGAGGCCAACAGTGAATTTTGTTAAAAAATACACAGTTTAATTGATTTTCCTCAAAGAAATGTCCCTGAACAGCAGACTTTTAAGTTTCATGTTAATTTCATGAATACATGATGTTTTAATCACTTTTCTGCCTTAAAGATGCATTTCCACATTGTATGCTCTTAAAATACGTTTCGTCTGGCAAGAGGCCAAAAGTGGAATAAGTTGAAAAATGCACAGTTTACTTGATTTACCTCGATACATTATCCCAGTACAGCAGACTCTCAAGTTTCATGTTAATTTCATGAATACATGATGTTTTAATCAATTTTCTGCCTTAAAGCTGCATTACCACGTTGTATGCTCTCAAAAGACGTATCTCCTGGGAAGAGGCCAACAGTGGATTTTGTTGAAAAATACACAGTTTACTTGATTTTCCTCAAAATATTCTCCCAGAATAGCAAACTCTCAAGTTTCATGTTAATTTCATGAATACATTATGTTCATATCACTTTTCTGCCTTAAAGCTGCATTTTCCGTTGTATGCTCTTAAAATCGTTTATTGGCAAGAAGAGGCCAAAAATTGAATAGGTTGAAAAAAATACACGGTTGCCAGTTTACCTCAATACGTTGTCCCATTACAGCAGACTCTCAAGTTTCATGTTAATTTCATGAATACATGATGTTCGTCACTTTTCTGACTTCAAGCTGCATTTCCACGTTGTAAGCTCTCTCAAAAAATACGTTTCGTCAGGCAAGAGGCCAAAAGTGGAATATGTTGAAAAAATACAGTTTAGCAGTTTACCTCAATACGTTGTCCCAGTACAGCAGACTCTCAAATTTCATGTTAATTTCATGAATACGCGATGTTCGTCACTTTTCTGACTTAAAGCTGCATTTCCCGTTGTATACTCAAAGAGCGTATCTCTGGGAAGGAGCCAACAGTGGATTTTGTTGAAAAATACACAGTTTACTTGATTTTCTTCAAAGCCTGAACAGCAGACTTTTAAGTTTCATGTTAATTTCATGAATACATGATGTTTTAATCACTTTTCTGCCTGAATGCTGCATTTTCAGTATTTATAATAGTCTGGAAGCGTTCGGCAGAAGGCCAACAGTGGATTTGTTGAAAAATACACGGTTTTATTGATTTTCGCAAAAAAAATGTCCCTGAACAGCAGACTTTTAAAACCATGTTAATTTCATGAATACATGATGTTTTAATCACTTTTCTGCCTTAAAATGCATTTTACATTACATATGCTCTTAAAAATACGTTTCGTCTGGCAAGAGGCCAAAAGTGGAATATGTTGAAAAATACACAGTTTACTTGATTTACCTCAATACATTATCCCAGTACAGCAGCAGAGACTCCTCAAGTTTCATGTTAATTTCATGAATACATGATGTTTTAATCAATTTTCTGCCTTAAAGCTGCATTACCACGTTGTATGCTCTCAAAAGACGTATCTCCTGGGAAGAGGCCAACAGTGGATTTTGTTGAAAAATACACAGTTTACTTGATTTTCTTCAAGAAAATGTCCCTGAACAGCAGACTTTTAAGTTTCATGTTAATTTCATGAATACATGATGTTCTCATAATTTTTCTGCCTTAAAGATGCATTTCCACGTTGTATGCTCTTAAAATACGTTTCGGCTGGCAAGAGGCAGTCGTAATGAAGTGAAAATAATAATGAAGCTTGCGCCTGGATTTTGGTCTCAATATATGTCATCCTACAGAAGCAGATTCCTCAAGTCTGCAACAATTTGGAAAACAACAAAACATACTCATAATTTTTTTTCAAAGTCATAAAGTTTATGCATTTCTACTGCTAGTGTTTCAAAAAGATTTTCTGATCCCTGTAAGGAATGCAGTCACAACAGTGACTAAGCTGAAAAATACACAGTTTACTTGATTTTCTTCAAGAAATGTCCCTGAACAGACCCTTTAAGTTTCATGTTAATTTCATGAATACATGATGTTTTAATCACTTTTCTGGGCCTTTAAAGCTGGGCATTTCCACGTTGTATGCTCTTAAAATACGTTTCTTGCTGGCAAGAGGCCAAAAAGTGGAATATAAAAAAAAGAGAAAGGCTATACAAATGGTTTTGAGGTTTGCTTCCAACACATGTCTCAAAGAGATCCCTGCATGCCTCTGTTTAATTTCATGAATACATGATGTTCTCATCACTTTTCTGACTTAAAGCTGCATTTCCACGTTGTATGCTCTCAAAATACGTTTCGTCAGGCAAGAGGCCAAAAGTGGAATATGTTGAAAAATACACAGTTTACTTCATTTACCTCAATACGTTGTCCCAGTACAGCAGACTCTCAAGTTTCATGTTAATTTCATGAATACATGATGTTCCCATCACATTTCTGCATTAAATCATAATTTTCAGTATTTATGGTCTGGAAAGACTTTTCGGCTTCGAAGAGGCCAACAGTGAATTTTGTTAAAAAATACACAGTTTAATTGATTTACCTCAAAGAAATGTCCCTGAACAGCAGACTTATAAGTTTCATGTTAATTTCATGAATACATGATGTTTTAATCACTTTTCTGCCTTAAAGATGCATTTCCACATTGTATGCTCTTAAAATACGTTTCGTCTGGCAAGAGGCCAAAAGTGGAATAAGTTGAAAAATGCACAGTTTACTTGATTTACCTCGATACATTATCCCAGTACAGCAGACTCTCAAGTTTCATGTTAATTTCATGAATACATGATGTTTTAATCAATTTTCTGCCTTAAAGCTGCATTACCACGTTGTATGCTCTCAAAAGACGTTTCTGCTGGGAAGAGGCCAAAAGTGGATTTTGTTGAAAAATACACAGTTTACTTGATTTTCTTCAAGAAATTGTCCCTGAACAGCAGACTTTTAAGTTTCATGTTAATTTCATGAATACATGATGTTCTCATCACTTTTCTGCCTTAAAGCTGCATTTCCACGTTGTATGCTCTTAAAATACGTTTCGGCTGGCAAGAGGCCAAAAGTGGAATATGTTGAAAAATACACAGTTTACTTGATTTACCTCAATACGTTGTCCCAGTACAGCAGACTCTCAAGTTTCATGTTAATTTCATGAATACATGATGTTGTCGTCACTTTTCTGACTTAAAGCTGCATTTCCACGTTGTATGCTCTCAAAATACGTTTCGTCAGGCAAGAGGCGAAAAGTGGAATATGTTGAAAAATACACAGTTTACTTGATTTACCTCAATACATTATCCCAGAACAGCAGACTCTCAAGTTTCATGTTAATTTCATGAATAAATTATGTTTTAATCACTTTTCAGCCTTAAAGATGCATTTCCACGTTGTATGCTCTCAAAAGACGTATTGGCTGGCAAGAGGCAGAAATTGGAATATGTTGAAAAATACACAGTTTACTTGATTTACCTCAATACATTGTCCCAGAACAGCAGACTCTCAAGTTTCATGTTAATTTCATGAATATATGATGTTCTCGTCACTTTTCTGACTTAAAGCTGCATTTCCACGTTGTATGCTCTCAAAATACGTTTCGTCAGGCAAGAGGCCAAAAGTGGAATATGTTGAAAAATACACAGTTTACTTGATTTACCTCAATACATTGTCCCAGAACAGCACACTATCAAGTTTCATGTTTATTTCATGAATACATGATGTTCTCATCACTTTTCAGCCTTAACGCTGCATTTTCAGTATTTATAGTCTGGAAAGACGTTTCGGCTTCGAAGAGGCTAACAGTGGATTTTGTTGAAAAATACACAGTTCAATTGATTTTCCTAAAAATAAATGTCACTGAACAGCAGACTTTTAAGTTTCATGTTAATTTCATGAATATATTATGTTTTAATCACTTTTCTGACTTAAAGCTGCATTTCCACATTATATGCTCTTAAAATACGTTTCGTCTGGCAAGAGGCCAAAAGTGGAATATGTTGAAAAATACACAGTTTACTTGATTTACCTCAATACATTATCCCAGTACAGCAGACTCTCAAGTTTCATGTTAATTTCATGAATACATGATGTTCTCGTCACTTTTCTGACTTAAAGCTGCATTTCCATGTTGTATGCTCTTAAAATACGTTTCGTCAGGCAAGAGGCCAAAAGTGGAATATGTTGAAAAATACACAGTTTACTTGATTTACCTCAATACATTGTCCCAGAACAGCACACTCTCAAGTTTCATGTTTACTTTATGAATACATGATGTTCTCATCACTTTTCAGCCTTAATGCTGCATTTTCAGTATTTATAGTCTGGAAAGACGTTTCGGCTTCGAAGAGGCCAAAAGTGGATTTTGTTGAAAAATACACAGTTTAATTGATTTTCCTCAAAAAAAATTTCCCTAAACAGCAGACTTTTAAGTTTCATGTTAATTTCATAAATACATGATGTTTTAATCACTTTTCTGCCTTAATGCTGCATTTCCACGTTGTATGCTCTCAAAATACGTATCGGCTGGCAAGAGCCAAAAATTGGAATATGTTGAAAAATACACAGTTCACTTGATTTTCCTCAAAACAATGTCCCAGAACAGCAGACTCTCAAGTTTCATGTTAATGTCATGAATACATGATATTTTAATCACTTTTGCTGCCTCAAAGCTGCATTTCCACATTATATAATCTTAAAATACGTTTCGTCTGGCAAGAGGCCAAAAGTGGAATATGTTGAAAAATACACAGTTTACTTGATTTACCTCAATACATTATCCCAGTACAGCAGACTCTCAAGTTTCATGTTAATTTCATGAATACATGATGTTTTAATCACTTTTCTGCCTTAAAGCTGCATTTCCACGTTGTATGCTCTCAAAATACGTTTCGTCTGGCAAGAGGCCAAAAGTGGAATATGTTGAAAAATACACAGTTTACTTGATTTACCTCAATACATTATCCCAGAACAGCAGACTCTCAAGTTTAATGTTAATTTTATGAATAAATGATGTTCTCATAATTTTTCTGCATTAAAGCTGCATTTCCACGTTGTATGCTCTCAAAAGACGTATCTCCTGGGAAGAGGCCAACAGTGGATTTTGTTGAAAAATACATAGTTTACTTGATTTTCTTCAAGAAAATGTCCCTGAACAGCAGACTTTTAAGTTTCATGTTAATTTCATGAATACATGATGTTTTAATCACTTTTCTACCTTAAAGCTGCATTTCCACGTTGTATGCTCTTAAAATACGTTTCGGTTGGCAAGAGGCCAAAAGTGGAATATGTTGAAAAATACACAGTTTACTTGATTTACCTCAATACGTTGTCCCAGTACAGCAGACTCTCAAGTTTCATGTTAATTTCATGAATACATGATGTTCTCGTCACTTTTCTGACTTAAAGCTGAATTTCCACGTTGTATGCTCTTAAAATACGTTTCGTCAGGCAAGAGGCCAAAAGTGGAATATGTTGAAAAATACACAGTTTACTTCATTTACCTCAATACGTTGTCCCAGTACAGCAGACTCTCAAGTTTCATGTTAATTTCATGAATACATGATGTTCTCATCACATTTCTGCATTAAATCATAATTTTCAGTATTTATGGTCTGGAAAGACTTTTCGGCTTCGAAGAGGCCAACAGTGAATTTTGTTAAAAAATACACAGTTTAATTGATTTTCCTCAAAGAAATGTCCCTGAACAGCAGACTTATAAGTTTCATGTTAATTTCATGAATACATGATGTTTTAATCACTTTTCTGCCTTAAAGATGCATTTCCACATTGTATGCTCTTAAAATACGTTTCGTCTGGCAAGAGGCCAAAAGTGGAATATGTTGAAAAATACACAGTTTACTTGATTTACCTCGATACGTTGTCCCATTACAGCAGACTCTCAAGTTTCATGTTAATTTCATGAATACATGATGTTTTAGTCAATTTTCTGACTTAAAGCTGCATTTCCACGTTGTATGCTCTCAAAAGGCGTATCTCCTGGGGAAGAGGCCAACAGTGGATTTTGTTGAAAAATACAGTTTACTTGATTTTCTTCAAGAAAATGTCCCTGAACAGCAGACTTTTAAGTTTCATGTTAATTTCATGAATACATGATGTTTTAATCACTTTTCTGCCTTAAAGATGCATTTCCGTTGTATGCTCTTAAAATACGTTTCGGCTGGCAAGAGGCCAAAAGTGGAATATGTTGAAAAATACACAGTTTACTTGATTTACCTCATCGTTGTGCATTACAGCAGACTCTCAAGTTTCATGTTAATTTCATGAATACATGATGTTGTTCGCACTGACTTAAGCTGCATTTCCGTTGTATGCTCTCAAAATACGTTTAGTCAGGCAAGAGGCGAAAAGTGGAATATGTTGAAAAATACAGTTTAGTTGTTTACCTCAATACGTTGTCCCAGTACAGCAGACTCTCAAGTTTCATGTTAATTTTATGAATAAATTATGTTTTAGTCACTTTTCTGACTTAAAGATGCATTTCCGATTGTATGCTCTCAAAAGGCGTATTTGCTGGGAAGAGGCCAGAGGAGGTGGATTTTGTTGAAAAATACATAGTTTACTTGATTTTCTTCAATAAATTGTCCCTGAACAGCAGACTCTCAGTTTCATGTTAATTTCCTTGAATATATGATGTTCGTCACTTTTCTGACTTAAAGCTGCATTTCCGTTGTATGTATACTCAAAAATCGTTTGGGCAAGAGGCCAAAGTGGAATATGTTGAAAAATACACAGTTTATTTACCTCAATACATTGTCCCAGAACAGCACACTATCAAGTTTCATGTTTATTTCATTGAATACATGATGTTTTAATCACTTTTCTGCCTTAGCTGCATTTTTCAGTATTTATAGTCTGGAAAGGCGTTTCGACCGAAGAAGGCTAACAGTGGATTTTGTTGAAAATACACAGTTCAATTGATTTTCCTAAAATAAATGTCACTGAACAGCAGACTTAAGTTTCATGTTAATTTCATGAATATTATGTTTTAATCACTTTTCTGCCTTAAAGCTGCATTTCCACATTATATGCTCTTAAAATCGTTTCGTCTGGCAAAGAGGCCAAAAGTGGAATATGTTGAAAATACACAGTTTACTTGATTTACCTCAATACATTATCCCAGTACAGCAGACTCTCAAGTTTCATGTTAATTTCATGAATACATGATAATTTTCTGACTTAAAGCTGCATTCCATGTTGGCATGCTCTCAAAATCGTTTAGATCGGGCAGAAGGCCAAAAGTGGAATATGTTGAAAAAATACACAGTTTACTTGATTTACCTCAATACATTGTCCCAGAACAGCACACTCTCAAGTTTCATGTTTACTTTATGAATACATGATGTTCTCATCACTTTTCGGCCTTAATGCTGCATTTTCAGTATAATAGTCTGGAAAAGGCGTTTGACGAAGGGGCCAAAAGTGGATTTGTTGAAAAATACACGGGGTTTAATTGATTTTCTCAAAAAAATTTCCCTAAACAGCAGACTTTTAAGTTTCATGTTAATTTCATAAATACATGATGTTTTAATCACTTTTTCTGCCTTAATGCTGCATTTCCGTTGTATGCTCTTCAAAATACGTATCGGCTGGCAAGAGCCCAAAAAATTGGAATATCATTTAGAAAAATACACACGAGTTCATGATTTTCCTCAAAACAATGTCCCAGAACAGCAGACTCTCAAGTTTCATGGTAATTTCATGAATACATGATATTTTAATCACTTTTGCTGCCTCAAAGCACATTTCCATTATATAATCTTAAAATACGTTTAGTCTGGCAAAGAGGCCAAAAGTGGAATATGTTGAAAAATACACAGTTTCCTTGATTTACCTCAATACATTATCCCAGAACAGCAGACTCTCAAGTTTCATGTTAATTTCATGAATACATGATGTTTTAATCACTTTTCTGCCTTAAAGCTGCATTTCCACATTATATGCTCTTAAAATACTTTTCGTCTGGCAAGAGGCCAAAAGTGGAATATGTTGAAAAATACACAGTTTACTTGATTTACCTAAATACATTATCCCAGAACAGCAGACTCTCAAGTTTCATGTTAATTTTATGAATAAATGATGTTCTCATAATTTTTCTGCATTAAAGCTGCATTTCCACGTTGTATGCTCTCAAAAGAAGTATCTCCTGGGAAGAGGCCAACAGTGGATTTTATTGAAAAATACACAGTTTACTTGATTTTCTTCAAGAAAATGTCCCTGAACAGCAGACTTTTAAGTTTCATCTTAATTTCATGAATACATGATGTTTTAATCACTTTTCTACCTTAAAGCTGCATTTCCACGTTGTATGCTCTTAAAATACGTTTCGGCTGGCAAGAGGCCAAAAGTGGAAAATGTTGAAAAATACACAGTTTACTTGATATACCTCAATACATTGTCCCAGTACAGCAGACTCTCAAGTTTCATGTTAATTTCATGAATACATGATGTTCCCATCACATTTCTGCATTAAATCATAATTTTCAGTATTGATGGTCTGGAAAGACTTTTCGGCTTCGAAGAGGCCAACAGTGGATTTTGTTAAAAAATACACAGTTTAATTGATTTTCCTCAAAGAAATGTCCCTGAACAGCAGACTTTTAAGTTTCATGTTAATTTCATGAATACATGATGTTTTAATCACTTTTCTGCCTTAAAGATGCATTTCCACATTGTATGCTCTTAAAATACGTTTCGTCTGGCAAGAGGCCAAAAGTGGAATATGTTGAAAAATACACAGTTTACTTGATTTACCTCAATACATTATCCCATTACAGCAGACTCTCAAGTTTCATGTTAATTTCATGAATACATGATATTTTAATCACTTTTCTGCCTTCAAGCTGCATTTCCACGTTGTATGCTCTCAAAATACGTTTCGTCTGGCAAGAGGCCAAAAGTGGAATATGTTGAAAAATACACAGTTGACTTGATTTACCTCAATACATTATCCCAGAACAGCAGACTCTCAAGTTTCATGTTAATTTTATGAATAAATGATGTTCTCAATTTTTCTGCCTTAAAGCTGCATTTTCAATTTTTATTGTCACAAACGACGTTTCAGCCTGCGAACGGGCCAAAAGTGGATTTTGTTGCAAAATACATAGTTTACTTGATATTCTTCTATAAAGTCTCCCAGAACAGCAAACTGTCCAGGTTCATTTTATATTCATGAATATGTGATGTTTCCATCACATTTTTGCCTCACAGCTATATTTTCAGTTTCTTTGCTCTAAAAAGACGTTTCAGCCTGAGATCAGGTCAAAAGTGGATTTTGTTGCAAAATACACAGTTTACTTGTTACTCCTCTATAAAGTCTCCCAGAACAGCAGACTTTCAAGATTCTTGTTATGTCCATGAATATATGATGTTTCCATCACTTTCCTTTCTAAAAAAATAATTTTCAGTTTTTATGGTCTAAAAAGACGTTTCAGCCTGAGAGCAGGTCAAAAGTGGATTTTGTTGCAAAATACACAATTTACTTGATAATCCTCTATAAAGTCTCCCAGATCAGCAGACTTTCAAGTTTCATGTTATGTACATGAATATGTGATGTTTCCATCACTTTCCTGCCTAAAAAATTAATTTTCAGTATTTATGGTCTAAAAAGACGTTTCAGCCTGAGAGCAGGTCAAAAGTGGATTTTGTTGCAAAATACACAATATACTTCATAATCCTCTATAAAGTCTCCCAGATCAGCAGACTTTCAAGTTTCATGTTATGTACATGAATATGTGATGTTTCCATCATTTTTCTGCTTTACAGCTGCATTTTCAATTTTTATGGTCTCAAAAGACGTTTCAGCCTGCATATGTGGATTTTGTTGCAAAATACATAGTTTACTTGTTACTCCTCTATAAATTGTCCCAGAAAAGCAGACTTTCAAGATTCTTGTTATGTACATGAATATGTGATGTTTCCATCACTTTTCTGCCTTAGAAAATAATTTTCAGTTTTTATGGTCTAAAAAGACGTTTCAGCCTGCGAACAGGACAAAAATGGATTTAGTTGCAAAATACACAGTTTACTTGATATTCCTCTATAAATTCTTCCAGAACAGCAGACTTTCAAGATTCTTGTTATGTACATGAATATGTGATGTTTCCATCACCTTTCTTTCTTAGAAAATCATTTTCAGTTTTTATGGTCTAAAAAGACGTTTCAGCCTGCAAACAGGACAAAAATGGATTTTGTTGCAAAATACACAGTTTACTTGATAATCCTCTATAAAGTCTCCCAGATCAGCAGACTTTCAAGTTTCATGTTATGTACATAAATATGTGATGTTTCCATCACTTTCCTGCCTAAAAAATTAATTTTCAGTTTTTATGGTCTAAAAAGACGTTTCAGCCTGAGAGCAGGTCAAAAGTGGATTTTGTTGCAAAATATACAGTTTACTTTATATTCCTCTATAAAGTCTCCCAGAACAGCAGACTTTCAAGATTCTTGTTATGTCCATGAATATGTGATGTTTCCATCACTTTTCTGCCTTAGAAAATAATTTTCAGTTTTTATGGTCTAAAAAGTCGTTTCAGCCTGAGAGCAGGTCAAAAGTGGATTTTGTTGCAAAATACACAGTTTACTTGATATTCCTCTATAAAGTCTTCCAGAACAGCAATCTTTCGAGATTCTTGTTATGTACATGAATATGTGATGTTTCCATCACTTTTCTTTCTTAGAAAATAATTTTCAGTTTTTATGGTCTAAAAAGACGTTTCAGCCTGCAAACAGGACAAAAATGGATTTTGTTGCAAAATACACAGTTTACTTGATAATCCTCTATAAAGTCTCCCAGAACAGCAGACTTTCAAGATTCTTGTTATGTCCATGAATATGTGATGTTTCCATCATTTTTCTGCTTTACAGCTGCATTTTCAGTTTTTATGGTCTCAAAAGACGTTTCAGCCTGAGAGCAGGTCAAAACTGGATTTTGTTGCAAAATACACAGTTTACTTGATATTCCTCTATAAATTCTCCAAGAACAGCAGACTTTCAAGATTCTTGTTATGTCCATGAATATATGATGTTTCCATCACTTTCCTGCCTTAGAAAATAATTTTCAGTTTTTATGGTCTAAAAAGACGTTTCAGCCTGCGAACAGCACAAAAATGGATTTTGTTGCAAAATACACAGTTTACTTGATATTCCTCTATAAATTCTCCCAGAACAGCAGACTTTCCAGATTCTTGTTATGTACATGAATATGTGATGTTTCCATCACTTTTCTGCATTAGAAAATATTTTTCAGTTTTTATGGGTTAAAAAGACGTTTCAGCCTGAGAGCAGGTTAAAAGTGGATTTTGTTGCAAAATACACAATTTACTTGATAATCCTCTCTAAAGTCTCCCAGATCAGCAGAAGTTCAAGTGTCATGTTATGTACATGAATATATGATGTTTCCATCACGTTTCTGCCTTAAAAATTAATTTTCAGATTTTATGGTCTCAAAAGACGTTTCAGCCTGCAAACAAGCCAAAAGTGGATTTTGTTGCAAAATACACAGTTTACTTGATATTCCTCTGTAAAGTCTCCCAGATCAGCAGACTTTCAAGATTCTTGTTATGTACATGAATATATGATGTTTCCATTATTTTTCTGCTTTACAACTGCATTTTCAGTTTTTATGGTCTCAAAAGACGTTTCAGCCTGCAAACAGTTCAAAAGTGGATTTTATTGCAAAATACACAATTTACTTGATATTCCTCTATAAAGTCTCCCAGATCAGCAGACTTTCAAGATTCTTATTATGTACATGAATATGTGATGTTTCCATCACGTTTCTGCCTTAAAGCTGCATTTCCAAGTTGTATGCTCTTAAAATACGTTTCGGCTGGCAAGAGGCCAAAAGTGGAATATTTTCAAAAATACACAGTTTACTTGATTTACCTCAATACGTTGTCCCAGTACAGCAGACTCTCAAGTTTCATGTTAATTTCATGAATACATGATGTTGTCATAATTTATCTGCCTTAAAGCTGCATTTCCACGTTGTATGCTCTCAAAATACGTTTCATCAGGCAAGAGGCCAAAAGTGGAATATGTTGAAAAATACAGTTTACTTGATTTACCTCAATACATTATCCCAGAACAGCAGACTCTCAAGTTTCATGTTAATTTTATGAATACATGATGTTCTCATAATTTTTCTGCATTAAAGCTGCATTTCCACGTTGTATGCTCTCAAAAGACGTATCTCCTGGGAAGAGGCCAACAGTGGATTTTGTTGAAAAATACACAGGTTACTTGATTTTCCTCAAAAAAATGTCCCAGTACAGCAGACTCTCAAGTTTCATCTTAATTTCATGAATACATGATGTTCTCATCACTTTTCAGCCTTAATGCTGCATTTTCAGTATTTATAGTCTGGAAAGATGTTTCGGCTTCGAAGAGGCCAACAGTCGATTTTGTTGAAAAATACACAGTTTAATTGATTTTCCTCAAAAAAAAATGTCCCTGAACAGCAGACTTTTAAGTTTCATGTTAATTTCATGAATACATGATGTTTTAATCACTTTTCTGCCTTAAAGCTGCATTTCCACATTGTATGCTCTTAAAATACGTTTCGTCTGGCAAGAGGCCAAAATTGGAATATGTTGAAAAATACACAGTTTACTTGATTTTCCTCAAAACAATGTCCCAGAACAGCAGACTCTCAAGTTTCATGTTAATTTTATGAATACATGATGTTCTCATAATTTTTCTGCATTAAAACTGCATTTCCACGTTGTATGCTCTCAAAAGACGTATCTCCTGTGAAGAGGACAACAGCGGATTTTGTTGAAAAATACACAGTTTACTTGATTTTCCTCAAAATAATGTCCCTGAACAGCAGACTTTTAAGTTTCATGTTAATTTCAGGACAATAAATGTTAAACAAAATCTGTTTTACAAAGAAGTCTAAAGAACAGCTGGAAACACAAACGTCTGTACTTTAAAAGAAGGATTGTCAATAACGTCCCTCGATATGAATAGATCACTTTTCTGCTTTAAAAGCTGCATTTCCACGTTGTATGCTCTTAAAATACATTTTGACCGGCAAGAGGCCAAAAGAGGAATATGTTGAAAAATACACAGTTTACTTGATTTACCTCAATACATTATCCCAGAACAGCAGACTCTCAAGTTTCATGTTAATTTTATGAATACATGATGTTCTCATAATTTTTCTGCATTAAAGCTGCATTTCCACGTTGTATGCTCTCAAAAGACGTATCTCCTGGGAAGAGGCCAACAGCGGATTTTGTTGAAAAATACACAGTTTACTTGATTTTCCTCAAAAAAATGTCCCAGAACAGCAGACTCTCAAGCTTCATGTTAATTTCATGAATACATAATGTTCTCATAATTTTCTGACTTAAAGCTGCATATCCACATTTTATGATCTTAATAGACGTTTTCGGCTGGCAAGAGGCCAAAACTGGAATAAGTTGAAAAATACACAGTTTACTTGATTTACCTCAATACATTGTCCCAGAACAGCAGACTCTCAAGTTTCATGTTAATTTCATGAATACATTGTGTTCTCATCACTTTTCTGCCTGAATGCTAAATCTTGAGTATTTATGGTCTGGAAAGACGTTTCGTCTTCAAAGAGGCCAACAGTGGATTTTGTTGAAAAATACACAGTTTACTTGATTTTCTTCAAAAAAATGTCCCTGAACAGCAGACTTTTAAGTTTCATCTTAATTTCATGAATACATGATATTTTAATCACTTTTCTGCCTTAAAGCTGCATTTCCACGTTGTATGCTCTTAAAATACGTTTCGGCTGGCAAGAGGCCAAAAGTGGAATATGTTGAAAAATACACAGTTTACTTAATTTACCTCAATACATTGTCCCAGAACAGCAGACTCTCAAGTTTCATGTTAATTTCATGAATACATTATGTTCTCATCACTTTTCTGCCTGAATGGTAAATCTTGAGTATTTATGGTTTGGAAAGACGTTTCGGCTTCGAAGAGGCCAACAGTGGATTTTGTTGAAAAATACACAGGTTACTTGATTTTCCTCAAAAAAATGTCCCAGTACAGTAGACTCTCAAGTTTAATGTTAATTTCATGAATACAAGATGTTCTCGTCACTTTTCTGACTTAAAGCTGCATTTCCACGTTGTATGCTCTCAAAATACGTTTCGTCTGGCAAGAAGCCAAAATTGAAATATGTTGAAAAATACACAGTTTACAAGATTTACCTAAAAACAAAATGTCCCTGAACAGCATACTTTTAAGTTTCATGTTAATTTAATGAATAAATTATGTTTTAATCACTTTTCTGCCTTAAAGCTGCATTTCCACATTATATGCTCTTAAAATACGTTTTGTCTGGCAAGAGGCCAAAAGTGGAATATGTTGAAAAATACAGTTTACTTGATTTACCTCAATACATTATCCCAGAACAGCAGACTCTCAAGTTTCATGTTAATTTCATGAATACATGATGTTCTCATAATTTTTCTGCATTAAAGCTGCATTTCCACGTTGTATGCTCTCAAAAGACGTATCTCCTGGGAAGAGGCCAACAGTGGATTTTGTTGAAAAATACACAGTTTACTTGATTTTCTTCAAAGAAATGTCCCAGAACAGCAGACTCTCAAGTTTCATGTTAATTTCATGAATACATGATGTTCTCATAATTTTCTGACTTAAAGCTGCATATCCACGTTTTATGATCTTAATAGACGTTTTCGGCTGGCGAGAGGCCAAAACTGGAATATGTTGAAAAACACACACTTTACTTGATTTACCTCAATACATTGTCCCAGAACAGCAGACTCTCAAGTTTCATGTTAATTTCATGAATACATTATGTTGTCATCACTTTTCTGCCTGAATGCTAAATCTTGAGTATTTATGGTCTGGAAAGACGTTTCGGCTTCGAAGAGGCCAACTGTGGATATTGTTGAAAAATACACAGGTTACTTGATTTTCCTCAAAAAAATGTCCCAGTACAGCAGACTCTCAAGTTTCATGTTAATTTTATGAATACATGATGTTCTCATAACTGGTCTGCATTAAAGCTGCATTTCCACGTTGTATGCTCCCAAAAGACGTATCTCCTGGGAAGAGGCCAACAGTGGATTTTGTTGAAAAATACACAGTTTATTTGATTTTCTTCAAAGAAATGTCCCTGAACAGCAGACTTTTAAGTTTCATGTTAATTTCATGAATACATGATGTTTTAATCACTTTTCTGCCTTAAAGCTGCATTTCCACGTTGTATGCTCTTAAAATACGTTTTGGCTGGCAAGAGGCCAAAAGTTGAATATGTTGAAAAATACAGAGTTTACTTGATTTACCTCAATACGTTGTCCCAGTACAGCAGACTCTCAAGTTTCATGTTAATTTTATGAATACATGATGTTCTCATAATTTTTCTGCATTAAAGCTGCATTTCCACGTTGTATGCTCTCAAAAGACGTATCTCCTGGGAAGAGGCCAACAGTTGAATATGTTGAAAAATACACAGTTTACTTCATTTACCTCAATACGTTGTCCCAGAACAGCAAACTTTAAAGTATCATGTTAATTTCATGAAAACATGGTGTTCTCATCACTTTTCTGCCTTAAAGCTGCATTTTCATTATTAATGGTCGGAAAAGATGTTTCAGGCTGGGAAGAGGCCAAAACTGGAATATGTTGAAAAATACACAGTTTACTTGATTTACCTCAAACATTGTCCCTGAACAGCAGACTCTCAAGTTTCATGTTAATTTCATGAATACAAGATGTTCTCGTCACTTTTCTGACTTAAAGCTGCATTTCCACGTTGTATGCTCTCAAAATACGTTTCGTCTGGCAAGAGGCCAAAAGTGGAATATGTTGAAAAATACACAGTTTACTTGATTTACCTCAATACATTATCCCTGTACAGCAGACTCTCAAGTTACATGTTAATTTCATGAATACATGATGTTCTCGTCACTTTTCTGACTTAAAGCTGCATTTCCACGTTGTCTGCTCTCAAAATATGTTTCGTCAGGCAAGAGGCCAAAAGTGGAATATGTTGAAAAATACACAGTTTACTTGATTTACCTCAATACATTGTCCCAGAACAGCACACTCTCAAGTTTCATGTTTATTTCATGAATACATGATGTTCTCATCACTTTTCAGCCTTAATGCTGCATTTTCAGTATTTATAGTCTGGAAAGACGTTTCGGCTTCGAAAAGCCCAACAGTCGATTTTGTTGAAAAATACACAGTTTAATTGATTTTCCTCAATACATTATCCCAGTACAGCAGACTCTCAAGTTTCATGTTAATTTCATGAATACATGATGTTCCCATCACATTTCTGCATTAAATCATAATTTTCAGTATTTATGGTCTGGAAAGACTTTTCGGCTTCGAAGAGGCCAACAGTGGATTTTGTTAAGAAATACACAGTTTAATTGATTTTACTCAAAGAAATGTCCCTGAACAGCAGACTTAAGTTTCATGTTAATTTCAAGAATACATGATGTTTTAATCAATTTTCTGCTTTAAAGATGCATTTCCACATTGTATGCTCTCAAAAGACGTATCGGCTGGCAAGAGGCCAAAAGTGGAATATGTTGAAAAATACACAGTTTACTTGATTTACCTCAATACATTGTCCCAGAACAGCACACTCTCAAGTTTCATGTTTATTTCATGAATACATGATGTTCTCATCACTTTTCAGCCTTAATGCTGCATTTTCAGTTTTTATAGTCTGGAAAGACATTTTGGCTTCGAAGAGGATAACAGTGGATTTTGTTGAAAAATACACAGTTTAATTGATTTTCCTCAAAAATGTTCCTGAACAGCAGACTTTTAAGTTTCATGTTAATTTCATGAATACATGATGTTTTAATCACTTTTCTCCCTTAAAGCTGCATTTCCACATTATATGCTCTCAAAATACGTTTCATCAGGCAAGAGGCCAACAGTGGATTTTATTGAAAAATACACAGTTTACTTGATTTTCCCAGAAAATGTCCCTGAACAGCAGACTTTAAGTTTCATGTTAATTTCATGAATACATGATGTTCTCACTTTTCTGCCTTAAATCTGCATTTCCACGTTGCCTGTTCTCAAAAGACCTTGAGCTGGGAAGAGGCCAACATTGGATTTTGTTGAAAAATACACAGTTTACTTGATTTACCTCAATACATTATCCCAGAACAGCAGACTCTGAAGTTTCATGTTAATTTTATGAATACATGATGTTCTCGTCACTTTTCTGACTTAAAGCTGCATTTCCACGTTTTATGCTCTCAAAAGACGTATCTCCTGGGAAGAGGCCAACAGTGGATTTTGTTGAAAAATACACAGTTTACTTGATTTTCTTCAAAGAAATGTCCCTGAACAGCAGACTTTTAAGTTTCATGTTAATTTCATGAATACATGATGTTCTCGTCACTTTTCTGACTTAAATCTGCATTTCCACGTTGCATGCTCTCAAAAGACCTTTGAGCTGGCAAGAGGCCAAAAGTGGAATATGTTGAAAAATACACAGTTTACTTGATTTACCTCAATACATTATCCCAGAACAGCAGACTCTCAAGTTTCATGTTAATTTTATGAATACATGATGTTCTCATAATTTTTCTGCATTAAACCTGCATTTCCACGTTGTATGCTCTCAAAAGATGTATCTCCTGGGAAGAGGCCAACAGTGGATTTTGTTGAAAAATACACAGTTTACTTGATTTTCTTCAAAAAAATGTCCCAGAACAGCAGACCTTTAAGTTT
The DNA here is from genome assembly GCA_016806645.1 of Ophiodon elongatus. NCBI lineage: Eukaryota > Metazoa > Chordata > Actinopteri > Perciformes > Hexagrammidae > Ophiodon > Ophiodon elongatus. The sequence goes on from JACSYO010000534.1 coordinate 21,499, forward strand.
CATGTTAATTTCATGAATACATGATATTTTAATCACTTTTCTGCCTTAAAGCTGCATTTCCACGTTGTGTGCTCTTAAAATACGTTTCGGCTGGCAAGAGGCCAAAAGTGGAATATGTTCAAAAATACACAGTTTACTTGATTTACCTCAATACGTTGTCCCAGTACGGCAGACTCTCAAGTTTCATGTTGATTTCATGAATACATGATGTTCTCATAATTTTTCTGCCTTAAAGCTGCATTTCCACGTTGTATGCTCTCAAAAGACGTATCTCCTGGGAAGAGGCCAACAGTTGAATATGTTGAAAAATACACAGTTTACTTCATTTACCTCAATACGTTGTCCCAGAACAGCAAACTTTAAAGTATCATGTTAATTTCATGAAAACATGGTGTTCTCATCACTTTTCTGCCTTAAAGCTGCATTTTCATTATTAATGGTCGGAAAAGATGTTTCAGGCTGGGAAGAGGCCAAAACTGGAATATGTTGAAAAATACACAGTTTACTTGATTTACCTCAAACATTGTCCCTGAACAGCAGACTCTCAAGTTTCATGTTAATTTCATGAATACAAGATGTTCTCGTCACTTTTCTGACTTAAAGCTGCATTTCCACGTTGTATGCTCTCAAAATACGTTTCGTCTGGCAAGAGGCCAAAAGTGGAATATGTTGAAAAATACACAGTTTACTTGATTTACCTCAATACATTATCCCTGTACAGCAGACTCTCAAGTTACATGTTAATTTCATGAATACATGATGTTCTCGTCACTTTTCTGACTTAAAGCTGCATTTCCACGTTGTCTGCTCTCAAAATATGTTTCGTCAGGCAAGAGGCCAAAAGTGGAATATGTTGAAAAATACACAGTTTACTTGATTTACCTCAATACATTATCCCAGAACAGCAGACTCTCAAGTTTCATGTTTATTTCATGAATACATGATGTTCTCATCACTTTTCAGTCTTAATGCTGCATTTTCAGTATTTATAGTCTGGAAAGACGTTTCGGCTTCGAAGAGCCCAACAGTCGATTTTGTTGAAAAATACACAGTTTAATTGATTTTCCTCAATACATTATCCCAGTACAGCAGACTCTCAAGTTTCATGTTAATTTCATGAATACATGATGTTCCCATCACATTTCTGCATTAAATCATAATTTTCAGTATTTATGGTCTGGAAAGACTTTTCGGCTTCGAAGAGGCCAACAGTGGATTTTGTTAAGAAATACACAGTTTAATTGATTTTACTCAAAGAAATGTCCCTGAACAGCAGACTTCTAAGTTTCATGTTAATTTCAAGAATACATGATGTTTTAATCAATTTTCTGCTTTAAAGATGCATTTCCACATTGTATGCTCTCAAAAGACGTATCGGCTGGCAAGAGGCCAAAAGTGGAATATGTTGAAAAATACACAGTTTACTTGATTTACCTCAATACATTGTCCCAGAACAGCACACTCTCAAGTTTCATGTTTATTTCATGAATACATGATGTTCTCATCACTTTTCAGCCTTAATGCTGCATTTTCAGTTTTTATAGTCTGGAAAGACATTTTGGCTTCGAAGAGGATAACAGTGGATTTTGTTGAAAAATACACAGTTTAATTGATTTTCCTCAAAAAAAATATTCCTGAACAGCAGACTTTTAAGTTTCATGTTAATTTCATGAATACATGATGTTTTAATCACTTTTCTGCCTTAAAGCTGCATTTCCACATTATATGCTCTCAAAATACGTTTCATCAGGCAAGAGGCCAACAGTGGATTTTATTGAAAAATACACAGTTTACTTGATTTTCCTCAGAAAAATGTCCCTGAACAGCAGACTTTTAAGTTTCATGTTAATTTCATGAATACATGATGTTCTCGTCACTTTTCTGACTTAAATCTGCATTTCCACGTTGCCTGTTCTCAAAAGACCTTTGAGCTGGGAAGAGGCCAAAATTGGATTTTGTTGAAAAATACACAGTTTACTTGATTTACCTCAATACATTATCCCAGAACAGCAGACTCTGAAGTTTCATGTTAATTTTATGAATACATGATGTTTTCGTCACTTTTCTGACTTAAAGCTGCATTTCCACGTTGTATGCTCTCAAAATACGTATCTCCTGGGAAGAGGCCAAAAGTGGAATATGTTGAAAAATACACAGTTTACTTGATTTTCCTCAAAACAATGTCCCTGAACAGCAGACTTTTAAGTTTCATGTTAATTTCATGAATACATGATGTTTTAATCACTTTTCTGCCTTGAAGCTGCATTTCCACGTTGTATGCTCTCAAAATACGTTTCAGCTGGCAAGAGGCCAACAGTGGATTTTGTTGAAAAATACACAGTTTACTTGATTTACCTCAATACATTATCCCAGTACAGCAGACTCTCAAGTTTCATGTTAATTTCATGAATACATGATGTTCTCGTCACTTTTCTGACTTAAATCTGCATTTCCACGTTGCATGTTCTCAAAAGACCTTTGAGCTGGGAAGAGGCCAACATTGGATTTTGTTGAAAAATACACAGTTTACTTGATTTACCTCAATACATTATCCCAGTACAGCAGACTCTCAAGTTTCATGTTAATTTCATGAATACATGATGTTTTAATCACTTTTCTGCCTTAAAGCTGCATTTCCACGTTGTATGCTCTCAAAATACGTTTCGTCTGGGAAGAGGCCAAAAGTGGATTTTGTTGAAAAATACACAGTTTACTTGATTTACCTCAATACATTATCCCAGAACAGCAGACTCTCAAGTTTCATGTTAATTTCATGAATACATGATGTTTTCATCATCTTTCTGCATTAAAGCTGCATCCACGTTGTATGCTCTCAAAATACGTTTCGTCTGGCAAGAGGCCAAAAGTGGAATATGTTGAAAAATACACAGTTTACTTGATTACCTCAATACATTATCCCAGAACGCAGATCTAAGTTTCATGTTAATTTTATGAATAAATGATGTTCTCATAATCTTTCTGCATTAAAGCTGCATCCACGTTGTATGCTTATTGTCTAAAAAGACGTTTCAGCCTGAGAGCGGGCCAAAAGTGGATTTTGTTGCAAAATACACAGTTTACTTGATATTCCTCTATAAAGTCTTCCAGAACAGCAGTCTTTCGAGATTCTTGTTATGTACATGAATATGTGATGTTTCCATCATTTTTCTGCTTTACAGCTGCATTTTCAGTTTTTGTGGTCTCAAAAGACGTTTCAGCCTGCGAACATGACAGAAATGGATTTTTTTGCAAAATACACAGTTTACTTGATAATCCTCTATAAAGTCTCCCAGATAAGCATACTTTCAAGTTTCATGTTATGTACATGAATATGTGATGTTTCCATCATTTTTCTGCTTTACAGCTGCATTTTCAGTTTTTATGGTCTCAAAAGACATTTCAGCCTGAGAGCAGGCCAAAAGTGGATTTTGTTGCAAAATACACAGTTTACTTGATATTCCTCTATAAATTCTCCCAGAACAGCAGACTTTCAAGATTCTTGTTATGTACATGAATATGTGATGTTTCCATCACTTTTCTGCCTTAGAAAATCATTTTCAGTTTTTATGGTCTAAAAAGACGTTTCAGCCTGAGAGCAGGTCAAAAGTGGATTTTGTTGCAAAATACACAATTTACTTGATAATCCTCTATAAAGTCTCCCAGATCAGCAGACTTTCAAGTTTCATGTTATGTACATGAATATGTGATGTTTCCATCACTTTCCTGCCTTAGAAAATAATTTTCAGTTTTTATGGTCTAAAAAGACGTTTCAGCCTGAGAGCAGGTCAAAAGTGGATTTTGTTGCAAAATACACAGTTTACTTGATATTCCTCTATAAAGTCTTCCAGATCAGCAGTCTTTCGAGTTTCTTGTTATGTACATGAATATGTGATGTTTCCATCATTTTTCTGCTTTACAGCTGCATTTTCAGTTTTTGTGGTCTCAAAAGACGTTTCAGCCTGCGAACATGACAGAAATGGATTTTTTTGCAAAATACACAGTTTACTTGATAATCCTCTATAAAGTCTCCCAGATAAGCATACTTTCAAGTTTCATGTTATGTACATGAATATGTGATGTTTCCATCATTTTTCTGCTTTACAGCTGCATTTTCAGTTTTTATGGTCTCAAAAGACGTTTCAGCCTGAGAGCAGGCCAAAAGTGGATTTTGTTGCAAAATACACAGTTTACTTGATATTCCTCTATAAATTCTCCCAGAACAGCAGACTTTCAAGATTCTTGTTATGTACATGAATATGTGATGTTTCCATCACTTTTCTGCCTTAGAAAATCATTTTCAGTTTTTATGGTCTAAAAAGACGTTTCAGCCTGAGAGCAGGTCAAAAGTGGATTTTGTTGCAAAATACACAATTTACTTGATAATCCTCTATAAAGTCTCCCAGATCAGCAGACTTTCAAGTTTCATGTTATGTACATGAATATGTGATGTTTCCATCACTTTCCTGCCTTAGAAAATAATTTTCAGTTTTTATGGTCTAAAAAGACGTTTCAGCCTGAGAGCAGGTCAAAAGTGGATTTTGTTGCAAAATACACAGTTTACTTGATATTCCTCTATAAAGTCTCCCAGAACAGCAGTCTTTCAAGATTCTTGTTATGTACATGAATATGTGATGTTTCCATCACTTTCCTGCCTTAGAAAATAATTTTCAGTTTTTATGGTCTAAAAAGACGTTTCAGCCTGAGAGCAGGTCAAAAGTGGATTTTGTTGCAAAATACACAGTTTACTTGATAATCCTCTATAAAGTCTCCCAGATCAGCAGACTTTCAAGTTTCATGTTATGTACATGAATATGTGATGTTTCCATCACTTTTCTGCCTTAGAAAATAATTTTCAGTTTTTATGGTCTAAAAAGACGTTTCAGCCTGAGAGCAGGTCAAAAGTGGATTTTGTTGCAAAATACACAGTTTACTTGATATTCCTCTATAAAGTCTTCCAGAACAGCAGTCTTTCGAGATTCTTGTTATGTACATGAATATGTGATGTTTCCATCATTTTTCTGCTTTACAGCTGCATTTTCAGTTTTTGTGGTCTCAAAAGACATTTCAGCCTGCGAACATGACAGAAATGGATTCTTTTTGCAAAATACACAGTTTACTTGATAATCCTCTATAAAGTCTCCCAGATAAGCATACTTTCAAGTTTCATGTTATGTACATGAATATGTGATGTTTCCATCATTTTTCTGCTTTACAGCTGTATTTTCAGTTTTTATGGTGTCAAAAGACGTTTCAGCCTGAGAGCAGGCCAAAAGTGGATTTTGTTGCAAAATACACAGTTTACTTGATATTCCTCTATAAATTCTCCCAGAACAGCAGACTTTCAAGATTCTTGTTATGTACATGAATATGTGATGTTTCCATCACTTTTCTGCCTTAGAAAATCATTTTCAGTTTTTATGGTCTAAAAAGACGTTTCAGCCTGAGAGCAGGTCAAAAGTGGATTTTGTTGCAAAATACACAATTTACTTGATAATCCTCTATAAAGTCTCCCAGATCAGCAGACTTTCAAGTTTCATGTTATGTACATGAATATGTGATGTTTCCATCACTTTCCTGCCTTAGAAAATAATTTTCAGTTTTTATGGTCTAAAAAGACGTTTCAGCCTGAGAGCAGGTCAAAAGTGGATTTTGTTGCAAAATACACAGTTTACTTGATATTCCTCTATAAAGTCTCCCAGAACAGCAGACTTTCAAGATTCTTGTTTCTGTCCATTTATATATAATGTTTCCATCACTTTCCTGCCTTAGAAAATAATTTTCAGTTTTTATGGTCTAAAAAGACGTTTCAGCCTGAGAGCAGGTCAAAAGTGGATTTTGTTGCAAAATACACAGTTTACTTGATATTCCTCTATAAAGTCTTCCAGAACAGCAGTCTTTCGAGATTCTTGTTATGTACATGAATATGTGATGTTTCCATCATTTTTCTGCTTTACAGCTGCATTTTCAGTTTTTGTGGTCTCAAAAGATGTTTCAGCCTGCGAACATGACAGAAATGGATTTTTTTGCAAAATACACAGTTTACTTGATAATCCTCTATAAAGTCTCCCAGATAAGCATACTTTCAAGTTTCATGTTATGTACATGAATATGTGATGTTTCCATCACTTTCCTGCCTTAGAAAATCATTTTCAGTTTTTATGGTCTAAAAAGACGTTTCAGCCTGAGAGCAGGTCAAAAGTGGATTTTGTTGCAAAATACACAGTTTACTTGATATTCCTCTATAAAGTCTCCCAGAACAGCAGACTTTCAAGATTCTTGTTCTGTCCATTTATATATAATGTTTCCATCACTTTCCTGCCTTAGAAAATAATTTTCAGTTTTTATGGTCTAAAAAGACGTTTCAGCCTGCGAACAGGACAAAAATGGATTTTGTTGCAAAATACACAGTTTACTTGATATTCCTCTATAAATTCTCCCAGAACAGTAGACTTTCAAGATTCTTGTTATGTACATGAATATGTGATGTTTCCATCACTTTCCTGCCTTAGAAAATAATTTTCAGTTTTTATGGTCTAAAAAGACGTTTCAAACTGCGAACAGGACAAAAATGGATTTTGTTGTAAAATACACAGTTTACTTGATATTCCTCTATAAAGTCTCCCAGATCAGCAGACTTTCAAGTTTCATGTTATGTACATGAATATGTGATGTTTCCATCATTTTTCTGCTTTACAGCTGCATTTTCAGTTTTTATGGTCTCAAAAGACGTTTCAGCCTGCATATGTGGATTTTGTTGCAAAATACATAGTTTACTTGATACTCCTCTATAAATTCTCCCAGAACAGCAGACTTTCAAGATTCTTATTATGTACATGAATATGTGATGTTTCCATCACTTTTCTGCCTTAGAAAATAATTTTCAGTTTTTATGGTCTAAAAAGACGTTTCAGCCTGAGAGCAGGTCAAAAGTGGATTTTGTTGCAAAATACACAATTTACTTGATAATCCTCTATAAAGTCTCCCAGATCAGCAGACTTTAAAGTTTCATGTTATGTACAGGAATATGTGATGTTTCCATCACTTTCCTGCCTTAGAAAATAATTTTGAGTTTTTATGGTCTAAAAAGACGTTTCAGCCTGAGAGCAGGTCAAAAGTGGATTTTGTTGCAAAATACACAATTTACTTGATATTCCTCTATAAAGTCTCCCAGATCAGCAGACTTTCAAGTTTCATGTTATGTACATGAATATGTGATGTTTCCATCACTTTCCTGCCTTAGAAAATAATTTTCAGTTTTTATGGTCTAAAAAGACGTTTCAGCCTGAGAGCAGGTCAAAAGTGGATTTTGTTGCAAAATACACAATTTACTTGATAATCCTCTATAAAGTCTCCCAGATCAGCAGTCTTTCAAGATTCTTGTTATGTACATGAATATGTGATGTTTCCATCACTTTCCTGCCTTAAAAATTAATTTTCAGTTTTTATGGTCTAAAAAGACGTTTCAGCCTGAGATAAGGTCAAAAGTGGATTTTGTTGCAAAATACACAATATACTTCATAATCCTCTATAAAGTCTCCCAGATCAGCAGACTTTAAAGTTTCATGTTATGTACATGAATATGTGATGTTTCCATCATTTTTCTGCTTTACAGCTGCATTTTCAGTTTTTATGGTCTCAAAAGACGTTTCAGCCTGCATATGTGGATTTTGTTGCAAAATACATAGTTTACTTGTTACTCCTCTATAAATTCTCCCAGAACAGCAGACTTTCAAGATTCTTGTTATGTACATGAATATGTGATGTTTCCATCACTTTTCTGCCTTAGAAAATAATTTTCAGTTTTTATGGTCTAAAAAGACGTTTCAGCCTGAGAGCAGGTCAAAAGTGGATTTTGTTGCAAAATACACAGTTTACTTGATATTCCTCCATAAAGTCTTCCAGAACAGCAGTCTTTCAAGACTCTTGTTATGTACATGAATATGTGATGTTTCCATTATTTTTCTGCTTTACAGCTGCATTTTCAGTTTTTATGGTCTCAAAAGACGTTTCAGCCTGCATATGTGGATTTTGTTGCAAAATACATAGTTTACTTGTTAGTCCCAGAACAGCACACTCTCAAGTTTAATGTTTATTTTATGAATACATGATGTTCTCATCACTTTTCAGCCTTAATGCTGCATTTTCAGTATTTATAGTCTGGAAAGACGTTTCGTCTTCGAAGAGGCCAACAGTGGATTTTGTTGAAAAATACACAGTTTAATTGATTTTCCTCAAAAAAAAATGTCCCTGAACAGCAGACCTTTAAGTTTCATGTTAATTTCATGAATACATGATGTTTTAATCACTTTTCTGCCTTAAAGCTGCATTTCCACATTATATGCTCTTAAAATACTTTTCGTTTGGCAAGAGGCCAAAAGTGGAATATGTTGAAAAATACACAGTTTCCTTGATTTACCTCAATACATTATCCCAGAACAGCAGACTCTCAAGTTTCATGTTAATTTCATGAATACATGATGTTTTAATCACTTTTCTGCCTTAAAGATGCATTTCCACGTTGTATGCTCTCAAAAGACGTATCGGCTGGCAAGAGGCCAAAATTGGAATATGTTGAAAAATACAAAGTTTACTTGATTTACCTCAATACATTATCCCAGTACATCAGACTCTCAAGTTTCATGTTAATTTCATGAATACATGATGTTCTCGTCACTTTTCTGACTTAAAGCTGCATTTCCACGTTGTATGCTCTCAAAATACGTTTCGTCGGGCAAGAGGCCAAAAGTGGAATATGTTGAAAAATACACAGTTTACTTGATTTACCTCAATACATTGTCCCAGAACAGCACACTCTCAAGTTTCATGTTTATTTCATGAATACATGATGTTCTCATCACTTTTCAGCCTTAATGCTGCATTTTCAGTATTTATAGTCTGGAAAGACGTTTCGGCTTCGAAGAGGCCAACAGTGGATTTTGTTGAAAAATACACAGTTTAATTGATTTTCCTCAAAAAAATGTCACTGAACAGCAGACTTTTAAGTTTCATGTTAATTTCATGAATACATGATGTTTTAATCACTTTTCTGCCTTAAAGATGCATTTCCACATTATATGCTCTTAAAATACGTTTCGTCTGGCAAGAGGCCAAAAGTGGAATATGTTGAAAAATACACAGTTTACTTGATTTACCTCAATACATTATCCCAGAACAGCAGACTCTCAAGTTTCATGTTAATTTCATGAATACATGATGTTTTAATCACTTTTCTGCCTTAAAGATGCATTTCCACGTTGTATGCTCTCAAAAGACGTATCTCCTGGGAAGAGGCCAACAGTGGATTTTGTTGAAAAATACACAGTTTACTTGATTTTCTTCAAGAAAATGTCCCTGAACAGCAGACTTTTAAGTTTCATGTTAATTTCATGAATACATGATGTTTTAATCACTTTTCTACCTTAAAGCTGCATTTCCACGTTGCATGCTCTCAAAAGACTTTTCAGCTGGGAAGAGGCCAACAGTGGAATTAGTTGAAAAATACACAGTTTACTTGATTTTCCTCAATTACATTGACCCAGAACAGCAGACTCTCAAGTTTCATGTTAATTTCATGAATACATGATGTTCTCATCACTTTTCTGCCTTAATGCTTAATTTTGAGTATTTAAGGTCTGGAAAGACGTTTCGGCTACGAAGAGGCCAACAGTGAATTTTATTGAAAAATACACAGTTTACTTGATTTTCCTCAGAAAAATTTCCCTGAACAGCAGACTTTTAAGTTTCATGTTAATTTCATGAATACATGATGTTCTCATAATTTTCTGACTTAAAGCTGCATATCCACGTTTTATGATCTTAATAGACGTTTCGGCTGGCAAGAGGCCAAAAGTGGAATAAGTTGAAAAATACACAGTTTACTTGATTTACCTCAATACATTATCACAGAACAACAGACTCTCAAGTTTCATGTTAATTTCATGAATACATGATGTTTTAATCACTTTTCTGCCTTAAAGCTGCATTTCCACGTTTTATGATCTTAATAGACGTTTCGGCTGGCAAGAGGCCAAAAGTGGAATAAGTTGAAAAATACACAGTTTACTTGATTTTCCTCAATTATATTGACCCAGAACAGCAGACTCTCAAGTTTCATGTTAATTTCATGAATACATGATGTTCTCATAATTTTCTGACTTAAAGCTGCATATCCACGTTTTATGATCTTAATAGACGTTTCGGCTGGCAAGAGGCCAAAAGTGGAATATGTTGAAAGATATACAGGAAAATACACAGTTTACTTGATTTACCTCAATTCATTGTCCCAGAACAGCAAACTTTAAAGTGTCATGTTAATTTCATGAAAACATGGTGTTCTCATCACTTTTCTGCCTTAATGCTAAATTTTGAGTATTTATGGTCTGGAAAGACTTTTCGGCTTCGAAGAGGCCAACAGTGGATTTTATTGAAAAATACACACTTTACTTGATTTTCCTCAGAAAAATGTCCCTGAACAGCAGACTTTTAAGTTTCATGTTAATTTCATGAATACATGATGTTTTAATCACTTTTCTGCCTTAAAGATGCATTTCCACGTTGTCTGCTCTTAAAATACGTTTCGGATGGTAAGAGGCCAAAAGTGGAATATGTTCAAAAATACACAGTCTACTTGATTTACCTCAATACATTATCCCAGAACAGCAGACTCTCAAGTTTCATGTTAATTTTATGAATACATGATGTTCTCATAATTTTTCTGACTTAAAGCTGAATTTCCACGTTGCATGCTCTCAAAAGACTTTTCAGCTGGGAAGAGGCCAACAGTGGAATTTGTTGAAAAATACACAGTTTACTTAATTTTCCTCAATTACATTGACCCAGAACAGCAGACTCTCAAGTTTCATGTTAATTTCATGAATACATGATTTTCTCATCACTTTTCTGCCTTAATGCTAAATTTGGAGTATTTAAGGTCTGGAAAGACGTTTCGGCTACAAAGAGGCCAACAGTGAATTTTATTGAAAAATACACAGTTTACTTGATTTTCCTCAGAAAAATGTCACTAAACAGCAGACTTTTAAGTTTCATGTTAATTTCATGAATACATGATGTTTTAATCACTTTTCTGCCTTAAAGATGCATTTCCACATTGTATGCTCTTAAAATACGTTTCGTCTGGCAAGAGGCCAACAGTGGAATATGTTGAAAAATACACAGTTTACTTGATTTACCTCAATACGTTGTCCCAGTACAGCAGACTCTCAAGTTTCATGTTAATTTCATGAATACATGATGTTCTCGTCACTTTTCTGACTTAAAGCTGCATTTATCAATTTTTATTGTCACAAACGACGTTTCAGCCTGCGAACGGGCCAAAAGTGGATTTTGTTGCAAAATAAACAATTTACTTGATAATCCTCTATAAAGTCTCCCAGAACAGCAGACGTTCAAGATTCTGGTTATGTTCATGAATATGTGATGTTTCCATCACTTTTCTGCCTTAGAAAATCATTTTCAGTTTTCATGGTCTAAAAAGACGTTTCAGCCTGCATATAGGCCAAAAGTGGATTTTGTTGCAAAATACATAGTTTACTTGTTACTCCTCTATAAAGTCTCCCAGAACAGCAGACTTTCAAGATTCTTATTATGTCCATGAATATATGATGTTTCCATCACTTTCCTGCCTAAAAAATTAATTTTCAGTTTTTATGGTCTAAAAAGACGTTTCAGCCTGAGAGCAGGTCAAAAGTGGATTTTGTTGCAAAATACACAGTTTACTTGTTATCCTCTATAAAGTCTCCCAGAACAGCAGACTTTCAAGATTCTTGTTATGTCATGAATATATGATGTTTCCATCACTTTCCTGCCTAAAAAATAATTTTCAGTTTTTATGGTCTAAAAAGACGTTTCAGCCTGAGAGCAGGTCAAAAGTGGATTTTGTTGCAAAATACACAATTTACTTGATAATCCTCTATAAAGTCTCCCAGATCAGCAGTCTTTCAAGATTCTTGTTATGTACATGAATAAGTGATGTTTCCATCATTTTTCTGCTTTAAAGCTGCATTTTCAGTTTTTGTGGTCTCAAAAGACGTTTCATTCTGCATATAGGCCAAAAGTGGATTTTGTTGCAAAATACATAGTTTACTTGTTACTCCTCTATAAAGTCTCCCAGAACAGCAGACTTTAAAGATTCTTATTCTGTCCATGAATACATGATGTTTCAATCACTTTTCTGCCTTAGAAAATAATTTTCAATTTTTATGGTCTAAAAAGACGTTTCAGCCTGCGAACAGGACAAAAATGGATTTTGTTGCAAAATACACAGTTTACTTGATATTCCTCTATAAATTCTCCCAGATCAGCAGACTTTCAAGTTTCATGCTATGTACATGAATATGTGATGTTTCCATCACTTTCCTGCCTAAAAAAATTAATTTTCAGTTTTTATGGTCTAAAAAGACGTTTCAGCCTGAGAGCAGGTCAAAAGTGGATTTTGTTGCAAAATACACAGTTTACTTGATAATCCTCTATAAAGTCTCCCAGATGAGCAGACTTTCAAGTTTCATGTTATGTACATGAATATGTGATGTTTCCATCACTTTCCTGCCTAAAAAATTAATTTTCAGTTTTTATGGTCTAAAAAGACGTTTCAGCCTGCGAACAGGACAAAAATGGATTTTGTTGCAAAATACACAGTTTACTTGATATTCCTCTATAAATTCTCCCAGATCAGCAGACTTTCAAGTTTCATGCTATGTACATGAATATGTGATGTTTCCATCACTTTCCTGCCTAAATAAATAATTTTCAGTTTTTATGGTCTAAAAAGACATTTCAGCCTGAGAGCAGGCCAAAAGTGGATTTTGTTGCAAAATACATAGTTTACTTGTTACTCCTCTATAAAGTCTCCCAGAACAGCAGACTTTCAAGATTCTTATTATGTCCATGAATATATGATGTTTCCATCACTTTCCTGCCTTAAAAATTTATTTTCAGTTTTTATGGTCTAAAAAGACGTTTCAGCCTGAGAGCAGGTCAAAAGTGGATTTTGTTGCAAAATACACAATTTACTTGATAATCCTCTATAAAGTCTCCCAGATCAGCAGACTTTCAAGTTTCATGTTATGTACATGAATATGTGATGTTTCCATCACTTTCCTGCCTAAAAAATTAATTTTCAGTATTTATGGTCTAAAAAGACGTTTCAGCCTGAGAGCAGGTCAAAAGTGGATTTTGTTGCAAAATACACAGTTTACTTGATATTCCTCTATAAAGTCTTCCAGAACAGCAGTCTTTCAAGATTCTTGTTATGTACATGAATATGTGATGTTTCCATCATTTTTCTGCTTTACAGCTGCATTTTCAGTTTTTGTGGTCTCAAAAGACGTTTCAGCCTGCGAACATGACAGAAATTGTTTTTTTTGCAAAATACACAGTTTACTTGATAATCCTCTATAAAGTCTCCCAGAACAGCAGACTTTAAAGATTCTTATTCTGTCCATGAATACATGATGTTTCCATCACTTTTCTGCCTTAGAAAATAATTTTCAGTTTTTATGGTCTAAAAAGACGTTTCAGCCTGCGAACAGGACAAAAATGGATTTTGTTGCAAAATACACAGTTTACTTGATATTCCTCTATAAATTCTCCCAGATCAGCAGACTTTCAAGTTTCATGTTATGTACATGAATATGTGATGTTTCCATCACGTTTCTGCCTTAAAGCTGCATATCCACGTTTTATGATCTTAATAGACGTTTCAGCTGGCAAGAGGCCAAAAGTGGAATATTTTGAAAAATACACAGAAAAATACACAGTTTACTTGATTTACCTCAATTCATTGTCCCAGAACAGCAAACTTTAAAGTATCATGTTAATTTCATGAAAACATGGTGTTCTCATCACTTTTCTGCATTAAAGCTGCATTTTCAATATTAATGGTCTGAAAAGATGTTTCAGGCTGGGAAGAGGCCAAAACTGGAATATGTTGAAAAATACACAGTTTACTTGATTTACCTCAATACATTGTCCCAGGACAGCAGACTCTCAAGTTTCATGTTAATTTCATGAATACATGATGTTCTCATCACTTTTCTGCCTTAATAATAAATCTTGAGTATTTATGGTCTGGAAAGACGTTTCGGCTTCGAAGAGGCCAACAGTGGATTATGTTGAAAAATACACAGTTTAATTGATTTTCCTCAAAAAAAATGTCCCTGAACAGCAGACTTTTAAGTTTCATGTTAATTTCATGAATACATGATGTTATAATCACTTTTCTGCCTTAAAGCTGCATATCCACGTTGTATGCTCTTAAAATAAGTTTCGGATAGCAAGAAGCCAAAAGTGAAATATGTTGAAAAATACACAGTTTACTTGATTTACCTTAAAAAAAATTGTCCCTGAACAGCAGACTTTTAAGTTTCATGTTAATTTCATGAATACATGATGTTCTCATAATTTTTCTGCCTTAAAGCTGCATTTCCACGTTGTATGCTCTTAAAATACGTTTCGGCTGGCAAGAGGCCAAAAGTGGAATATGTTCAAAAATACACAGTTTACTTGATTTACCTCAATACGTTGTCCCAGTACAGCAGACTCTCAAGTTTCATGTTAATTTTATGAATACATGATGTTCTCATAATTTTTCTGCATTAAAGCTGCATTTCCACGTTGTATGCTCTCAAAAGACGTATCTCCTGGGAAGAGGTCAACAGTGGATTTTGTTGAAAAATACACAGTTTACTTGATTTTCTTCAAAGAAATGTCCCAGAACAGCAGACTCTCAAGTTTCTTGTTAATTTCATGAATACAAGATGTTCTCGTCACTTTTCTGACTTAAAGCTGCATTTCCACGTTGTATGCTCTTAAAATACGTTTCGGCTGGCAAGAGGCCAAAAGTGGAATATGTTCAAAAATACACAGTTTACTTGATTTACCTCAATACATTGTCCCAGAACAGCACACTCTCAAGTTTCATGTTTATTTTATGAATACATGATGTTCTCATCAGTTTTCAGCCTTAATGCTGCATTTTCAGTATTTATAGTCTGGAAAGACGTTTCGGCTTCGAAGAGGCCAACAGTGGATTTTGTTGAAAACTACACAGTTTAATTGATTTTCCTCAAAAAAAATGTCCCTGAACAGCAGACTTTTAAGTTTCATGTTAATTTCATGAATACATGATGTTTTAATCACTTTTTGCGGCCTTAAAGCTGCATTTCCACATTATATGCTCTTAAAATACGTTTCGTCTGGCAAGAGGCCAAAAGTGGAATATGTTGAAAAATACACAGTTTTCTTGATTTACCTCAATACATTATCCCAGTACAGCAGACTCTCAAGTTTCATGTTAATTTCATGAATACATGATGTTCTCGTCACTTTTCTGACTTAAAGCTGCATTTCCACGTTGTATGCTCTCAAAATACGTTTCGTCAGGCAAGAGGCGAAAAGTGGAATATGTTGAAAAATACACAGTTTACTTGATTTACCTCAATACATTATCCCAGAACAGCAGACTCTCAAGTTTCATGTTAATTTCATGAATAAATTATGTTTTAATCACTTTTCAGCCTTAAAGATGCATTTCCACGTTGTATGCTCTCAAAAGACGTATTGGCTGGCAAGAGGCAGAAATTGGAATATGTTGAAAAATACACAGTTTACTTGATTTACCTCAATACATTGTCCCAGAACAGCAGACTCTCAAGTTTCATGTTAATTTCATGAATATATGATGTTCTCGTCACTTTTCAGCCTTAACGCTGCATTTTCAGTATTTATAGTCTGGAAAGACGTTTCGGCTTCGAAGAGGCTAACAGTGGATTTTGTTGAAAAATACACAGTTCAATTGATTTTCCTAAAAATAAATGTCACTGAACAGCAGACTTTTAAGTTTCATGTTAATTTCATGAATACATGATGTTTTAATCACTTTTCTGCCTTAAAGCTGCATTTCCACATTATATGCTCTTAAAATACGTTTCGTCTGGCAAGAGGCCAAAAGTGGAATATGTTGAAAAATACACAGTTTACTTGATTTACTTTACTTGAATACATTATCCCAGTACAGCAGACTCTCAAGTTTCATGTTAATTTCATGAATACATGATGTTCTCGTCACTTTTCTGACTTAAAGCTGCATTTCCATGTTGTATGCTCTTAAAATACGTTTCGTCAGGCAAGAGGCCAAAAGTGGAATATGTTGAAAAATACACAGTTTACTTGATTTACCTCAATACATTGTCCCAGAACAGCACACTCTCAAGTTTCATGTTTACTTTATGAATACATGTTGTTCTCATCACTTTTCAGCCTTAATGCTGCATTTTCAGTATTTATAGTCTGGAAAGACGTTTCGGCTTCGAAGAGGCCAAAAGTGGATTTTGTTGAAAAATACACAGTTTAATTGATTTTCCTCAAAAAAAATTTCCCTAAACAGCAGACTTTTAAGATTCATGTTAATTTCATAAATACATGATGTTTTAATCACTTTTCTGCCTTAATGCTGCATTTCCACGTTGTATGCTCTCAAAATACGTATCGGCTGGCAAGAGCCAAAAATTGGAATATGTTGAAAAATACACAGTTCACTTGATTTTCCTCAAAACAATGTCCCAGAACAGCAGACTCTCAAGTTTCATGTTAATGTCATGAATACATGATATTTTAATCACTTTTGCTGCCTCAAAGCTGCATTTCCACATTATATAATCTTAAAATACGTTTCGTCTGGCAAGAGGCCAAAAGTGGAATATGTTGAAAAATACACAGTTTACTTGATTTACCTCAATACATTATCCCAGAACAGCAGACTCTCAAGTTTCATGTTAATTTCATGAATACATGATATTTTAATCACTTTTCTGCCTTAAAGCTGCATTTCCACGTTGTATGCTCTCAAAATACGTATCGGCTGGCAAGAGCCAAAAATTGGAATATGTTGAAAAATACACAGTTCACTTGATTTTCCTCAAAACAATGTCCCTGAAAAGCAGACTTTTAAGTTTCATGTTAATTTCATGAATACATGATGTTTTAATCACTTTTGCTGCCTCAAAGCTGCATTTCCACATTATATGCTCTTAAAATACGTTTTGTCTGGCAAGAGGCCAAAAGTGGAATATGTTGAAAAATACACAGTTTACTTGATTTACCTCAATACATTATCCCAGTACAGCAGACTCTCAAGTTTCATGTTAATTTCATGAATACATGATGTTTTAATCACTTTTCTGCATTAAAGCTGCATTTCCACGTTGTATGCTCTCAAAATACGTTTCGTCTGGCAAGAGGCCAAAAGTGGAATATGTTGAAAAATACACAGTTTACTTGATTTACCTCAATACATTATCCCAGAACAGCAGACTCTCAAGTTTCATGTTAATTTTATGAATACATGATGTTCTCATAATTTTTCTGCATTAAAGCTGCATTTCCACCTTGTATGCTCTCAAAAGACGTATCTCCTGGGAAGAGGTCAACAGTGGATTTTGTTGAAAAATACACAGTTTACTTGATTTTCTTCAAAGAAATGTCCCAGAACAGCAGACTCTCAAGTTTCTTGTTAATTTCATGAATACAAGATGTTCTCGTCACTTTTCTGACTTAAAGCTGCATTTCCACGTTGTATGCTCTTAAAATACGTTTCGGCTGGCAAGAGGCCAAAAGTGGAATATGTTCAAAAATACACAGTTTACTTGATTTACCTCAATACATTGTCCCAGAACAGCACACTCTCAAGTTTCATGTTTATTTTATGAATACATGATGTTCTCATCACTTTTCAGCCTTAATGCTGCATTTTCAGTATTTATAGTCTGGAAAGACGTTTCGGCTTCGAAGAGGCCAACAGTGGATTTTGTTGAAAAATACACAGTTTAATTGATTTTCCTCAAAAAAAATGTCCCTGAACAGCAGACTTTTAAGTTTCATGTTAATTTCATGAATACATGATGTTTTAATCACTTTTCTGCCTTAAAGCTGCATTTCCACATTATATGCTCTTAAAATACGTTTCGTCTGGCAAGAGGCCAAAAGTGGAATATGTTGAAAAATACACAGTTTACTTGATTTACCTCAATACATTATCCCAGAACAGCAGACTCTCAAGTTTCATGTTAATTTCATGAATACATGATGTTCTCGTCACTTTTCTGACTTAAAGCTGCATTTCCACGTTGTATGCTCTCAAAATACGTTTCGTCAGGCAAGAGGCCAAAAGTGGAATATGTTGAAAAATACACAGTTTACTTGATTTACCTCAATACATTATCCCAGAACAGCAGACTCTCAAGTTTCATGTTAATTTCATGAATACATGATGTTTTAATCACTTTTCTGCCTTAAAGCTGCATTTCCACGTTGTATGCTCTCAAAATACGTATCGGCTGGCAAGAGGCAAAAATTGGAATATGTTGAAAAATACACAGTTTACTTGATTTACCTCAATACATTGTCCCAGAACAGCAGACTCTCAAGTTTCATGTTAATTTCATGAATACATGATGTTCTAGTCACTTTTCTGACTTAAAGCTGCATTTCCACGTTGTATGCTCTCAAAATACGTTTCGTCAGGCAAGAGGCCAAAAGTGGAATATGTTGAAAAATACACAGTTTACTTGATTTACCTCAATACATTGTCCCAGAACAGCAGACTCTCAAGTTTCATGTTTATTTCATGAATACATGATGTTTTCATCACTTTTCAGCCTTAAAGCTGCATTTTCAGTATTTATAGTCTGGAAAGACGTTTCGGCTTGGAAGAGGCAAAAAGTGGATTTTGTTGAAAAATACACAGTTCAATTGATTTTCCTCAAAACAATGTCACTGAACAGCAGACTTTTAAGTTTCATGTTAATTTCATGAATACATGATGTTTTAATCACTTTTCTGCCTTAAAGCTGCATTTCCACATTATATGCTCTTAAAATACGTTTCGTCTGGCAAGAGGCCAAAAGTGGAATATGTTGAAAAATACACAGTTTACTTGATTTACCTCAATACATTATCCCAGTACAGCAGACTCTCAAGTTTCATGTTAATTTCATGAATACATGATGTTTTAATCACTTTTCTGCATTAAAGCTGCATTTCCACGTTGTATGCTCTCAAAATACGTTTCGTCTGGCAAGAGGCCAAAAGTGGAATATGTTGAAAAATACACAGTTTACTTGATTTACCTCAATACATTATCCCAGAACAGCAGACTCTCAAGTTTCATGTTAATTTTATGAATAAATGATGTTCTCATAATTTTTCTGCATTAAAGCTGCATTTCCACGTTGTATGCTCTCAAAAGACGTATCTCCTGGGAAGAGGCCAACAGTGGATTTTGTTGAAAAATACACAGTTTACTTGATTTTCTTCAAGAAAATGTCCCTGAACAGCAGACTTTTAAGTTTCATGTTAATTTCATGAATACATGATGTTTTAATCACTTTTCTACCTTAAAGCTGCATTTCCACGTTGTATGCTCTTAAAATACGTTTCGGTTGACAAGAGGCCAAAAGTGGAATATGTTGAAAAATACACAGTTTACTTGATTTACCTCAATACGTTGTCCCAGTACAGCAGACTCTCAAGTTTCATGTTAATTTCATGAATACATGATGTTCTCGTCACTTTTCTGACTTAAAGCTGAATTTCCACGTTGTAAGCTCTTAAAAAATACGTTTCGTCAGGCAAGAGGCCAAAAGTGGAATATGTTGAAAAATACACAGTTTACTTCATTTACCTCAATACGTTGTCCCAGTACAGCAGACTCTCAAGTTTCATGTTAATTTCATGAATACATGATGTTCCCATCACATTTCTGCATTAAATCATAATTTTCAGTATTTATGGTCTGGAAAGACTTTTCGGCTTCGAAGAGGCCAACAGTGAATTTTGTTAAAAAATACACAGTTTAATTGATTTACCTCAAAGAAATGTCCCTGAACAGCAGACTTATAAGTTTCATGTTAATTTCATGAATACATGATGTTTTAATCACTTTTCTGCCTTAAAGATGCATTTCCACATTGTATGCTCTTAAAATACGTTTCGTCTGGCAAGAGGCCAAAAGTGGAATAAGTTGAAAAATGCACAGTTTACTTGATTTACCTCGATACATTATCCCAGTACAGCAGACTCTCAAGTTTCATGTTAATTTCATGAATACATGATGTTTTAATCAATTTTCTGCCTTAAAGCTGCATTACCACGTTGTATGCTCTCAAAAGACGTATCTCCTGGGAAGAGGCCAACAGTGGATTTTGTTGAAAAATACACAGTTTACTTGATTTTCTTCAAGAAAATGTCCCTGAACAGCAGACTTTTAAGTTTCATGTTAATTTCATGAATACATGATGTTTTAATCACTTTTCTGCCTTAAAGATGCATTTCCACGTTGTATGCTCTTAAAATACGTTTCGGCTGGCAAGAGGCCAAAAGTGGAATATGTTGAAAAATACACAGTTTACTTGATTTACCTCAATACGTTGTCCCATGACAGCAGACTCTCAAGTTTCATGTTAATTTCATGAATACATGATGTTCTCGTCACTTTTCTGACTTCAAGCTGCATTTCCACGTTGTAAGCTCTCAAAAAATATGTTTCGTCAGGCAAGAGGCCAAAAGTGGAATATGTTGAAAAATACACAGTTTACTTGATTTACCTCAATACGTTGTCCCAGTACAGCAGACTCTCAAGTTTCATGTTAATTTCATGAATACATGATGTTCTCGTCACTTTTCTGACTTAAAGCTGCATTTCCACGTTGTATGCTCTCAAAATACGTTTCGTCAGGCAAGAGGCGAAAAGTGGAATATGTTGAAAAATACACAGTTTACTTGATTTACCTCAATACATTATCCCAGTACAGCAGACTCTCAAGTTTCATGTTAATTTCATGAATACATGATGTTCTCGTCACTTTTCTGACTTAAAGCTGCATTTCCATTTTGTATGCTCTTAAAATACGTTTCGTCAGGCAAGAGGCCAAAAGTGGAATATGTTGAAAAATACACAGTTTACTTGATTTACCTCAATACATTGTCCCAGAACAGCACACTCTCAAGTTTCATGTTTACTTTATGAATACATGTTGTTCTCATCACTTTTCAGCCTTAATGCTGCATTTTCAGTATTTATAGTCTGGAAAGACGTTTCGGCTTCGAAGAGGCCAAAAGTGGATTTTGTTGAAAAATACACAGTTTAATTGACAATCCTCTATAAAGTCTCCCAGATCAGCAGACTTTCAAGTTTCATGTTATGTACATGAATATGTGATGTTTCCATCACTTTCCTGCCTAACAAATTAATTTTCAGTTTTTATGGTCTGAAAAGACGTTTCAGCCTGAGAGCAGTTCAAAAGTGGATGTTTTTGCAAAATACAGTTTACTTGATATTCCTCTATAAAGTCTCCCAGATCAGCAGACTTTAAAGATTCTTGTTATGTACAAGAATATATGATGTTTCCATCACGTTTCTGCCTTAAAGCTGCATATCCACGTTTTATGATCTTAATAGACGTTTCAGCTGGCAAGAGGCCAAAAGTGGAATATGTTGAAAAATACACAGAAAAATACACAGTTTACTTGATTTACCTCAATACATTGTCCCAGAACAGCACACTCTCAAGTTTCATGTTTATTTCATGAATACATGATGTTCTCAACACTTTTCAGCCTTAATGCTGCATTTTCAGTATTTTTAGTCTGGAAAGACGTTTCGGCTTCGAAGAGGCCAACAGTGGATTTTGTTGAAAAATACACAGTTTAATTGATTTTCCTCAAAAAAAATGTCCCTGAACAGCAGACTTTTAAGTTTCATGTTAATTTCATGAATACATGATGTTTTAATCACTTTTCTGACTTAAAGCTGCATTTCCACATTATATGCTCTTAAAATACGTTTCGTCTGGCAAGAGGCCAAAAGTGGAATATGTTGAAAAATACACAGTTTACTTGATTTAACTCAATACATTATCCCAGTACAGCAGACTCTCAAGTTTCATGTTAATTTCATGAATACATGATGTTCTCGTCACTTTTCTGACTTAAAGCTGCATTTCCACGTTGTATGCTCTCAAAATACGTTTCGTCAGGCAAGAGGCCAAAAGTGGAATATGTTGAAAAATACACAGTTTACTTGATTTTCTTTAAAAAAAATGTCCCTGAACAGCAGACTTTTAAGTTTCATGTTAATTTCATGAATACATGATATTTTAATCACTTTTCTGCCTTAAAGCTGCATTTCCACGTTGTATGCTCTTAAAATACGTTTCGGCTGGCAAGAGGCCAAAAGTGGAATATGTTCAAAAATACACAGTTTACTTGATTTACCTCAATGCGTTGTCCCAGTACAGTAGACTCTCAAGTTTCATGTTAATTTCATGAATACATGATGTTCTCATCACTTTTCTGACTTAAAGCTGCATATCCACGTTTTATGATCTTAATAGACGTTTAAGCTGGCAAGAGGCCAAAAGTGGAATATGTTGAAAAATACACAGAAAAATACACAGTTTACTTGATTTACCTCAATACATTGTCCCTGGACAGCAGACTCTCAAGTTTCATGTTAATTTCATAAATACATGATGTTTTAATCACTTTTCTGCCTTAAAGCTGCATTTCCACGTTGTATGCTCTCAAAATACGTTTCGTCTGGCAAGAGGCCAAAAGTGGAATATGTTCAAAAATACACAGTTTACTTGATTTACCTCAATACGTTGTCCCAGTACAGTAGACTCTCAAGTTTCATGTTAATTTCATGAATACATGATGTTCTCATCACTTTTCTGACTTAAAGCTGCATATCCACGTTTTATGATCTTAATAGACGTTTCAGCTGGCAAGAGGCCAAAAGTGGAATATGTTGAAAAATACACAGAAAAATACACAGTTTACTTGATTTACCTCAATACATTGTCCCTGGACAGCAGACTCTCAAGTTTCATGTTAATTTCATAAATACATGATGTTTTAATCACTTTTCTGCCTTAAAGCTGCATTTCCACGTTGTATGCTCTCAAAATACGTTTCGTCTGGCAAGAGGCCAAAAGTGGAATATGTTGAAAAATACACAGAAAATACACAGTTTACTTGATTTACCTCAATACGTTGTCCCAGTACAGCAGACTCTCAAGTTTCATGTTAATTTCATGAATACATGATGTTCTCATCACATTTCTGCATTAAATCATAATTTTCAGTATTTATGGTCTGGAAAGACTTTTCGGCTTCGAAGAGAACAACAGTGGATTTTGTTGAAAAATACACAGTTTACTTGATTTTCTTCAAAGAAATGTCCCTGAACAGCAGACTTTTAAGTTTCATGTTAATTTCATGAATACATGATGTTTTAATCACTTTTCTGCCTTGAAGCTGCATTTCCACGTTGTATGCTCTTAAAATACGTTTCGGCTGGCAAGAGGCCAAAAGTGGAATATGTTGAAAAATACACAGTTTACTTGATTTACATTGTCCCAGAACAGCACACTCTCAAGTTTCATGTTTATTTAATGAATACATGATGTTCTCATCACTTTTCAGCCTGAATGCTGCATTTTCAGTATTTATAGTCTGGAAAGACGTTTCGGCTTCGAAGAGGCCAACAGTGGATTTCGTTGAAAAATACACAGTTTAATTGATTTTCCTCAAAATAAATGTCCCTGAACAGCAGACTTTTAAGTTTCATGTTAATTTCATGAATACATGATGTTTTAATCACTTTTCTGCCTTAAAGCTGCATTTCCACATTATATGCTCTTAAAATACGTTTCGTCTGGCAAGAGGCCAAAAGTGGAATATGTTGAAAAATACACAGTTTACTTGATTTACCTCAATAAATTATCCCAGAACAGCAGACTCTCAAGTTTCATGTTAATTTCATGAATACATGATGTTCTCGTCACTTTTCTGACTTAAAGCTGCATTTCCACGTTGTATGCTCTCAAAATACGTTTCTTCTGTTTCATGTTAATTTCATGAATACATGATGTTTTAATCACTTTTCTGCCTTAAAGCTGCATTTTCAATATTAATGGTCTGAAAAGATGTTTCAGGCTGGGAAGAGGCCAAAACTGGAATTTGTTGAAAAATACAGTTTACTTGATTTACCTCAATACATTGTCCCAGAACAGCAGACTCTCAATTTTCCTGTTAATTTCATGAATACATGATGTTCTCATCACTTTTCTGCCTTAATGCTAAATCTTGAGTATTTAATGGTCTGGAAAGACGTTTCGGCTTCGAAGAGGCCAAGAGTGGATTTTGTTGAAAAATACACAGTTTAATTGATTTTCCTCAAAAAAAATGTCCCTGAACAGCAGACTTTTAAGTTTCATGTTAATTTCATGAATACATGATATTTTAATCACTTTTCTGCCTTAAAGCTGCTTTTCCACGTTGTGTGCTCTTAAAATACGTTTCGACTGGCAAGAGGCCAAAAGTGGAATATGTTCAAAAATACACAGTTTACTTGATTTACCTCAATATGTTGTCCCAGTACAGTAGACTCTCAAGTTTCATGTTAATTTCATGAATACATGATGTTGTCATAATTTATCTGCCTTAAAGCTGCATTTCCACGTTTTATGCTCTCAAAATACGTTTCATCAGGCAAGAGGCCAACAGTGTATTTTATTGAAAAATACACAGTTTACTTGATTTTCCTCAGAAAAATGTCCCTGAACAGCAGACTTTTAAGTTTCATGTTAATTTCATGAATACATGATGTTCTCGTCACTTTTCTGACTTAAATCTGCATTTCCACGTAGCCTGTTCTCAAAAGACCTTTGAGCTGGCAAGAGGCCAAAAGTGGAATATGTTGAAAAATACACAGTTTACTTGATTTACCTCAATACATTATCCCAGAACAGCAGACTCTCAAGTTTCATGTTAATTTTATGAATAAATTATGTTCTCATAATCTTTCTGCATTAAAGCTGCATCCACGTTGTATGCTTATTGTCACAAACAACGTTTCAGCCTGCGAACGGGCCAAAAGTGGATTTTGTTGCAAAATAAACAATTTACTTGATATTCCTCTATAAAGTATCCCAGAACAGCAGACTTTCAAGTTTCATGTTGTGTCCATGAATACATTATGTTTCCATCACTTTTTCAGTTTTTATGGTCTCAAAAGATGTTTCAGCCTGCAAACAGGCCAAAAGTGGATTTTGTTGCAAAATACACAGTTTACTTGATATTCCTCTATAAAGTCTCCCAGAACAGCAGACTTTCAAGATTCTTGTTATGTACATGAATATGTGATGTTTCCATCATTTTTCTGCTTTACAGCTGCATTTTCAGCTTTTATGGTCTCAAAAGACGTTTTAGCCTGCATATAGGCCAAAAGTGGATTTTGTTGCAAAATACATAGTTTACTTGTTACTCCTCTATAAAGTCTCCCAGAACAGCACACTTTCAAGATTCTTGTTATGTCCATGAATATATGATGTTTCCATCACTTTCCTGCATAAAAAAATAAATTTTCAGTTTTTATGGTCTAAAAAGACGTTTCAGCCTGAGAGCAGGTCAAAAGTGGATTTTGTTGCAAAATACACAATTTACTTGATATTCCTCTATAAAGTCTTCCAGAACAGCAGTCTTTCAAGATTCTTGTTATGTATATGAAAATGTGATGTTTCCATCATTTTTCTGCTTTACAGCTGCATTTTCAGTTTTTGTGGTCTCAAAAGACGTTTCAGCCTGCGAACATGACAGAAATGGATTTTTTTGCAAAATACACAGTTTACTTGATAATCCTCTATAAAGTCTCCCAGATAAGCAGACTTTCAGGTTTCATGTTATGTACATGAATATGTGATGTTTCCATCACTTTCCTGCCTTAGAAAATAATTTTCAGTTTTTATGGTCTAAAAAGACGTTTCAGCCTGAGAGCAGGTCAAAAGTGGATTTTGTTGCAAAATACACAGTTTACTTGATATTCCTCTGTAAAGTCTCCCAGAACAGCAGTCTTTCAAGATTCTTGTTATGTATATGAATATGTGATGTTTCCATCACTTTTCTGCCTTAGAAAATCATTTTCAGTTTTTATGGTCTAAAAAGACGTTTCAGCCTGAGAGCAGGTCAAAAGTGGATTTTGTTGCAAAATACACAATTTACTTGATAATCCTCTATAAAGTCTCCCAGATCAGCAGACTTTCAAGTTTCATGTTATGTACATGAATATGTGATGTTTCCATCACTTTCCTGCCTTAGAAAATCATTTTTAGTTTTTATGGTCTAAAAAGACGTTTCAGCCTGAGAGCAGGTCAAAAGTGGATTTTGTTGCAAAATACACAGTTTACTTGATATTCCTCTATAAAGTCTCCCAGAACAGCAGACTTTCAAGATTCTTGTTCTGTCCATGAATATGTAATGTTTCCATCACTTTCCTGACTTAAAAATTAATTTTCTGTTTTTATGGTCTAAAAAGACGTTTCAGCCTGAGAGCAGGTCAAAAGTGGATTTTGTTGCAAAATACACAATTTACTTGATAATC
The DNA here is from genome assembly GCA_016806645.1 of Ophiodon elongatus. Taxonomy (NCBI): domain Eukaryota; kingdom Metazoa; phylum Chordata; class Actinopteri; order Perciformes; family Hexagrammidae; genus Ophiodon; species Ophiodon elongatus. Next base: position 47,954 of record JACSYO010000534.1, read on the forward strand.
CTCTATAAAGTCTCCCAGATCAGCAGACTTTCAAGTTTCATGTTATGTACATGAATATGTGATGTTTCCATCACTTTCCTGCTTAGAAAATAATTTTCAGTTTTTATGGTATAAAAAGACGTTTCAGCCTGAGAGCAGGTCAAAAGTGGATTTTGTTGCAAAATACACAGTTTACTTGATATTCCTCTATAAAGTCTTCCAGAACAGCAGTCTTTCGAGATTCTTTTATGTACATGAATATGTGATGTTTCCATCATTTTTCTGCTTTACAGCTGCATTTTCAGTTTTTGTGGTCTCAAAAGACGTTTCAGCCTGCGAACATGACAGAAATGGATTTTTTTGCAAAATACACAGTTTACTTGATAATCCTCTATAAAGTCTCCCAGATAAGCATACTTTCAACTTTCATGTTATGTACATGAATATGTGATGTTTCCATCATTTTTCTGCTTTACAGCTGCATTTTCAGTTTTTATGGTCTCAAAAGACGTTTCAGCCTGAGAGCAGGCCAAAAGTGGATTTTGTTGCAAAATACACAATTTACTTGATAATCCTCTATAAAGTCTCCCAGATCAGCAGACTTTCAAGTTTCATGTTATGTACATGAATATGTGATGTTTCCATCACTTTTCTGCCTTAGAAAATAATTTTCAGTTTTTATGGTCTAAAAAGACGTTTCAGACTGAGAGCAGGTCAAAAGTGGATTTTGTTGCAAAATACACAGTTTACTTGATATCCCTCTATAAAGTCTCCCAGAACAGCAGACTTTCAAGATTCTTGTTCTGTCCATGAATATATAATGTTTCCATCACTTTCCTGACTAAAAAATAATTTTCAGTTTTTATGGTCTAAAAAGACGTTTCAGCCTGAGAGCAGGTCAAAAGTGGATTTTGTTGCAAAATACACAGTTTACTTGATATTCCTCTATAAATTCTCCCAGAACAGCAGACTTTCAAGATTCTTGTTATGTACATGAATATGTGATGTTTCCATCACTTTTCTGCCTTAGAAAATCATTTTCAGTTTTTATGGTCTAAAAAGACGTTTCAGCCTGAGAGCAGGTCAAAAGTGGATTTTGTTGCAAAATACCCAATTTACTTGATATTCCTCTCTAAAGTCTCCCAGAACAGCAGACTTTCAAGATTCTTGTTCTGTCCATGAATATATAATGTTTCCATCACTTTCCTGACTAATAAAATAATTTTCAGTTTTTATGGTCTAAAAAGACGTTTCAGCCTGAGAGCAGGTCAAAAGTGGATTTTGTTGCAAAATACACAGTTTACTTGATATTCCTCTCTAAAGTCTCCCAGAATAGCAGACTTTCAAGTTTCATGTTATGTACATGAATATGTGATTTTTCCATCACTTTCCTGCCTTAGAAAATAATTTTCAGTTTTTATGGTCTAAAAAGACATTGTTCCAGAACAGCACACTCTCAAGTTTCATGTTTATTTCATGAATACATGATGTTCTCATCACTTTTCAGCCTTAATGCTGCATTTTCAGTATTTATAGTCTGGAAAGACGTTTCGGCTTCGAAGAGGCCAACAGTGGATTTTGTTGAAAAATACACAGTTTAATTGATTTTCCTCAAAAAAAATGTCACTGAACAGCAGACTTTTAAGTTTCATGTTAATTTCATGAATACATGATGTTTTAATCACTTTTCTGCCTTAAGGATGCATTTCCACGTTGTATGCTCTCAAAAGACGTATCGGCTGGCAAGAGGCCAAAATTGGAATATGTTGAAAAATACACAGTTTACTTGATTTACCTCAATACATTATTCCAGTACAGCAGACTCTCAAGTTTCATATTTATTTCATGAATACATGATGTCCTCATCACTTTTCAGCCTTAATGCTTCATTTTCAGTATTTATAGTCTGGAAAGACGTTTAGGCTTCGAAGAGGCCAACAGTGGATTTTGTTGAAAAATACACAGTTTAATTGATTTTCCTCAAAAAAAATGTCACTGAACAGCAGACTTTTAAGTTTCATGTTAATTTCATGAATACATGATGTTTTAATCACTTTTCTGCCTTAAAGCTGCATTTCCACATTATATGCTCTTAAAATACTTTTCGTCTGGCAAGAGGCCAAAAGTGGAATATGTTGAAAAATACACAGTTTACTTGATTTACCTCAATACATTATCCCAGTACAGCAGACTCTCAAGTTTCATGTTAATTTCATGAATACATGATGTTTTAATCACTTTTCTGCCTTAAAGCTGCATTTCCACATTATATGCTCTTAAAATACTTTTCGTCTGGCAAGAGGCCAAAAGTGGAATATGTTGAAAAATACACAGTTTACTTGATTTACCTCAATACATTATCCCAGTACAGCAGACTCTCAAGTTTCATGTTAATTTCATGAATACATGATGTTCTCGTCACTTTTCTGACTTAAAGCTGCATTTCCACGTTGTATGCTCTCAAAATACGTTTCGTCAGGCAAGAGGCCAAAAGTGGAATATGTTGAAAAATACACAGTTTACTTGATTTACCTCAATACATTGTCCCAGAACAGCACACTCTAAAGTTTCATGTTTATTTTATGAATACATGATGTTCTCATCACTTTTCAGCCTTAATGCTGCATTTTCAGTATTTATAGTCTGGAAAGACGTTTCGGCTTCGAAGAGGCCAACAGTGGATTTTGTTGAAAAATACACAGTTTAATTGATTTTCCTCAAAAGAAATGTCACTGAACAGCAGACTTTTAAGTTTCATGTTAATTTCATGAATACATGATGTTTTAATCACTTTTCTGCCTTAAAGATGCATTTCCACGTTGTATGCTCTCAAAAGACGTATCGACTGGCAAGAGGCCAAAATTGGAATATGTTGAAAAATACACAGTTTACTTGATTTACCTCAATACATTATCCCAGTACAGCAGACTCTCAAGTTTCATATTTATTTCATGAATACATGATGTCCTCATCACTTTTCAGCCTTAATGCTGCATTTTCAGTATTTATAGTCTGGAAAGACGTTTCGGCTTCGAAGAGGCCAACAGTGGATTTTGTTGAAAAATACACAGTTTAATTGATTTTCCTCAAAAAAAATGTCACTGAACAGCAGACTTTTAAGTTTCATGTTAATTTCATGAATACATGATGTTTTAATCACTTTTCTGCCTTAAAGATGCATTTCCACGTTGTATGCTCTCAAAAGACGTATCTGCTGGCAAGAGGCCAAAATTGGAATATGTTGAAAAATACACAGTTTACTTGATTTACCTCAATACATTATCCCAGTACAGCAGACTCTCAAGTTTCATGTTAATTTCATGAATACATGATGTTCTCGTCACTTTTCTGACTTAAAGCTGCATTTCCACGTTGTATGCTCTCAAAATACGTTTCGTCAGGCAAGAGGCCAAAAGTGGAATATGTTGAAAAATACACAGTTTACTTGATTTACCTCAATACATTATCCCAGAACAGCAGACTCTCAAGTTTCATGTTAATTTCATGAATACATGATGTTTTAATCACTTTTCTGCCTTAAAGATGCATTTCCACGTTGTATGCTCTCAAAAGACGTATCTGCTGGCAAGAGGCCAAAATTGGAATATGTTGAAAAATACACAGTTTACTTGATTTACCTCAATACATTATCCCAGTACAGCAGACTCTCAAGTTTCATGTTAATTTCATGAATACATGATGTTCTCGTCACTTTTCTGACTTAAAGCTGCATTTCCACGTTGTATGCTCTCAAAATACGTTTCGTCAGGCAAGAGGCCAAAAGTGGAATATGTTGAAAAATACACAGTTTACTTGATTTACCTCAATACATTATCCCAGAACAGCAGACTCTCAAGTTTCATGTTAATTTCATGAATACATGATGTTTTAATCACTTTTCTGCCTTAAAGATGCATTTCCACGTTGTATGCTCTCAAAAGACGTATCGGCTGGCAAGAGGCCAAAATTGGAATATGTTGAAAAATACACAGTTTACTTGATTTACCTCAATACATTATCCCAGTACAGCAGACTCTCAAGTTTCATGTTAATTTCATGAATACATGATGTTCTCGTCACTTTTCTGACTTAAAGCTGCATTTCCACGTTGTATGCTCTCAAAATACGTTTCGTCAGGCAAGAGGCCAAAAGTGGAATATGTTGAAAAATACACAGTTTACTTGATTTACCTCAATACATTGTCCCAGAACAGCACACTCTAAAGTTTCATGTTTATTTTATGAATACATGATGTTCTCATCACTTTTCAGCCTTAATGCTGCATTTTCAGTATTTATAGTCTGGAAAGACGTTTCGGCTTCGAAGAGGCCAACAGTGGATTTTGTTGAAAAATACACAGTTTAATTGATTTTCCTCAAAATAAATGTCACTGAACAGCAGACTTTTAAGTTTCATGTTAATTTCATGAATACATGATGTTTTAATCACTTTTCTGCCTTAAAGCTGCATTTCCACATTATATGCTCTTAAAATACTTTTCGTCTGGCAAGAGGCCAAAAGTGGAATATGTTGAAAAATACACAGTTTACTTGATTTACCTAAATACATTATCCCAGTACAGCAGACTCTCAAGTTTCATGTTAATTTCATGAATACATGATGTTCTCGTCACTTTTCTGACTTAAAGCTGCATTTTCATTATTAATGGTCTGAAAAGATGTTTCAGGCTGGGAAGAGGCCAAAACTGGAATATGTTGAAAAATACACAGTTTACTTGATTTACCTCAAAACATTGTCCCTGAACAGCAGACTCTCAAGTTTCATGTTAATTTCATGAATACAAGATGTTCTCGTCACTTTTCTGACTTAAAGCTGCATTTCCACGTTGTATGCTCTCAAAATACGTTTCGTCTGGCAAGAGGCAAAAAGTGGAATATGTTGAAAAATACACAGTTTACTTGATTTACCTCAATACATTGTCCCAGAACAGCACACTCTCAAGTTTCATGTTTATTTCATGAATACATGATGTTCTCATCACTTTTCAGCCTTAATGCTGCATTTTCAGTATTTATAGTCTGGAAAGACGTTTCGGTTTCTAAGAGGCCAACAGTCGATTTTGTTGAAAAATACACAGTTTAATTGATTTTCCTCAATACATTATCCCAGTACAGCAGACTCTCAAGTTTCATGTTAATTTCATGAATACATGATGTTCCCATCACATTTCTGCATTAAATCATAATTTTCAGTATTTATGGTCTGGAAAGACTTTTCGGCTTCGAAGAGGCCAACAGTGGATTTTGTTAAGAAATACACAGTTTAATTGATTTTACTCAAAGAAATGTCCCTGAACAGCAGACTTCTAAGTTTCATGTTAATTTCAAGAATACATGATGTTTTAATCAATTTTCTGCTTTAAAGATGCATTTCCACATTGTATGCTCTCAAAAGACGTATCGGCTGGCAAGAGGCCAAAAGTGGAATATGTTGAAAAATACACAGTTTACTTGATTTACCTCAATACATTATCCCAGAACAGCAGACTCTCAAGTTTCATGTTAACTTCATGAATACATGATGTTTTCATCACTTTTCTGCCTTAAAGCTGCATTTCCACGTTGTATGCTCTTAAAATACGTTTCGTCTGGCAAGAGGCCATAATTGGAATATGTTGAAAAATACACAGTTTACTTGATTTACCTCAATACGTTGTCCCAGTACAGCAGACTCTCAAGTTTCATGTTAATTTCATGAATACATGATGTTCTCGTCACTTTTCTGACTTAAATCTGCATTTCCACGTTGCCTGTTCTCAAAAGACCTTTGAGCTGGGAAGAGGCCAACATTGGATTTTGTTGAAAAATACACAGTTTACTTGATTTACCTCAATACATTATCCCAGTACAGCAGACTCTCAAGTTTCATGTTAATTTCATGAATACATGATGTTTTAATCACTTTTCTGCCTTAAATCTGCATTTCCACATTATATGCTCTTAAAATACTTTTCGTCTGGCAAGAGGCCAAAAGTGGAATATGTTGAAAAATACACAGTTTACTTGATTTACCTCAATACATTATCCCAGTACAGCAGACTCTCAAGTTTCATGTTAATTTCATGAATACATGATGTTCTCGTCACTTTTCTGACTTAAAGCTGCATTTCCACGTTGTATGCTCTCAAAATACGTTTCGTCAGGCAAGAGGCCAAAAGTGGAATATGTTGAAAAATACACAGTTTACTTGATTTACCTCAATACATTGTCCCAGAACAGCACACTCTAAAGTTTCATGTTTATTTTATGAATACATGATGTTCTCATCACTTTTCAGCCTTAATGCTGCATTTTCAGTATTTATAGTCTGGAAAGACTTTTCGGCTTCGAAGAGGCCAACAGTGGATTTTGTTGAAAAATACACAGTTTAATTGATTTTCCTCAAAAGAAATGTCACTGAACAGCAGACTTTTAAGTTTCATGTTAATTTCATGAATACATGATGTTTTAATCACTTTTCTGCCTTAAAGATGCATTTCCACGTTGTATGCTCTCAAAAGACGTATCGACTGGCAAGAGGCCAAAATTGGAATATGTTGAAAAATACACAGTTTACTTGATTTACCTCAATACATTATCCCAGTACAGCAGACTCTCAAGTTTCATATTTATTTCATGAATACATGATGTCCTCATCACTTTTCAGCCTTAATGCTGCATTTTCAGTATTTATAGTCTGGAAAGACGTTTCGGCTTCGAAGAGGCCAACAGTGGATTTTGTTGAAAAATACACAGTTTAATTGATTTTCCTCAAAAAAAATTCACTGAACAGCAGACTTTTAAGTTTCATGTTAATTTCATGAATACATGATGTTTTAATCACTTTTCTGCCTTAAAGATGCATTTCCACGTTGTATGCTCTCAAAAGACGTATCTGCTGGCAAGAGGCCAAAATTGGAATATGTTGAAAAATACACAGTTTACTTGATTTACCTCAATACATTATCCCAGTACAGCAGACTCTCAAGTTTCATGTTAATTTCATGAATACATGATGTTCTCGTCACTTTTCTGACTTAAAGCTGCATTTCCACGTTGTATGCTCTCAAAATACGTTTCGTCAGGCAAGAGGCCAAAAGTGGAATATGTTGAAAAATACACAGTTTACTTGATTTACCTCAATACATTATCCCAGAACAGCAGACTCTCAAGTTTCATGTTAATTTCATGAATACATGATGTTTTAATCACTTTTCTGCCTTAAAGATGCATTTCCACGTTGTATGCTCTCAAAAGACGTATCGGCTGGCAAGAGGCCAAAATTGGAATATGTTGAAAAATACACAGTTTACTTGATTTACCTCAATACATTATCCCAGTACAGCAGACTCTCAAGTTTCATGTTAATTTCATGAATACATGATGTTCTCGTCACTTTTCTGACTTAAAGCTGCATTTCCACGTTGTATGCTCTCAAAATACGTTTCGTCAGGCAAGAGGCCAAAAGTGGAATATGTTGAAAAATACACAGTTTACTTGATTTACCTCAATACATTGTCCCAGAACAGCACACTCTAAAGTTTCATGTTTATTTTATGAATACATGATGTTCTCATCACTTTTCAGCCTTAATGCTGCATTTTCAGTATTTATAGTCTGGAAAGACGTTTCGGCTTCGAAGAGGCCAACAGTGGATTTTGTTGAAAAATACACAGTTTAATTGATTTTCCTCAAAATAAATGTCACTGAACAGCAGACTTTTAAGTTTCATGTTAATTTCATGAATACATGATGTTTTAATCACTTTTCTGCCTTAAAGCTGCATTTCCACATTATATGCTCTTAAAATACTTTTCGTCTGGCAAGAGGCCAAAAGTGGAATATGTTGAAAAATACACAGTTTACTTGATTTACCTAAATACATTATCCCAGTACAGCAGACTCTCAAGTTTCATGTTAATTTCATGAATACATGATGTTCTCGTCACTTTTCTGACTTAAAGCTGCATTTTCATTATTAATGGTCTGAAAAGATGTTTCAGGCTGGGAAGAGGCCAAAACTGGAATATGTTGAAAAATACACAGTTTACTTGATTTACCTCAAAACATTGTCCCTGAACAGCAGACTCTCAAGTTTCATGTTAATTTCATGAATACAAGATGTTCTCGTCACTTTTCTGACTTAAAGCTGCATTTCCACGTTGTATGCTCTCAAAATACGTTTCGTCTGGCAAGAGGCAAAAAGTGGAATATGTTGAAAAATACACAGTTTACTTGATTTACCTCAATACATTGTCCCAGAACAGCACACTCTCAAGTTTCATGTTTATTTCATGAATACATGATGTTCTCATCACTTTTCAGCCTTAATGCTGCATTTTCAGTATTTATAGTCTGGAAAGACGTTTCGGTTTCTAAGAGGCCAACAGTCGATTTTGTTGAAAAATACACAGTTTAATTGATTTTCCTCAATACATTATCCCAGTACAGCAGACTCTCAAGTTTCATGTTAATTTCATGAATACATGATGTTCCCATCACATTTCTGCATTAAATCATAATTTTCAGTATTTATGGTCTGGAAAGACTTTTCGGCTTCGAAGAGGCCAACAGTGGATTTTGTTAAGAAATACACAGTTTAATTGATTTTACTCAAAGAAATGTCCCTGAACAGCAGACTTCTAAGTTTCATGTTAATTTCAAGAATACATGATGTTTTAATCAATTTTCTGCTTTAAAGATGCATTTCCACATTGTATGCTCTCAAAAGACGTATCGGCTGGCAAGAGGCCAAAAGTGGAATATGTTGAAAAATACACAGTTTACTTGATTTACCTCAATACATTATCCCAGAACAGCAGACTCTCAAGTTTCATGTTAACTTCATGAATACATGATGTTTTCACACTTTTCTGCCTTAAAGCTGCATTTCCACGTTGTATGCTCTTAAAATACGTTTCGTCTGGCAAGAGGCCATAATTGGAATATGTTGAAAAATACACAGTTTACTTGATTTACCTCAATACGTTGTCCCAGTACAGCAGACTCTCAAGTTTCATGTTAATTTCATGAATACATGATGTTCTCGTCACTTTTCTGACTTAAATCTGCATTTCCACGTTGCCTGTTCTCAAAAGACCTTTGAGCTGGGAAGAGGCCAACATTGGATTTTGTTGAAAAATACACAGTTTACTTGATTTACCTCAATACATTATCCCAGTACAGCAGACTCTCAAGTTTCATGTTAATTTCATGAATACATGATGTTTTAATCACTTTTCTGCCTTAAATCTGCATTTCCACATTATATGCTCTTAAAATACTTTTCGTCTGGCAAGAGGCCAAAAGTGGAATATGTTGAAAAATACACAGTTTACTTGATTTACCTCAATACATTATCCCAGTACAGCAGACTCTCAAGTTTCATGTTAATTTCATGAATACATGATGTTCTCGTCACTTTTCTGACTTAAAGCTGCATTTCCACGTTGTATGCTCTCAAAATACGTTTCGTCAGGCAAGAGGCCAAAAGTGGAATATGTTGAAAAATACACAGTTTACTTGATTTACCTCAATACATTGTCCCAGAACAGCACACTCTAAAGTTTCATGTTTATTTTATGAATACATGATGTTCTCATCACTTTTCAGCCTTAATGCTGCATTTTCAGTATTTATAGTCTGGAAAGACGTTTCGGCTTCGAAGAGGCCAACAGTGGATTTTGTTGAAAAATACACAGTTTAATTGATTTTCCTCAAAAGAAATGTCACTGAACAGCAGACTTTTAAGTTTCATGTTAATTTCATGAATACATGATGTTTTAATCACTTTTCTGCCTTAAAGATGCATTTCCACGTTGTATGCTCTCAAAAGACGTATCGACTGGCAAGAGGCCAAAATTGGAATATTTTGAAAAATACACAGTTTACTTGATTTACCTCAATACATTATCCCAGTACAGCAGACTCTCAAGTTTCATATTTATTTCATGAATACATGATGTCCTCATCACTTTTCAGCCTTAATGCTGCATTTTCAGTATTTATAGTCTGGAAAGACGTTTCGGCTTCGAAGAGGCCAACAGTGGATTTTGTTGAAAAATATACAGTTTAATTGATTTTCCTCAAAAAAAATGTCACTGAACAGCAGACTTTTAAGTTTCATGTTAATTTCATGAATACATGATGTTTTAATCACTTTTCTGCCTTAAAGATGCATTTCCACGTTGTATGCTCTCAAAAGACGTATCTGCTGGCAAGAGGCCAAAATTGGAATATGTTGAAAAATACACAGTTTACTTGATTTACCTCAATACATTATCCCAGTACAGCAGACTCTCAAGTTTCATGTTAATTTCATGAATACATGATGTTCTCGTCACTTTTCTGACTTAAAGCTGCATTTCCACGTTGTATGCTCTCAAAATACGTTTCGTCAGGCAAGAGGCCATAATTGGAATATGTTGAAAAATACACAGTTTACTTGATTTACCTCAATACGTTGTCCCAGTACAGCAGACTCTCAAGTTTCATGTTAATTTCATGAATACATGATGTTCTCGTCACTTTTCTGACTTAAATCTGCATTTCCACGTTGCCTGTTCTCAAAAGACCTTTGAGCTGGGAAGAGGCCAACATTGGATTTTGTTGAAAAATACACAGTTTACTTGATTTACCTCAATACATTATCCCAGTACAGCAGACTCTCAAGTTTCATGTTAATTTCATGAATACATGATGTTTTAATCACTTTTCTGCCTTAAATCTGCATTTCCACATTATATGCTCTTAAAATACTTTTCGTCTGGCAAGAGGCCAAAAGTGGAATATGTTGAAAAATACACAGTTTACTTGATTTACCTCAATACATTATCCCAGTACAGCAGACTCTCAAGTTTCATGTTAATTTCATGAATACATGATGTTCTCGTCACTTTTCTGACTTAAAGCTGCATTTCCCCGTTGTATGCTCTCAAAATACGTTTCGTCAGGCAAGAGGCCAAAAGTGGAATATGTTGAAAAATACACAGTTTACTTGATTTACCTCAATACATTGTCCCAGAACAGCACACTCTAAAGTTTCATGTTTATTTTATGAATACATGATGTTCTCATCACTTTTCAGCCTTAATGCTGCATTTTCAGTATTTATAGTCTGGAAAGACGTTTCGGCTTCGAAGAGGCCAACAGTGGATTTTGTTGAAAAATACACAGTTTAATTGATTTTCCTCAAAAGAAATGTCACTGAACAGCAGACTTTTAAGTTTCATGTTAATTTCATGAATACATGATGTTTTAATCACTTTTCTGCCTTAAAGATGCATTTCCACGTTGTATGCTCTCAAAAGACGTATCGACTGGCAAGAGGCCAAAATTGGAATATGTTGAAAAATACACAGTTTACTTGATTTACCTCAATACATTATCCCAGTACAGCAGACTCTCAAGTTTCATATTTATTTCATGAATACATGATGTCCTCATCACTTTTCAGCCTTAATGCTGCATTTTCAGTATTTATAGTCTGGAAAGACGTTTCGGCTTCGAAGAGGCCAACAGTGGATTTTGTTGAAAAATACACAGTTTAATTGATTTTCCTCAAAAAAAATGTCACTGAACAGCAGACTTTTAAGTTTCATGTTAATTTCATGAATACATGATGTTTTAATCACTTTTCTGCCTTAAAGCTGCATTTCCACGTTGTATGCTCTTAAAATACGTTTCGTCTGGCAAGAGGCCAAAAGTGGAATATGTTGAAAAATACACAGTTTACTTGATTTACCTCAATACATTATCCCAGTACAGCAGACTCTCAAGTTTCATGTTAATTTCATGAATACATGATGTTCTCGTCACTTTTCTGACTTAAAGCTGCATTTCCACGTTGTATGCTCTCAAAATACGTTTCGTCAGGCAAGAGGCCAAAAGTGGAATATGTTGAAAAATACACAGTTTACTTGATTTACCTCAATACATTATCCCAGAACAGCAGACTCTCAAGTTTCATGTTAATTTCATGAATACATGATGTTTTAATCACTTTTCTGCCTTAAAGATGCATTTCCACGTTGTATGCTCTCAAAAGACGTATCGGCTGGCAAGAGGCCAAAATTGGAATATGTTGAAAAATACACAGTTTACTTGATTTACCTCAATACATTATCCCAGTACAGCAGACTCTCAAGTTTCATGTTAATTTCATGAATACATGATGTTCTCGTCACTTTTCTGACTTAAAGCTGCATTTCCACGTTGTATGCTCTCAAAATACGTTTCGTCAGGCAAGAGGCCAAAAGTGGAATATGTTGAAAAATACACAGTTTACTTGATTTACCTCAATACATTGTCCCAGAACAGCACACTCTAAAGTTTCATGTTTATTTTATGAATACATGATGTTCTCATCACTTTTCAGCCTTAATGCTGCATTTTCAGTATTTATAGTCTGGAAAGACGTTTCGGCTTCGAAGAGGCCAACAGTGGATTTTGTTGAAAAATACACAGTTTAATTGATTTTCCTCAAAATAAATGTCACTGAACAGCAGACTTTTAAGTTTCATGTTAATTTCATGAATACATGATGTTTTAATCACTTTTCTGCCTTAAAGCTGCATTTCCACATTATATGCTCTTAAAATACTTTTCGTCTGGCAAGAGGCCAAAAGTGGAATATGTTGAAAAATACACAGTTTACTTGATTTACCTAAATACATTATCCCAGTACAGCAGACTCTCAAGTTTCATGTTAATTTCATGAATACATGATGTTCTCGTCACTTTTCTGACTTAAAGCTGCATTTTCATTATTAATGGTCTGAAAAGATGTTTCAGGCTGGGAAGAGGCCAAAATTGGAATATGTTGAAAAATACACAGTTTACTTGATTTACCTCAAAACATTGTCCCTGAACAGCAGACTCTCAAGTTTCATGTTAATTTCATGAATACAAGATGTTCTCGTCACTTTTCTGACTTAAAGCTGCATTTCCACGTTGTATGCTCTCAAAATACGTTTCGTCAGGCAAGAGGCCAAAAGTGGAATATGTTGAAAAATACACAGTTTACTTGATTTACCTCAATACATTATCCCAGAACAGCAGACTCTCAAGTTTCATGTTAATTTCATGAATACATGATGTTTTAATCACTTTTCTGCCTTAAAGATGCATTTCCACGTTGTATGCTCTCAAAAGACGTATCGGCTGGCAAGAGGCCAAAATTGTAATATGTTGAAAAATACACAGTTTACTTGATTTACCTCAATACATTATCCCAGTACAGCAGACTCTCAAGTTTCATGTTAATTTCATGAATACATGATGTTCTCGTCACTTTTCTGACTTAAAGCTGCATTTCCACGTTGTATGCTCTTAAAATACGTTTCGTCTGGCAAGAGGCCAAAAGTGGAATATGTTCAAAAATACACAGTTTACTTGATTTACCTCAATACATTGTCCCAGAACAGCACACTCTCAAGTTTCATGTTTATTTTATGAATACATGATGTTCTCATCACTTTTCAGCCTTAATGCTGCATTTTCAGTATTTATAGTCTGGAAAGACGTTTCGGCTTCGAAGAGGCCAACAGTGGATTTTGTTGAAAAATACACAGTTTAATTGATTTTCCTCAAAAAAAATGTCACTGAACAGCAGACTTTTAAGTTTCATGTTAATTTCATGAATACATGATGTTTTAATCACTTTTCTGCCTTAAAGCTGCATTTCCACATTATATGCTCTTAAAATACGTTTCGTCTGGCAAGAGGCCAAAAGTGGAATATGTTGAAAAATACACAGTTTACTTGATTTACCTCAATACATTATCCCAGTACAGCAGACTCTCAAGTTTCATGTTAATTTCATGAATACATGATGTTCTCGTCACTTTTCTGACTTAAAGCTGCATTTCCACGTTGTATGCTCTCAAAATACATTTCGTCAGGCAAGAGGCCAAAAGTGGAATATGTTGAAAAATACACAGTTTACTTGATTTTCCTCAATTATATTGAGACAGAACAGCAGACTCTCAAGTTTCATGTTAATTTCATGAATACATGATGTTCTCATCACTTTTCTGCCTTAATGCTAAATTTTGAGTATTTATGGTCTGGAAAGACGTTTCGGCTTCGAAGAGGCCAACAGTGGATTTTATTGAAAAATACACAGTTTACTTGATTTACCTCAATACATTATCCCAGAACAGCAGACTCTCAAGTTTCATGTTAATTTTATGAATAAATGATGTTCTCATAATTTTTCTGCATTAAAGCTGCATTTCCACGTTGTATGCTCTCAAAAGACGTAACTCCTGCGAAGAGGACAACAGTGGATTTTGTTGAAAAATACACAGTTTACTTGATTTACCTCAATACATTATCCCAGAACAGCAGACTCTCAAGTTTCATGTTAATTTTATGAATAAATGATGTTCTCATAATTTTTCTGCATTAAAGCTGCATTTCCACGTTGTATGCTCTCAAAAGACGTATCTCCTGGGAAGAGGCCAACAGTGGATTTTGTTGAAAAATACACAGTTTACTTGATTTTTTTCAAGAAAATGTCCCTGAACAGCAGACTTTTAAGTTTCATGTTAATTTCATGAATAAATTATGTTTTAATCACTTTTCTACCTTAAAGCTGCATTTCCACGTTGTATGCTCTTAAAATACGTTTCGGCTGGCAAGAGGCCAAAAGTGGAATATGTTGAAAAATACACAGTTTACTTGATTTACCTCAATACGTTGTCCCAGTACAGCAGACTCTCAAGTTTCATGTTAATTTCATGAATACATGATGTTCTCGTCACTTTTCTGACTTAAAGCTGCATTTCCACGTTGTAAGCTCTTAAAAAATACGTTACGTCAGGCAAGAGGCCAAAAGTGGAATATGTTGAAAAATACACAGTTTACTTCATTTACCTCAATACGTTGTCCCAGTACAGCAGACTCTCAAGTTTCATGTTAATTTCATGAATACATGATGTTCCCATCACATTTCTGCATTAAATCATAATTTTCAGTATTTATGGTCTGGAAAGACTTTTCGGCTTCGAAGAGGCCAACAGTGGATTTTGTTAAAAAATACACAGTTTAATTGATTTTCCTCAAAAAAATGTCCCAGAACAGCAGACTCTCAAGTTTCATGTTAATTTCATGAATACATGATGTTTTCATAATTTTCTGACTGAAAGCTGCATATCCACGTTTTATGATCTTAATAGACGTTTCGGCTGGCAAGAGGACTAAAGTGGAATATGTTCAAAAATACACAGTTTACTTGATTTACCTCAATACGTTGTCCCAGTACAGCAGACTCTCAAGTTTCATGTTAATTTCATGAATATATGATGTTCTCATCACATTTCTGCATTAAATCATAATTTTCAGTATTTATGGTCTGGAAAGACTTTTCGGCTTCGAAGAGAACAACAGTGGATTTTGTTGAAAAATACACAGTTTACTTGATTTTCTTCAAAGAAATGTCCCTGAACAGCAGACTTTTAAGTTTCATGTTAATTTCATGAATACATGATGTTTTAATCACTTTTCTGCCTTGAAGCTGCATTTCCACGTTGTATGCTCTTAAAATACGTTTCGGCTGGCAAGAGGCCAAAAGTGGAATATGTTGAAAAATACACAGTTTACTTGATTTACATTGTCCCAGAACAGCACACTCTCAAGTTTCATGGTTATTTCATGAATACATGATGTTCTCATCACTTTTCAGCCTGAATGCTGCATTTTCAGTATTTATAGTCTGGAAAGACGTTTCGGCTTCGAAGAGGCCAACAGTGGATTTTGTTGAAAAATACACAGTTTAATTGATTTTCCTCAAAAAAAATGTCCCTGAACAGCAGACTTTTAAGTTTCATGTTAATTTCATGAATACATGATGTTTTAATCACTTTTCTGCCTTAAAGATGCATTTCCACATTGTATGCTCGTCAAATACGTTTCGGCTGGTAAGAGGCCAAAAGTGGAATATGTTGAAAAATACACAGTTTACTTGATTTACCTCAATACGTTGTCCCAGTACAGCAGACTCTCAAGTTTCATGTTAATTTCATGAATACATGATGTTCTCATCACTTTTCTGCCTTAATGCTAAATTTGGAGTATTTAAGGTCTGGAAAGACGTTTCGGCTACGAAGAGGCCAACAGTGAATTTTATTGAAAAATACACAGTTTACTTGATTTTCCTCAGAAAAATGTCCCTGAACAGCAGACTTTTAAGTTTCATGTTAATTTCATGAAAACATGGTGTTCTCATCACTTTTCTGCCTTAAAGCTGTATTTTCAATAGTAATGGTCTGAAAAGATGTTTCAGGCTGGGAAGATGCCAAAACTGGAATTTGTTGAAAAATACACAGGTTACTTGACTTTCCTCAAAAAAATGTCCCAGTACAGCAGACTCTCAAGTTTCATGTTAATTTCATGAATACATGATGTTCTCGTCACTTTTCTGACTTAAAGCTGCATTTCCACGTTGTATGCTCTTAAAATACGTTTCGGCTGGCAAGAGGCCAAAAGTGGAATATGTTGAAAAATACACAGTTTACTTGATTTACCTCAATACATTATCCCAGAACAGCAGACTCTCAAGTTTCATGTTAATTTTATGAATACATGATGTTCTCATAATTTTTCTGCATTAAACCTGCATTTCCACGTTGTATGCTCTCAAAAGACGTATCTCCTGGGAAGAGGCCAACAGTGGATTTTGTTGAAAAATACACAGTTTACTTGATTTTCTTCAAAAAAATGTCCCAGAACAGCAGACCTTTAAGTTTCATGTTAATTTCATGAATACATGATATTTTAATCACTTTTCTGCCTTAAAGCTGCATTTCCACGTTGTGTGCTCTTAAAATACGTTTCGGCTGGCAAGAGGCCAAAAGTGGAATATGTTCAAAAATACACAGTTTACTTGATTTACCTCAATACGTTGTCCCAGTACGGCAGACTCTCAAGTTTCATGTTGATTTCATGAATACATGATGTTCTCATAATTTTTCTGCCTTAAAGCTGCATTTCCACGTTGTATGCTCTCAAAAGACGTATCTCCTGGGAAGAGGCCAACAGTTGAATATGTTGAAAAATACACAGTTTACTTCATTTACCTCAATACGTTGTCCCAGAACAGCAAACTTTAAAGTATCATGTTAATTTCATGAAAACATGGTGTTCTCATCACTTTTCTGCCTTAAAGCTGCATTTTCATTATTAATGGTCTGAAAAGATGTTTCAGGCTGGGAAGAGGCCAAAACTGGAATATGTTGAAAAATACACAGTTTACTTGATTTACCTCAAACATTGTCCCTGAACAGCAGACTCTCAAGTTTCATGTTAATTTCATGAATACAAGATGTTCTCGTCACTTTTCTGACTTAAAGCTGCATTTCCACGTTGTATGCTCTCAAAATACGTTTCGTCTGGCAAGAGGCCAAAAGTGGAATATGTTGAAAAATACACAGTTTACTTGATTTACCTCAATACATTATCCCTGTACAGCAGACTCTCAAGTTACATGTTAATTTCATGAATACATGATGTTCTCGTCACTTTTCTGACTTAAAGATGCATTTCCACGTTGTCTGCTCTCAAAATATGTTTCGTCAGGCAAGAGGCCAAAAGTGGAATATGTTGAAAAATACACAGTTTACTTGATTTACCTCAATACATTATCCCAGAACAGCAGACTCTCAAGTTTCATGTTTACTTTATGAATACATGATGTTCTCATCACTTTTCAGTCTTAATGCTGCATTTTCAGTATTTATAGTCTGGAAAGACGTTTCGGCTTCGAAGAGCCCAACAGTCGATTTTGTTGAAAAATACACAGTTTAATTGATTTTCCTCAATACATTATCCCAGTACAGCAGACTCTCAAGTTTCATGTTAATTTCATGAATACATGATGTTCCCATCACATTTCTGCATTAAATCATAATTTTCAGTATTTATGGTCTGGAAAGACTTTTCGGCTTCGAAGAGGCCAACAGTGGATTTTGTTAAGAAATACACAGTTTAATTGATTTTACTCAAAGAAATGTCCCTGAACAGCAGACTTCTAAGTTTCATGTTAATTTCAAGAATACATGATGTTTTAATCAATTTTCTGCTTTAAAGATGCATTTCCACATTGTATGCTCTCAAAAGACGTATCGGCTGGCAAGAGGCCAAAAGTGGAATATGTTGAAAAATACACAGTTTACTTGATTTACCTCAATACATTGTCCCAGAACAGCACACTCTCAAGTTTCATGTTTATTTCATGAATACATGATGTTCTCATCACTTTTCAGCCTTAATGCTGCATTTTCAGTTTTTATAGTCTGGAAAGACATTTTGGCTTCGAAGAGGATAACAGTGGATTTTGTTGAAAAATACACAGTTTAATTGATTTTCCTCAAAAAAAATATTCCTGAACAGCAGACTTTTAAGTTTCATGTTAATTTCATGAATACATGATGTTTTAATCACTTTTCTGCCTTAAAGCTGCATTTCCACATTATATGCTCTCAAAATACGTTTCATCAGGCAAGAGGCCAACAGTGGATTTTATTGAAAAATACACAGTTTACTTGATTTTCCTCAGAAAAATGTCCCTGAACAGCAGACTTTTAAGTTTCATGTTAATTTCATGAATACATGATGTTCTCGTCACTTTTCTGCCTTAAATCTGCATTTCCACGTTGCCTGTTCTCAAAAGACCTTTGAGCTGGGAAGAGGCCAACATTGGATTTTGTTGAAAAATACACAGTTTACTTGATTTACCTCAATACATTATCCCAGAACAGCAGACTCTGAAGTTTCATGTTAATTTTATGAATACATGATGTTCTCGTCACTTTTCTGACTTAAAGCTGCATTTCCACGTTTTATGCTCTCAAAAGACGTATCTCCTGGGAAGAGGCCAACAGTGGATTTTGTTGAAAAATACACAGTTTACTTGATTTTCTTCAAAGAAATGTCCCTGAACAGCAGACTTTTAAGTTTCATGTTAATTTCATGAATACATGATGTTTTAATCACTTTTCTGACTTAAATCTGCATTTCCACGTTGTATGTTCTCAAAAGACGTTTGAGCTGGGAAGAGGCCAAAATTGGATTTTGTTGAAAAATACACAGTTTACTTGATTTACCTCAATACATTATCCCAGTACAGCAGACTCTCAAGTTTCATGTTAATTTCATGAATACATGATCTTTTAATCACTTTTCTGCCTTAAAGCTGCATTTCCACGTTGTATGCTCTCAAAATACGTTTCGTCTGGCAAGAGGCCAAAAGTGGAATATGTTGAAAAATACACAGTTTACTTGATTTACCTCAATACATTATGCCAGAACAGCAGACTCTCAAGTTTCATGTTAATTTTATGAATAAATGATGTTCTCATAATCTTTCTGCATTAAAGCTGCATCCACGTTGTATGCTTATTGTCACAAACGACGTTTCAGCCTGCGAACGGGCCAAAAGTGGATTTTGTTGCAAAATACACAGTTTACTTGATATTCCTCTATAAAGTCTCCCAGAACAGCAGACTTTCAAGATTCTTGTTATGTACATGAATATGTGATGTTTACATCATTTTTCTGCTTTACAGCTGCATTTTGAGTTTTTATGGTCTCAAAATACGTTTCAGCCTGCATATAGGCCAAAAGTGGATTTTGTTGCAAAATACATAGTTTACTTGTTACTCCTCTATAAAGTCTCCCAGAACAGCAGACTTTCAAGATTCTTGTTATGTCCATGAATATATGATGTTTCCATCACTTTCCTGCCTAAAAAAATTAATTTTCAGTTTTTATGGTCTAAAAAGACGTTTCAGCCTGAGAGCAGGTCAAAAGAGGATTTTGTTGCAAAATACACAATTTACTTGATAATTCCTCTATAAAGTCTTCCAGAACAGCAGTCTTTCGAGATTCTTGTTATGTACATGAATATGTGATGTTTCCATCATTTTTCTGCTTTACAGCTGCATTTTCAGTTTTTGTGGTCTCAAAAGACGTTTCAGCCTGCGAACATGACAGAAATGGATTTTTTTGCAAAATACACAGTTTACTTGATAATCCTCTATAAAGTCTCCCAGATAAGCATACTTTCAAGTTTCATGTTATGTACATGAATATGTGATGTTTCCATCATTTTTCTGCTTTACAGCTGCATTTTCAGTTTTTATGGTCTCAAAAGACGTTTCAGCCTGAGAGCAGGCCAAAAGTGGATTTTGTTGCAAAATACACAGTTTACTTGATATTCCTCTATAAATTCTCCCAGAACAGCAGACTTTCAAGATTCTTGTTATGTACATGAATATGTGATGTTTCCATCACTTTTCTGCCTTAGAAAATCATTTTCAGTTTTTATGGTCTAAAAAGACGTTTCAGCTGAGAGCAGGTCAAAAGTGGATTTTGTTGCAAAATACACAGTTTACTTGATATTCCTCTATAAAGTCTCCCAGATCAGCAGACTTTCAAGTTTCATGTTATGTACATGAATATGTGATGTTTCCATCACTTTCCTGCCTTAGAAAATAATTTTCAGTTTTTATGGTCTAAAAAGACGTTTCAGCCTGAGAGCAGGTCAAAAGTGGATTTTGTTGCAAAATACACAGTTTACTTGATATTCCTCTATAAAGTCTCCCAGAACAGCAGTCTTTCAAGATTCTTGTTATGTACATGAATATGTGATGTTTCCATCATTTTTCTGCTTAAAAAATGATTTTCAGTTTTTATGGTCTAAAAAGACGTTTCAGCCTGCGAACAGGCCAAAAGTGGATTTTGTTGCAAAATACACAGTTTACTTGATAATCCTCTATAAAGTCTCCCAGATCAGCAGACTTTCAAGTTTCATGTTATGTACATGAATATGTGATGTTTCCATCACTTTTCTGCCTTAGAAAATCATTTTCAGTTTTTATGGTCTAAAAAGACGTTTCAGCCTGAGAGCAGGTCAAAAGTGGATTTTGTTGCAAAATACACAGTTTACTTGATATTCCTCTATAAATTCTCCCAGAACAGCAGACTTTCAAGATTCTTGTTATGTACATGAATATGTGATGTTTCCATCACTTTTCTGCCTTAGAAAATCATTTTCAGTTTTTATGGTCTAAAAAGACGTTTCAGCCTGAGAGCAGGTCAAAAGTGGATTTTGTTGCAAAATACACAATTTACTTGATAATCCTCTATAAAGTCTCCCAGATCAGCAGACTTTCAAGTTTCATGTTATGTACATGAATATGTGATGTTTCCATCACTTTCCTGCCTTAGAAAATAATTTTCAGTTTTTATGGTCTAAAAAGACGTTTCAGCCTGAGAGCAGGTCAAAAGTGGATTTTGTTGCAAAATACACAGTTTACTTGATATTCCTCTATAAAGTCTCCCAGAACAGCAGACTTTCAAGATTCATGTTATGTACATGAATATGTGATGTTTCCATCACTTTCCTGCCTTAGAAAATAATTTTCAGTTTTTATGGTCTAAAAAGACGTTTCAGCCTGAGAGCAGGTCAAAAGTGGATTTTGTTGCAAAATACACAGTTTACTTGATATTCCTCTATAAAGTCTTCCAGAACAGCAGTCTTTCGAGATTCTTGTTATGTACATGAATATGTGATGTTTCCATCATTTTTCTGCTTTACAGCTGCATTTTCAGTTTTTGTGGTCTCAAAAGACATTTCAGCCTGCGAACATGACAGAAATGGATTCTTTTTGCAAAATACACAGTTTACTTGATAATCCTCTATAAAGTCTCCCAGATAAGCATACTTTCAAGTTTCATGTTATGTACATGAATATGTGATGTTTCCATCATTTTTCTGCTTTACAGCTGTATTTTCAGTTTTTATGGTGTCAAAAGACGTTTCAGCCTGAGAGCAGGCCAAAAGTGGATTTTGTTGCAAAATACACAGTTTACTTGATATTCCTCTATAAATTCTCCCAGAACAGCAGACTTTCAAGATTCTTGTTATGTACATGAATATGTGATGTTTCCATCACTTTTCTGCCTTAGAAAATCATTTTCAGTTTTTATGGTCTAAAAAGACGTTTCAGCCTGAGAGCAGGCCAAAAGTGGATTTTGTTGCAAAATACACAGTTTACTTGATATTCCTCTCTAAAGTCTCCCAGAACAGCAGACTTTCAAGTTTCATGTTATGTACATGCATATGTGATGTTTCCATCACTTTCCTGCCTTAGAAAATTATTTTCAGTTTTTATGGTCTAAAAAGACGTTTCAGCCTGAGAGCAGGTCAAAAGTGGATTTTGTTGCAAAATACACAGTTTACTTGATATTCCTCTATAAAGTCTTCCAGAACAGCAGTCTTTCGAGATTCTTGTTATGTACATGAATATGTGATGTTTCCATCATTTTTCTGCTTTACAGCTGCATTTTCAGTTTTTGTGGTCTCAAAAGATGTTTCAGCCTGCGAACATGACAGAAATGGATTTTTTTGCAAAATACACAGTTTACTTGATAATCCTCTATAAAGTCTCCCAGATAAGCATACTTTCAACTTTCATGTTATGTACATGAATATGTGATGTTTCCATCATTTTTCTGCTTTACAGCTGCATTTTCAGTTTTTATGGTCTCAAAAGACGTTTCAGCCTGAGAGCAGGCCAAAAGTGGATTTTGTTACAAAATACACAGTTTACTTGATATTCCTCTATAAATTCTCCCAGAACAGCAGACTTTCAAGATTCTTGTTATGTAGATGAATATGTGATGTTTCCATCACTTTTCTGCCTTAGAAAACCATTTTCAGTTTTTATGGTCTAAAAAGACGTTTCAGCCTGAGAGCAGGTCAAAAGTGGATTTTGTTGCAAAATACACAATTTACTTGATAATCCTCTATAAAGTCTCCCAGATCAGCAGACTTTCAAGTTTCATGTTATGTACATGAATATGTGATGTTTCCATCACTTTCCTGCCTTAGAAAATAATTTTCAGTTTTTATGGTCTAAAAAGACGTTTCAGCCTGAGAGCAGGTCAAAAGTGGATTTTGTTGCAAAATACACAGTTTACTTGATATTCCTCTATAAAGTCTCCCAGAACAGCAGACTTTCAAGTTTCATGTTATGTACATGAATATGTGATGTTTCCATCACTTTCCTGCCTTAGAAAATAATTTTCAGTTTTTATGGTCTAAAAAGACGTTTCAGCCTGAGAGCAGGTCAAAAGTGGATTTTGTTGCAAAATACACAGTTTACTTGATATTCCTCTATAAAGTCTTCCAGAACAGCAGTCTTTCGAGATTCTTGTTATGTACATGAATATGTGATGTTTCCATCATTTTTCTGCTTTACAGCTGCATTTTCAGTTTTTGTGGTCTCAAAAGACGTTTCAGCCTGCGAACATGACAGAAATGGATTTTTTTGCAAAATACACAGTTTACTTGATAATCCTCTATAAAGTCTCCCAGATAAGCAGACTTTCAAGTTTCATGTTATGTACATGAATATGTGATGTTTCCATCATTTTTCTGCTTTACAGCTGTATTTTCAGTTTTTATGGTCTCAAAAGACGTTTCAGCCTGAGAGCAGGCCAAAAGTGGATTTTGTTGCAAAATACACAGTTTACTTGATATTCCTCTATAAATTCTCCCAGAACAGCAGACTTTCAAGATTCTTGTTATGTACATGAATATGTGATGTTTCCATCACTTTTCTGCCTTAGAAAATAATTTTCAGTTTTTATGGTCTAAAAAGACGTTTCAGCCTGAGAGCAGGTCAAAAGTGGATTTTGTTGCAAAATACACAGTTTACTTGATATTCCTCTATAAAGTCTCCCAGATCAGCAGACTTTCAAGTTTCATGTTATGTACATGAATATGTGATGTTTCCATCACTTTCCTGCCTTAGAAAATAATTTTCAGTTTTTATGGTCTAAAAAGACGTTTCAGCCTGAGAGCAGGTCAAAAGTGGATTTTGTTGCAAAATACACAATTTACTTGATAATCCTCTATAAAGTCTCCCAGATCAGCAGACTTTCAAGTTTCATGTTATGTACATGAATATGTGATGTTTCCATCACTTTCCTGCCTTAGAAAATAATTTTCAGTTTTTATGGTCTAAAAAGACGTTTCAGCCTGAGAGCAGGTCAAAAGTGGATTTTGTTGCAAAATACACAGTTTACTTGATATTCCTCTATAAAGTCTTCCAGAACAGCAGTCTTTCGAGATTCTTGTTATGTACATGAATATGTGATGTTTCCATCATTTTTCTGCTTTACAGCTGCATTTTCAGTTTTTGTGGTCTCAAAAGATGTTTCAGCCTGCGAACATGACAGAAATGGATTTTTTTGCAAAATACACAGTTTACTTGATATTCCTCTATAAAGTCTCCCAGAACAGCAGACTTTCAAGATTCTTGTTATGTACATGAATATGTGATGTTTCCATCATTTTTCTGCTTTACAGATTCATTTTCAGTTTTTATGGTCTAAAAAGACGTTTCAGCCTGAGAGCAGGTCAAAAGTGGATTTTGTTGCAAAATACACAGTTTACTTGATATTCCTCTATAAATTCTCCCAGAACAGCAGACTTTCAAGATTCTTGTTATGTACATGAATATGTGATGTTTCCATCACTTTTCTGCCTTAGAAAACCATTTTCAGTTTTTATGGTCTAAAAAGACGTTTCAGCCTGAGAGCAGGTCAAAAGTGGATTTTGTTGCAAAATACACAATTTACTTGATAATCCTCTATAAAGTCTCCCAGATCAGCAGACTTTCAAGTTTCATGTTATGTACATGAATATGTGATGTTTCCATCACTTTCCTGCCTTAGAAAATAATTTTCAGTTTTTATGGTCTAAAAAGACGTTTCAGCCTGAGAGCAGGTCAAAAGTGGATTTTGTTGCAAAATACACAGTTTACTTGATATTCCTCTCTAAAGTCTCCCAGAACAGCAGACTTTCAAGTTTCATGTTATGTACATGAATATGTGATGTTTCCATCACTTTCCTGCCTTAGAAAATAATTTTCAGTTTTTATGGTCTAAAAAGACGTTTCAGCCTGAGAGCAGGTCAAAAGTGTATTTTGTTGCAAAATACACAGTTTACTTGATATTCCTCTATAAAGTCTTCCAGAACAGCAGTCTTTCAAGATTCTTGTTATGTACATGAATATGTGATGTTTCCATCATTTTTCTGCTTTACAGCTGCATTTTCAGTTTTTGTGGTCTCAAAAGACATTTCAGCCTGCGAACATGACAGAAATGGATTCTTTTTGCAAAATACACAGTTTACTTGATAATCCTCTATAAAGTCTCCCAGATAAGCATACTTTCAAGTTTCATGTTATGTACATGAATATGTGATGTTTCCATCATTTTTCTGCTTTACAGCTGTATTTTCAGTTTTTATGGTGTCAAAAGACGTTTCAGCCTGAGAGCAGGCCAAAAGTGGATTTTGTTGCAAAATACACAGTTTACTTGATATTCCTCTATAAATTCTCCCAGAACAGCAGACTTTCAAGATTCTTGTTATGTACATGAATATGTGATGTTTCCATCACTTTTCTGCCTTAGAAAATCATTTTCAGTTTTTATGGTCTAAAAAGACGTTTCAGCCTGAGAGCAGGTCAAAAGTGGATTTTGTTGCAAAATACACAGTTTACTTGATATTCCTCTATAAAGTCTCCCAGAACAGCAGACTTTCAAGTTTCTTGTTATGTACATGAATATATGATGTTTCCATCACTTTCCTGACTAAAAAAATAATTTTCAGTTTTTATGGTCTAAAAAGACGTTTCAGCCTGAGAGCAGGCCAAAAGTGGATTTTGTTGCAAAATACACAGTTTACTTGATATTCCTCTATAAAGTCTTCCAGAACAGCAGTCTTTCAAGACTCTTGTTATGTACATGAATATGTGATGTTTCCATTATTTTTCTGCTTTACAGCTGCATTTTCAGTTTTTATGGACTCAAAAGACGTTTCAGCCTGCATATGTGGATTTTGTTGCAAAATACATAGTTTACTTGTTAGTCCCAGAACAGCACACTCTCAAGTTTAATGTTTATTTTATGAATACATGATGTTCTCATCACTTTTCAGCCTTAATGCTGCATTTTCAGTATTTATAGTCTGGAAAGACGTTTCGTCTTCGAAGAGGCCAACAGTGGATTTTGTTGAAAAATACACAGTTTAATTGATTTTCCTCAAAAAAAAATGTCCCTGAACAGCAGACCTTTAAGTTTCATGTTAATTTCATGAATACATGATGTTTTAATCACTTTTCTGCCTTAAAGCTGCATTTCCACATTATATGCTCTTAAAATACTTTTCGTTTGGCAAGAGGCCAAAAGTGGAATATGTTGAAAAATACACAGTTTACTTGATTTACCTCAATACATTGTCCCAGAACAGCACACTCTAAAGTTTCATGTTTATTTCATGAATACATGATGTTCTCGTCACTTTTCTGACTTAAAGCTGCATTTCCACGTTGTATGCTCTCAAAATACGTTTCGTCAGGCAAGAGCCCAAAAGTGGAATATGTTGAAAAATACACAGTTTCCTTGATTTACCTCAATACATTATCCCAGAACAGCAGACTCTCAAGTTTCATGTTAATTTCATGAATACATGATGTTTTAATCACTTTTCTGCCTTAAAGATGCATTTCCACGTTGTATGCTCTCAAAAGACGTATCGGCTGGCAAGAGGCCAAAATTGGAATATGTTGAAAAATACAAAGTTTACTTGATTTACCTCAATACATTATCCCAGTACATCAGACTCTCAAGTTTCATGTTAATTTCATGAATACATGATGTTCTCGTCACTTTTCTGACTTAAAGCTGCATTTCCACGTTGTATGCTCTCAAAATACGTTTCGTCGGGCAAGAGGCCAAAAGTGGAATATGTTGAAAAATACACAGTTTACTTGATTTACCTCAATACATTGTCCCAGAACAGCACACTCTCAAGTTTCATGTTTATTTCATGAATACATGATGTTCTCATCACTTTTCAGCCTTAATGCTGTATTTTCAGTATTTATAGTCTGGAAAGACGTTTCGGCTTCGAAGAGGCCAACAGTGGATTTTGTTGAAAAATACACAGTTTAATTGATTTTCCTCAAAAAAATGTCACTGAACAGCAGACTTTTAAGTTTCATGTTAATTTCATGAATACATGATGTTTTAATCACTTTTCTGCCTTAAAGCTGCATTTCCACATTATATGCTCTTAAAATACGTTTCGTCTGGCAAGAGGCCAAAAGTGGAATATGTTGAAAAATACACAGTTTACTTGATTTACCTCAATACATTGTCCCAGAACAGCAGACTCTCAAGTTTCATGTTAATTTCATGAATACATGATGTTTTAATCACTTTTCTGCCTTAAAGATGCATTTCCACGTTGTATGCTCTCAAAAGACGTATCTCCTGGGAAGAGGCCAACAGTGGATTTTGTTGAAAAATACACAGTTTATGTTTGTTTTTCATGAATACATGTGTTTTTTTTTTTGTGTTTTTTTGTTTACGTTTCGTCAGGCAAGAGGCCAAAAGTGGAATATGTTGAAAAATACACAGTTTACTTGATTTACCTCAATACATTATCCCAGAACAGCAGACTCTCAAGTTTCATGTTAATTTCATGAATACATGATGTTTTAATCACTTTTCTGCCTTAAAGATGCATTTCCACGTTGTATGCTCTCAAAAGACGTATCTCCTGGGAAGAGGCCAACAGTGGATTTTGTTGAAAAATACACAGTTTACTTGATTTTCTTCAAGAAAATGTCCCTGAACAGCAGACTTTTAAGTTTCATGTTAATTTCATGAATACATGATGTTTTAATCACTTTTCTACCTTAAAGCTGCATTTCCACGTTGTATGCTCTCAAAATACGTTTCGTCAGGCAAAAGGCCAAAAGTGGAATATGTTGAAAAATACACAGTTTACTTGATTTACCTCAATACATTATCCCAGTACAGCAGACTCTCAAGTTTCATGTTAATTTCATGAATACATGATGTTCTCATCACATTTCTGCATTAAATCATAATTTTCAGTATTTATGGTCTGGAAAGACTTTTCGGCTTCGAAGAGGCCAACAGTGGATTTTGTTAAAAAATACACAGTTTAATTGATTTCCGCAAAGGAATGTCCCTGAAAAGCAGACTTTTAAGTTTCATGTTAATTTCATGAATACATGATGTTTTAATCACTTTTCTGCCTTAAAGATGCATTTCCACGTTGTATGCTCTTAAAATACGTTTCGGCTGAAAAGAGGCCAAAAGTGGAATATGTTCAAAAATACACAGTTTACTTGATTTACCTCAATACATTATCCCAGAACAGCAGACTCTCAAGTTTCATGTTAATTTTATGAATACATGATGTTCTCATAATTTTTCTGACTTAAAGCTGCATTTCCACGTTACATGCTCTCAAAAGACTTTTCAGCTGGGAAGAGGCCAACAGTGGAATTTGTTGAAAAATACACAGTTTACTTAATTTTCCTCAATTACATTGACCCAGAACAGCAGACTCTCAAGTTTCATGTTAATTTCATTAATACATGATTTTCTCATCACTTTTCTGCCTTAATGCTAAATTTGGAGTATTTAAGGTCTGGAAAGACGTTTCGGCTACGAAGAGGCCAACAGTGAATTTTATTGAAAAATACACAGTTTACTTGATTTTCCTCAAAAAAATGTCCCTAAACAGCAGACTTTTAAGTTTCATGTTAATTTCATGAATACATGATGTTTTAATCACTTTTCTACCTTAAAGCTGCATTTCCACGTTGTATGCTCTTAAAATACGTTTCGGCTGGCAAGAGGCCAAAAGTGGAATCTGTTGAAAAATACACAGTTTACTTGATTTACCTCAATACGTTGTCCCAGTACAGCAGACTCTCAAGTTTCATGTTAATTTCATGAATACATGATGTTCTCGTCACTTTTCTGACTTAAAGCTGCATTTCCACGTTGTAAGCTCTCAAAATAAGTTTCGTCAGGCAAGAGGCCAAAAGTGGAATATGTTGAAAAATACACAGTTTACTTCATTTACCTCAATACGTTGTCCCAGTACAGCAGACTCTCAAGTTTCATGTTAATTTCATGAATACATGATGTTCCCATCACATTTCTGCATTAAATCATAATTTTCAGTTTTCATGGTCTGGAAAGACTTTTCGGCTTCGAAGAGGCCAACAGTGGATTTTGTTAAAAAATACACAGTTTAATTGATTTTCCTCAAAGAAATGTCCCTGAACAGCAGACTTTTAAGTTTCATGTTAATTTCATGAATACATGATGTTTTAATCACTTTTCTGCCTTAAAGATGCATTTCCACGTTGTATGCTCTCAAAATACGTTTCGTCAGGCAAGAGGCCAAAAGTGGATTATGTTGAAAAATACACAGTTTACTTGATTTACCTCAATACGTTGTCCCAGTACAGCAGACTCTCAAGTTTCATGTTAATTTCATGAATACATGATGTTCTCGTCACTTTTCTGACTTAAAGCTGCATTTCCACGTTGTAAGCTCTCAAAATACGTTTCGTCAGGCAAGAGGCCAAAAGTTTAATATGTTCAAAAATACACAGTTTACTTGATTTACCTCAATACATTATCCCAGAACAGCAGACTCTCAAGTTTCATGTTAATTTTATGAATACATGATGTTCTCATAATTTTTCTAACTTAAAGCTGCATTTCCACGTTGCATGCTCTCAAAAGACTTTTCAGCTGGGAAGAGGCCAACAGTGGAATTAGTTGAAAAATACACAGTTTACTTGATTTTCCTCAATTACATTGACCCAGAACAGCAGACTCTCAAGTTTCATGTTAATTTCATGAATACATGATGTTCTCATAATTTTTCTAACTTAAAGCTGCATTTCCACGTTGCATGCTCTCAAAAGACTTTTCAGCTGGGAAGAGGCCAACAGTGGAATTAGTTGAAAAATACACAGTTTACTTGATTTTCCTCAATTACATTGACCCAGAACAGCAGACTCTCAAGTTTCATGTTAATTTCATGAATACATGATGTTCTCATCACTTTTCTGCCTTAATGCTTAATTTTGAGTATTTAAGGTCTGGAAAGACGTTTCGGCTACGAAGAGGCCAACAGTGAATTTTATTGAAAAATACACAGTTTACTTGATTTTCCTCAGAAAAATGTCCCTGAACAGCAGACTTTTAAGTTTCATGTTAATTTCATGAATACATGATGTTCTCATAATTTTCTGACTTAAAGCTGCATATCCACGTTTTATGATCTTAATAGACGTTTCGGCTGGCAAGAGGCCAAAAGTGGAATAAGTTGAAAAATACACAGTTTACTTGATTTACCTCAATACATTATCCCAGAACAACAGACTCTCAAGTTTCATGTTAATTTCATGAATACATGATGTTTTAATCACTTTTCTGCCTTAAAGCTGCATTTCCACGTTTTATGATCTTAATAGACGTTTCGGCTGGCAAGAGGCCAAAAGTGGAATAAGTTGAAAAATACACAGTTTACTTGATTTTCCTCAATTATATTGACCCAGAACAGCAGACTCTCAAGTTTCATGTTAATTTCATGAATACATGATGTTCTCATAATTTTCTGACTTAAAGCTGCATATCCACGTTTTATGATCTTAATAGACGTTTCGGCTGGCAAGAGGCCAAAAGTGGAATATGTTGAAAGATATACAGGAAAATACACAGTTTACTTGATTTACCTCAATTCATTGTCCCAGAACAGCAAACTTTAAAGTGTCATGTTAATTTCATGAAAACATGGTGTTCTCATCACTTTTCTGCCTTAATGCTAAATTTTGAGTATTTATGGTCTGGAAAGACTTTTCGGCTTCGAAGAGGCCAACAGTGGATTTTATTGAAAAATACACACTTTACTTGATTTTCCTCAGAAAAATGTCCCTGAACAGCAGACTTTTAAGTTTCATGTTAATTTCATGAATACATGATGTTTTAATCACTTTTCTGCCTTAAAGATGCATTTCCACGTTGTCTGCTCTTAAAATACGTTTCGGATGGTAAGAGGCCAAAAGTGGAATATGTTCAAAAATACACAGTCTACTTGATTTACCTCAATACATTATCCCAGAACAGCAGACTCTCAAGTTTCATGTTAATTTTATGAATACATGATGTTCTCATAATTTTTCTGACTTAAAGCTGAATTTCCACGTTGCATGCTCTCAAAAGACTTTTCAGCTGGGAAGAGGCCAACAGTGGAATTTGTTGAAAAATACACAGTTTACTTAATTTTCCTCAATTACATTGACCCAGAACAGCAGACTCTCAAGTTTCATGTTAATTTCATGAATACATGATTTTCTCATCACTTTTCTGCCTTAATGCTAAATTTGGAGTATTTAAGGTCTGGAAAGACGTTTCGGCTACAAAGAGGCCAACAGTGAATTTTATTGAAAAATACACAGTTTACTTGATTTTCCTCAGAAAAATGTCCCTAAACAGCAGACTTTTAAGTTTCATGTTAATTTCATGAATACATGATGTTTTAATCACTTTTCTGCCTTAAAGATGCATTTCCACATTGTATGCTCTTAAAATACGTTTCGTCTGGCAAGAGGCCAAAAGTGGAATATGTTGAAAAATACACAGTTTACTTGATTTACCTCAATACGTTGTCCCAGTACAGCAGACTCTCAAGTTTCATGTTAATTTCATGAATACATGATGTTCTCGTCACTTTTCTGACTTAAAGCTGCATTTCCAGGTTGTATGCTCTCAAAATACGTTTCGTCAGGCAAGAGGCCAAAAGTGGAATATGTTGAAAAATACACAGTTTACTTGATTTACGTCAATACATTATCCCAGAACACCAGACTCTCAAGTTTCATGTTAATTTCATGAATACATGATGTTTTAATCACTTTTCTGCCTTAAAGATGCATTTCCACGTTGTATGCTCTTAAAATACGTTTCGGCTGGCAAGAGGCCAAAAGTGGAATCTGTTGAAAAATACACAGTTTACTTCATTTACCTCAATACGTTGTCCCAGTACAGCAGACTCTCAAGTTTCATGTTAATTTCATGAATACATGATGTTCTCGTCACTTTTCTGACTTAAAGCTGCATTTCCACGTTGTAAGCTCTCAA
Organism: Ophiodon elongatus; assembly: GCA_016806645.1. Lineage (NCBI taxonomy): Eukaryota > Metazoa > Chordata > Actinopteri > Perciformes > Hexagrammidae > Ophiodon > Ophiodon elongatus. The sequence continues at coordinate 79,987 of JACSYO010000534.1, forward strand.
AATACGTTTCGTCAGGCAAGAGGCCAAAAGTGGAATATGTTGAAAGATATACAGGAAAATACACAGTTTACTTGATTTACCTCAATTCATTGTCCCAGAACAGCAAACTTTAAAGTGTCATGTTAATTTCATGAAAACATGGTGTTCTCATCACTTTTCTGCCTTAATGCTAAATTTTGAGTATTTATGGTCTGGAAAGACTTTTCGGCTTCGAAGAGGCCAACAGTGGATTTTATTGAAAAATACACACTTTACTTGATTTTCCTCAGAAAAATGTCCCTGAACAGCAGACTTTTAAGTTTCATGTTAATTTCATGAATACATGATGTTTTAATCACTTTTCTGCCTTAAAGATGCATTTCCACATTGTCTGCTCGTCAAATACGTTTCGGCTGGTAAGAGGCCAAAAGTGGAATATGTTCAAAAATACACAGTTTACTTGATTTACCTCAATACGTTGTCCCAGTACAGCAGACTCTCAAGTTTCATGTTAATTTCATGAATACATGATGTTCTCATCACATTTCTGCATTAAATCATAATTTTCAGTATTTATGGTCTGGAAAGACTTTTCGGCTTCGAAGAGGCCAACAGTGGATTTTGTTAAAAATTACACAGTTTAATTGATTTTCCTCAAAGGAATGTCCCTGAAAAGCAGACTTTTAAGTTTCATGTTAATTTCATGAATACATGATGTTTTAATCACTTTTCTGCCTTAAAGATGCATTTCCACGTTGTATGCTCTCAAAAGACGTACAGGCTGGCAAGAGGCCAAAATTGGAATATGTTGAAAAATACACAGTTTACTTGATTTACCTCAATACATTATCCCAGAATAGCAGACTCTCAAGTTTCATGTTAATTTTATGAATACATGATGTTCTCATAATTTTTCTGACTTAAAGCTGCATTTCCACGTTGCATGCTCTCAAAAGACTTTTCAGCTGGGAAGAGGCCAACAGTGGAATTTGTTGAAAAATACACAGTTTACTTGATTTTCCTAAATTACATTGACCCAGAACAGCAGACTCTCAAGTTTCATGTTAATTTCATGAATACATGATGTTCTCATCACTTTTCTGCCTTAATGCTAAATTTGGAGTATTTAAGGTCTGGAAAGACGTTTCGGCTACGAAGAGGCCAACAGTGAATTTTATTGAAAAATACACAGTTTACTTGATTTTCCTCAGAAAAATGTCCCTGAACAGCAGACTTTTAAGTTTCATGTTAATTTCATGAATACATGATATTCTCATAATTTTCTGAATTAAAGCTGCATATCCACATTATATGCTCTTAAAATACGTTTCGTCTGGCAAGAGGCCAAAAGTGGAATATGTTGAAAAATACACAGTTTACTTGATTTACCTCAATACATTATCCCAGTACAGCAGACTCTCAAGTTTCATGTTAATTTCATGAATACATGATGTTCTCGTCACTTTTCTGACTTAAAGCTGCATTTCCACGTTGTATGCTCTCAAAATACGTTTCGTCAGGCAAGAGGCCAAAAGTGGAATATGTTGAAAAATACACAGTTTACTTGATTTACCTCAATACATTATCCCAGAACAGCAGACTCTCAAGTTTCATGTTAATTTCATTAATACATGATGTTTTAATCACTTTTCTGCCTTAAAGATGCATTTCCACGTTGTATGCTCTCAAAAGACGTATCGGCTGGCAAGAGGCCAAAATTGGAATATGTTGAAAAATACACAGTTTACTTGATTTACCTCAATACATTATCCCAGTACATCACACTCTCAAGTTTCATGTTAATTTCATGAATACATGATGTTCTTGTCACTTTTCTGACTTAAAGCTGCATTTCCACGTTGTATGCTCTCAAAATACGTTTCGTCAGGCAAGATGCCAAAAGTGGAATATGTTGAAAAATACACAGTTTACTTGATTTACCTCAATACATTGTCCCAGAACAGCACACTCTCAAGTTTCATGTTAATTTCATGAATACATGATTTTCTCATCACTTTTCAGCCTTAATGCTGCATTTTCAGTATTTATAGTCTGGAAAGACGTTTCGGCTTCGAAGAGGCCAACAGTGGATTTTGTTGAAAAATACACAGTTTAATTGATTTTCCTCAAAATAAATGTCACTGAACAGCAGACTTTTAAGTTTCATGTTAATTTCATGAATACATGATGTTTTAATCACTTTTCTGCCTTAAAGCTGCATTTATCAATTTTTATTGTCACAAACGACGTTTCAGCCTGCGAACGGGCCAAAAGTGGATTTTGTTGCAAAATAAACAATTTACTTGATAATCCTCTATAAAGTCTCCCAGAACAGCAGACGTTCAAGATTCTGGTTATGTTCATGAATATGTGATGTTTCCATCACTTTTCTGCCTTAGAAAATCATTTTCAGTTTTCATGGTCTAAAAAGACGTTTCAGCCTGCATATAGGCCAAAAGTGGATTTTGTTGCAAAATACATAGTTTACTTGTTACTCCTCTATAAAGTCTCCCAGAACAGCAGACTTTCAAGATTCTTATTATGTCCATGAATATATGATGTTTCCATCACTTTCCTGCCTAAAAAATTAATTTTCAGTTTTTATGGTCTAAAAAGACGTTTCAGCCTGAGAGCAGGTCAAAAGTGGATTTTGTTGCAAAATACACAATTTACTTGATAATCCTCTATAAAGTCTCCCAGATCAGCAGTCTTTCAAGATTCTTGTTATGTACATGAATAAGTGATGTTTCCATCATTTTTCTGCTTTAAAGCTGCATTTTCAGTTTTTGTGGTCTCAAAAGACGTTTCATTCTGCATATAGGCCAAAAGTGGATTTTGTTGCAAAATACATAGTTTACTTGTTACTCCTCTATAAAGTCTCCCAGAACAGCAGACTTTAAAGATTCTTATTCTGTCCATGAATACATGATGTTTCAATCACTTTTCTGCCTTAGAAAATAATTTCCAATTTTTATGGTCTAAAAAGACGTTTCAGCCTGCGAACAGGACAAAAATGGATTTTGTTGCAAAATACACAGTTTACTTGATATTCCTCTATAAATTCTCCCAGATCAGCAGACTTTCAAGTTTCATGCTATGTACATGAATATGTGATGTTTCCATCACTTTCCTGCCTAAAAAAATTAATTTTCAGTTTTTATGGTCTAAAAAGACGTTTCAGCCTGAGAGCAGGTCAAAAGTGGATTTTGTTGCAAAATACACAGTTTACTTGATAATCCTCTATAAAGTCTCCCAGATGAGCAGACTTTCAAGTTTCATGTTATGTACATGAATATGTGATGTTTCCATCACTTTCCTGCCTAAAAAATTAATTTTCAGTTTTTATGGTCTAAAAAGACGTTTCAGCCTGCGAACAGGACAAAAATGGATTTTGTTGCAAAATACACAGTTTACTTGATATTCCTCTATAAATTCTCCCAGATCAGCAGACTTTCAAGTTTCATGCTATGTACATGAATATGTGATGTTTCCATCACTTTCCTGCCTAAATAAATAATTTTCAGTTTTTATGGTCTAAAAAGACGTTTCAGCCTGAGAGCAGGCCAAAAGTGGATTTTGTTGCAAAATACATAGTTTACTTGTTACTCCTCTATAAAGTCTCCCAGAACAGCAGACTTTCAAGATTCTTATTATGTCCATGAATATATGATGTTTCCATCACTTTCCTGCCTTAAAAATTTATTTTCAGTTTTTATGGTCTAAAAAGACGTTTCAGCCTGAGAGCAGGTCAAAAGTGGATTTTGTTGCAAAATACACAATTTACTTGATAATCCTCTATAAAGTCTCCCAGATCAGCAGACTTTCAAGTTTCATGTTATGTACATGAACATGTGATGTTTCCATCACTTTCCTGCCTTAGAAAATAATTTTCAGTTTTTATGGTCTAAAAAGACGTTTCAGCCTGAGAGCAGGTCAAAAGTGGATTTTGTTGCAAAATACACAGTTTACTTGATATTCCTCTATAAAGTCTTCCAGAACAGCAGTCTTTCAAGATTCTTGTTATGTACATGAATATGTGATGTTTCCATCATTTTTCTGCTTTACAGCTGCATTTTCAGTTTTTGTGGTCTCAAAAGACGTTTCAGCCTGCGAACATGACAGAAATTGTTTTTTTTGCAAAATACACAGTTTACTTGATAATCCTCTATAAAGTCTCCCAGAACAGCAGACTTTAAAGATTCTTATTCTGTCCATGAATACATGATGTTTCCATCACTTTTCTGCCTTAGAAAATAATTTTCAGTTTTTATGGTCTAAAAAGACGTTTCAGCCTGCGAACAGGACAAAAATGGATTTTGTTGCAAAATACACAGTTTACTTGATATTCCTCTATAAATTCTCCCAGATCAGCAGACTTTCAAGTTTCATGTTATGTACATGAATATGTGATGTTTCCATCACGTTTCTGCCTTAAAGCTGCATATCCACGTTTTATGATCTTAATAGACGTTTCAGCTGGCAAGAGGCCAAAAGTGGAATATTTTGAAAAATACACAGAAAAATACACAGTTTACTTGATTTACCTCAATTCATTGTCCCAGAACAGCAAACTTTAAAGTATCATGTTAATTTCATGAAAACATGGTGTTCTCATCACTTTTCTGCATTAAAGCTGCATTTTCAATATTAATGGTCTGAAAAGATGTTTCAGGCTGGGAAGAGGCCAAAACTGGAATATGTTGAAAAATACACAGTTTACTTGATTTACCTCAATACATTGTCCCAGGACAGCAGACTCTCAAGTTTCATGTTAATTTCATGAATACATGATGTTCTCATCACTTTTCTGCCTTAATAATAAATCTTGAGTATTTATGGTCTGGAAAGACGTTTCGGCTTCGAAGAGGCCAACAGTGGATTATGTTGAAAAATACAGAAGTTTAATTGATTTTCCTCAAAAAAAATGTCCCTGAACAGCAGACTTTTAAGTTTCATGTTAATTTCATGAATACATGATGTTATAATCACTTTTCTGCCTTAAAGCTGCATATCCACGTTGTAAAAATACGTTTCGGCTGGCAAGAGGCCAAAAGTGGAATATGTTCAAAAATACACAGTTTACTTGATTTACCTCAATACGTTGTCCCAGTACAGCAGACTCTCAAGTTTCATGTTAATTTTATGAATACATGATGTTCTCATAATTTTTCTGCATTAAAGCTGCATTTCCACCTTGTATGCTCTCAAAAGACGTATCTCCTGGGAAGAGGTCAACAGTGGATTTTGTTGAAAAATACACAGTTTACTTGATTTTCTTCAAAGAAATGTCCCAGAACAGCAGACTCTCAAGTTTCTTGTTAATTTCATGAATACAAGATGTTCTCGTCACTTTTCTGACTTAAAGCTGCATTTCCACGTTGTATGCTCTTAAAATACGTTTCGGCTGGCAAGAGGCCAAAAGTGGAATATGTTCAAAAATACACAGTTTACTTGATTTACCTCAATACATTGTCCCAGGACAGCCCTGAACAGCAGACTTTTAAGTTTCATGTTAATTTCATGAATACATGATGTTATAATCACTTTTCTGCCTTAAAGCTGCATTTCCACATTATATGCTCTTAAAATACGTTTCGTCTGGCAAGAGGCCAAAAGTGGAATATGTTGAAAAATACACAGTTTTCTTGATTTACCTCAATACATTATCCCAGTACAGCAGACTCTCAAGTTTCATGTTAATTTCATGAATACATGATGTTCTCGTCACTTTTCTGACTTAAAGCTGCATTTCCACGTTGTATGCTCTCAAAATACGTTTCGTCAGGCAAGAGGCGAAAAGTGGAATATGTTGAAAAATACACAGTTTACTTGATTTACCTCAATACATTATCGCAGAACAGCAGACTCTCAAGTTTCATGTTAATTTCATGAATAAATTATGTTTTAATCACTTTTCAGCCTTAAAGATGCATTTCCACGTTGTATGCTCTCAAAAGACGTATTGGCTGGCAAGAGGCAGAAATTGGAATATGTTGAAAAATACACAGTTTACTTGATTTACCTCAATACATTGTCCCAGAACAGCAGACTCTCAAGTTTCATGTTAATTTCATGAATATATGATGTTCTCGTCACTTTTCAGCCTTAACGCTGCATTTTCAGTATTTATAGTCTGGAAAGACGTTTCGGCTTCGAAGAGGCTAACAGTGGATTTTGTTGAAAAATACACAGTTCAATTGATTTTCCTAAAAATAAATGTCACTGAACAGCAGACTTTTAAGTTTCATGTTAATTTCATGAATACATGATGTTTTAATCACTTTTCTGCCTTAAAGCTGCATTTCCACATTATATGCTCTTAAAATACGTTTCGTCTGGCAAGAGGCCAAAAGTGGAATATGTTGAAAAATACACAGTTTACTTGATTTACTTTACTTGAATACATTATCCCAGTACAGCAGACTCTCAAGTTTCATGTTAATTTCATGAATACATGATGTTCTCGTCACTTTTCTGACTTAAAGCTGCATTTCCATGTTGTATGCTCTTAACATACGTTTCGTCAGGCAAGAGGCCAAAAGTGGAATATGTTGAAAAATACACAGTTTACTTGATTTACCTCAATACATTGTCCCAGAACAGCACACTCTCAAGTTTCATGTTTACTTTATGAATACATGTTGTTCTCATCACTTTTCAGCCTTAATGCTGCATTTTCAGTATTTATAGTCTGGAAAGACGTTTCGGCTTCGAAGAGGCCAAAAGTGGATTTTGTTGAAAAATACACAGTTTAATTGATTTTCCTCAAAAAAAATTTCCCTAAACAGCAGACTTTTAAGATTCATGTTAATTTCATAAATACATGATGTTTTAATCACTTTTCTGCCTTAATGCTGCATTTCCACGTTGTATGCTCTCAAAATACGTATCGGCTGGCAAGAGCCAAAAATTGGAATATGTTGAAAAATACACAGTTCACTTGATTTTCCTCAAAACAATGTCCCAGAACAGCAGACTCTCAAGTTTCATGTTATTCTTTGATACATGATATTTTAATCACTTTTGCTGCCTCAAAGCTGCATTTCCACATTATATAATCTTAAAATACGTTTCGTCTGGCAAGAGGCCAAAAGTGGAATATGTTGAAAAATACACAGTTTACTTGATTTACCTCAATACATTATCCCAGAACAGCAGACTCTCAAGTTTCATGTTAATTTCATGAATACATGATATTTTAATCACTTTTCTGCCTTAAAGCTGCATTTCCACGTTGTATGCTCTCAAAATACGTATCGGCTGGCAAGAGCCAAAAATTGGAATATGTTGAAAAATACACAGTTCACTTGATTTTCCTCAAAACAATGTCCCTGAAAAGCAGACTTTTAAGTTTCATGTTAATTTCATGAATACATGATGTTTTAATCACTTTTGCTGCCTCAAAGCTGCATTTCCACATTATATGCTCTTAAAATACGTTTCGTCTGGCAAGAGGCCAAAAGTGGAATATGTTGAAAAATACACAGTTTACTTGATTTACCTCAATACATTATCCCAGTACAGCAGACTCTCAAGTTTCATGTTAATTTCATGAATACATGATGTTTTAATCACTTTTCTGCATTAAAGCTGCATTTCCACGTTGTATGCTCTCAAAATACGTTTCGTCTGGCAAGAGGCCAAAAGTGGAATATGTTGAAAAATACACAGTTTACTTGATTTACCTCAATACATTATCCCAGAACAGCAGACTCTCAAGTTTCATGTTAATTTTATGAATACATGATGTTCTCATAATTTTTCTGCATTAAAGCTGCATTTCCACCTTGTATGCTCTCAAAAGACGTATCTCCTGGGAAGAGGTCAACAGTGGATTTTGTTGAAAAATACACAGTTTACTTGATTTTCTTCAAAGAAATGTCCCAGAACAGCAGACTCTCAAGTTTCTTGTTAATTTCATGAATACAAGATGTTCTCGTCACTTTTCTGACTTAAAGCTGCATTTCCACGTTGTATGCTCTTAAAATACGTTTCGGCTGGCAAGAGGCCAAAAGTGGAATATGTTCAAAAATACACAGTTTACTTGATTTACCTCAATACATTGTCCCAGAACAGCACACTCTCAAGTTTCATGTTTATTTTATGAATACATGATGTTCTCATCAGTTTTCAGCCTTAATGCTGCATTTTCAGTATTTATAGTCTGGAAAGACGTTTCGGCTTCGAAGAGGCCAACAGTGGATTTTGTTGAAAACTACACAGTTTAATTGATTTTCCTCAAAAAAAATGTCCCTGAACAGCAGACTTTTAAGTTTCATGTTAATTTCATGAATACATGATGTTTTAATCACTTTTTGCAGCCTTAAAGCTGCATTTCCACATTATATGCTCTTAAAATACGTTTCGTCTGGCAAGAGGCCAAAAGTGGAATATGTTGAAAAATACACAGTTTTCTTGATTTACCTCAATACATTATCCCAGTACAGCAGACTCTCAAGTTTCATGTTAATTTCATGAATACATGATGTTCTCGTCACTTTTCTGACTTAAAGCTGCATTTCCACGTTGTATGCTCTCAAAATACGTTTCGTCAGGCAAGAGGCCAAAAGTGGAATATGTTGAAAAATACACAGTTTACTTGATTTACCTCAATACATTATCCCAGAACAGCAGACTCTCAAGTTTCATGTTAATTTCATGAATAAATTATGTTTTAATCACTTTTCAGCCTTAAAGATGCATTTCCACGTTGTATGCTCTCAAAAGACGTATTGGCTGGCAAGAGGCAGAAATTGGAATATGTTGAAAAATACACAGTTTACTTGATTTACCTCAATACATTGTCCCAGAACAGCAGACTCTCAAGTTTCATGTTAATTTCATGAATATATGATGTTCTCGTCACTTTTCTGACTTAAAGCTGCATTTCCACGTTGTATGCTCTCAAAATACGTTTCGTCAGGCAAGAGGCCAAAAGTGGAATATGTTGAAAAATACACAGTTTACTTGATTTACCTCAATACATTGTCCCAGAACAGCACACTATCAAGTTTCATGTTTATTTCATGAATACATGATGTTCTCATCACTTTTCAGCCTTCACGCTGCATTTTCAGTATTTATAGTCTGGAAAGACGTTTCGGCTTCGAAGAGGCTAACAGTGGATTTTGTTGAAAAATACACAGTTCAATTGATTTTCCTAAAAATAAATGTCACTGAACAGCAGACTTTTAAGTTTCATGTTAATTTCATGAATATATTATGTTTTAATCACTTTTCTGCCTTAAAGCTGCATTTCCACATTATATGCTCTTAAAATACGTTTCGTCTGGCAAGAGGCCAAAAGTGGAATATGTTGAAAAATACACAGTTTACTTGATTTACTTCGAATACATTATCCCAGTACAGCAGACTCTCAAGTTTCATGTTAATTTCATGAATACATGATGTTCTCGTCACTTTTCTGACTTAAAGCTGCATTTCCATGTTGTATGCTCTTAAAATACGTTTCGTCAGGCAAGAGGCCAAAAGTGGAATATGTTGAAAAATACACAGTTTACTTGATTTACCTCAATACATTGTCCCAGAACAGCACACTCTCAAGTTTCATGTTTACTTTATGAATACATGTTGTTCTCATCACTTTTCAGCCTTAATGCTGCATTTTCAGTATTTATAGTCTGGAAAGACGTTTCGGCTTCGAAGAGGCCAAAAGTGGATTTTGTTGAAAAATACACAGTTTAATTGATTTTCCTCAAAAAAAATTTCCCTAAACAGCAGACTTTTAAGATTCATGTTAATTTCATAAATACATGATGTTTTAATCACTTTTCTGCCTTAATGCTGCATTTCCACGTTGTATGCTCTCAAAATACGTATCGGCTGGCAAGAGCCAAAAATTGGAATATGTTGAAAAATACACAGTTCACTTGATTTTCCTCAAAACAATGTCCCAGAACAGCAGACTCTCAAGTTTCATGTTAATTTCATGAATACATGATATTTTAATCACTTTTGCTGCCTCAAAGCTGCATTTCCACATTATATAATCTTAAAATACGTTTCGTCTGGCAAGAGGCCAAAAGTGGAATATGTTGAAAAATACACAGTTTACTTGATTTACCTCAATACATTATCCCAGAACAGCAGACTCTCAAGTTTCATGTTAATTTCATGAATACATGATATTTTAATCACTTTTCTGCCTTAAAGCTGCATTTCCACGTTGTATGCTCTCAAAATACGTATCGGCTGGCAAGAGCCAAAAATTGGAATATGTTGAAAAATACACAGTTCACTTGATTTTCCTCAAAACAATGTCCCTGAAAAGCAGACTTTTAAGTTTCATGTTAATTTCATGAATACATGATGTTTTAATCACTTTTCTGCCTTAAAGCTGCATTTCCAGTTGTATGCTCTTAAAATACGTTTGGCTGGCAAGAGGCAAAATTGGAATATGTTGAAAAATACACAGTTTATTGTTTACCTCTGTCCCGCAGCAGACTCTCAAGTTTCATGTTAATTTCATGAATACATGATGTTTTAATACTTTTGCTGCCTTAAAGCTGCATTTCCACATTATATGCTCTTAAAATACGTTTCGTCTGGCAAGAGGCCAAAAGTGGAATATGTTGAAAAATACACAGTTTACTTGATTTACCTCAATACATTATCCCAGAACAGCAGACTCTCAAGTTTCATGTTAATTTTATGAATAAATGATGTTTTCATCACTTTTCTGCATTAAAGCTGCATTTCCACGTTGTATGCTCTCAAAATACGTATCGTCTGGCAAGAGGCAAAGTGGATTTTGTTGAAAAATACACAGTTCGATTTTCTTCAAATGCCCTGAAAGCAGACTTTTAAGTTTCATGTTAATTTCATGAATACGATGTTTAATCACTTTTCTCCTAAAGCTGCATTTCCACGTTTGTCTTAAATACGTTTCTTAGAGGCCAAAAGTGGAATATGTTGAAAAATACACAGTTTACTTGATTTACCTCAATACATTATCCCAGTACAGCAGACTCTCAAGTTTCATGTTAATTTCATGAATACATGATGTTCTCATCACTTTTCTGCATTAAAGCTGCATTTCCACGTTGTATGCTCTCAAATACGTTTCTCGTCTGGCAAGAGGCCAAAGTGGAATATGTTGAAAAATACACAGTTTACTTGATTTTCTTCAAAGAAATGTCCCAGAACAGCAGACTCTCAAGTTTCATGTTAATTTCATGAATACATGATGTTCTCATCACTTTTCTGCATTAAAGCTGCATTTCCACGTTGTATGCTCTTAAAATACGTTTCGGCTGGGAAGAGGCCAAAAGTGGATTTTGTTGAAAAATACACAGTTTACTTGATTTTCCTCAAAGAATTGTCCCAGAACAGCAGACTCTCAAGTTTCATGTTAATTTCATGAATACATGATGTTCTCGTCACTTTTCTGACTTAAAGCTGCATTTCCACGTTGCTCTTAAAATACGTTTCGGCAAGAGGCCAAAAGTGGAATATGTTGAAAAATACACAGTTTACTTGATTTACCTCAATACATTGTCCCAGAACAGCAGACTCTCAAGTTTCATGTTAATTTCATGAATGATGTTCTCATCAGTTTTCAGCCTTATGCTGCATTTTCAGTATTTATGGTCTGGGCGTTTCGGCCGAAGAGGCCAACAGTGGATTTTGTTGAAAACTACACAGTTTAATTGATTTTCCTCAAAAAATGTCCCTGAACAGCAGACTTTTAAGTTTCATGTTAATTTCATGAATACATGATGTTTTAATCACTTTGCCAAGCTGCATTTCCACATTATATGCTCTTAAAATACGTTTCGTCTGGCAAGAGGCCAAAAGTGGAATATGTTGAAAAATACACAGTTTTCTTGATTTACCTCAATACATTATCCCAGTACAGCAGACTCTCAAGTTTCATGTTAATTTCATGAATACATGATGTTTTAATCACTTTTCTGCCTTAAAGCTGCATTTCCACGTTGTATGCTCTCAAAATACGTTTCGTCTGGCAAGAGGCCAAAAGTGGAATATGTTGAAAAATACACAGTTTACTTGATTTACCTCAATACATTATCCCAGAACAGCAGACTCTCAAGTTTCATGTTAATTTCATGAATAAATTATGTTTTAATCACTTTTCAGCCTTAAAGATGCATTTCCACGTTGTATGCTCTCAAAAGACGTATTGGCTGGCAAGAGGCAGAAATTGGAATATGTTGAAAAATACACAGTTTACTTGATTTACCTCAATACATTGTCCCAGAACAGCAGACTCTCAAGTTTCATGTTAATTTCATGAATATATGATGTTCTCGTCACTTTTCTGACTTAAAGCTGCATTTCCACGTTGTATGCTCTCAAAATACGTTTCGTCAGGCAAGAGGCCAAAAGTGGAATATGTTGAAAAATACACAGTTTACTTGATTTACCTCAATACATTGTCCCAGAACAGCACACTATCAAGTTTCATGTTTATTTCATGAATACATGATGTTCTCATCACTTTTCAGCCTTCACGCTGCATTTTCAGTATTTATAGTCTGGAAAGACGTTTCGGCTTCGAAGAGGCTAACAGTGGATTTTGTTGAAAAATACACAGTTCAATTGATTTTCCTAAAAATAAATGTCACTGAACAGCAGACTTTTAAGTTTCATGTTAATTTCATGAATACATGATGTTTTAATCACTTTTCTGCCTTAAAGCTGCATTTCCACATTATATGCTCTTAAAATACGTTTCGTCTGGCAAGAGGCCAAAAGTGGAATATGTTGAAAAATACACAGTTTACTTGATTTACCTCAATACATTATCCCAGTACAGCAGACTCTCAAGTTTCATGTTAATTTCATGAATACATGATGTTCTCGTCACTTTTCTGACTTAAAGCTGCATTTCCATGTTGTATGCTCTTAAAATACGTTTCGTCAGGCAAGAGGCCAAAAGTGGAATATGTTGAAAAATACACAGTTTACTTGATTTACCTCAATACATTGTCCCAGAACAGCACACTCTCAAGTTTCATGTTTACTTTATGAATACATGTTGTTCTCATCACTTTTCAGCCTTAATGCTGCATTTTCAGTATTTATAGTCTGGAAAGACGTTTCGGCTTCGAAGAGGCCAAAAGTGGATTTTGTTGAAAAATACACAGTTTAATTGATTTTCCTCAAAAAAAATTTCCCTAAACAGCAGACTTTTAAGATTCATGTTAATTTCATAAATACATGATGTTTTAATCACTTTTCTGCCTTAATGCTGCATTTCCACGTTGTATGCTCTCAAAATACGTATCGGCTGGCAAGAGCCAAAAATTGGAATATGTTGAAAAATACACAGTTCACTTGATTTTCCTCAAAACAATGTCCCAGAACAGCAGACTCTCAAGTTTCATGTTAATTTCATGAATACATGATATTTTAATCACTTTTCTGCCTCAAAGCTGCATTTCCACATTATATAATCTTAAAATACGTTTCGTCTGGCAAGAGGCCAAAAGTGGAATATGTTGAAAAATACACAGTTTACTTGATTTACCTCAATACATTATCCCAGAACAGCAGACTCTCAAGTTTCATGTTAATTTCATGAATACATGATATTTTAATCACTTTTCTGCCTTAAAGCTGCATTTCCACGTTGTATGCTCTCAAAATACCTATCGGCTGGCAAGAGCCAAAAATTGGAATATGTTGAAAAATACACAGTTCACTTGATTTTCCTCAAAACAATGTCCCTGAAAAGCAGACTTTTAAGTTTCATGTTAATTTCATGAATACATGATGTTTTAATCACTTTTGCTGCCTCAAAGCTGCATTTCCACATTATATGCTCTTAAAATACGTTTCGTCTGGCAAGAGGCCAAAAGTGGAATATGTTGAAAAATACACAGTTTACTTGATTTACCTCAATACATTATCCCAGTACAGCAGACTCTCAAGTTTCATGTTAATTTCATGAATACATGATGTTTTCATCACTTTTCTGCCTTAAAGCTGCATTTCCACGTTGTATGCTCTCAAAATACGTTTCGTCTGGCAAGAGGCCAAAAGTGGAATATGTTGAGAAATACACAGTTTACTTGATTTACCTCAATACATTATCCCAGAACAGCAGACTCTCAAGTTTCATGTTAATTTTATGAATAAATGATGTTCTCATAATTTTTCTGCATTAAAGCTGCATTTCCACGTTGTATGCTCTCAAAAGACGTATCTCCTGGGAAGAGGCCAACAGTGGATTTTGTTGAAAAATACACAGTTTACTTGATTTTCTTCAAGAAAATGTCCCTGAACAGCAGACTTTTAAGTTTCATGTTAATTTCATGAATACATGATGTTTTAATCACTTTTCTACCTTAAAGCTGCATTTCCACGTTGTATGCTCTTAAAATACGTTTCGGTTGGCAAGAGGCCAAAAGTGGAATATGTTGAAAAATACACAGTTTACTTGATTTACCTCAATACGTTGTCCCAGTACAGCAGACTCTCAAGTTTCATGTTAATTTCATGAATACATGATGTTCTCGTCACTTTTCTGACTTAAAGCTGCATTTCCACGTTGTAAGCTCTTAAAAAATACGTTTCGTCAGGCAAGAGGCCAAAAGTGGAATATGTTGAAAAATACACAGTTTACTTCATTTACCTCAATACGTTGTCCCAGTACAGCAGACTCTCAAGTTTCATGTTAATTTCATGAATACATGATGTTCCCATCACATTTCTGCATTAAATCATAATTTTCAGTATTTATGGTCTGGAAAGACTTTTCGGCTTCGAAGAGGCCAACAGTGAATTTTGTTAAAAAATACACAGTTTAATTGATTTACCTCAAAGAAATGTCCCTGAACAGCAGACTTATAAGTTTCATGTTAATTTCATGAATACATGATGTTTTAATCAATTTTCTGCCTTAAAGATGCATTACCACGTTGTATGCTCTTAAAATACGTATCTCCTGGGAAGAGGCCAAAAGTGGATTTTGTTGAAAAATACACAGTTTACTTGATTTACCTCAATACATTATCCCTGTACAGCAGACTCTCAAGTTTCATGTTAATTTCATGAATACATGATGTTTTAATCAATTTTCTGCCTTAAAGCTGCATTACCACGTTGTATGCTCTCAAAATACGTATCTCCTGGGAAGAGGCCAACAGTGGATTTTGTTGAAAAATACACAGTTTACTTGATTTTCCTCAATAAATTGTCCCAGAACAGCAGACTCTCAAGTTTCATGTTAATTTCATGAATACATGATGTTCTAATCACTTTTCTGCCTTAAAGCTGCATTTCCACGTTGTATGCTCTTAAAATATGTTTCGTCTGGCAAGAGGCCAAAAGTGGAATATGTTGAAAAATACACAGTTTACTTGATTTACCTCAATACGTTGTCCCAGTACAGCAGACTCTCAAGTTTCATGTTAATTTCATGAATACATGATGTTCTCGTCACTTTTCTGACTTAAAGCTGCATTTCCACGTTGTATGCTCTCTGGTTTAGTCTGGCAAGAGGCCAAAAGTGGAATATGTTGAAAAATATACAGTTTACTTGATTTACCTCAATACATTATCCCAGAACAGCAGACTCTCAAGTTTAATGTTAATTTTATGAATAAATGATGTTCTCATAATTTTTCTGCATTAAAGCTGCATTTCCACGTTGTATGCTCTCAAAAGACGTATCTCCTGGGAAGAGGCCAACAGTGGATTTTGTTGAAAAATACGTAGTTTACTTGATTTTCTTCAAGAAAATGTCCCTGAACAGCAGACTTTTAAGTTTCATGTTAATTTCATGAATACATGATGTTTTAATCACTTTTCTTTAAGCTGCATTTCCACGTTGTTGCTCTTAAAATACGTTTCGGTTGGCAAGAGGCCAAAAGTGGAATATGTTGAAAAATACACAGTTTGCTTGATTTACCTCAATACGTTGTCCCAGTACATGAGGCTCTCAAGTTTCATGTTAATTTCATGAATACATGATGTTCTCGTCACTTTTCTGACTTAAGCTGAATTTCCACGTTGTAGCTCTTAAAAAATACGTTTAGTCGGGCAGGGCAAAAGTGGAATATGTTGAAAAATACACAGTTTACTTCATTTACCTCAATCGTTGTCCCATTACAGCAGACTCTCAAGTTTCATGTTAATTTCATGAATACATGATGTTCTATCACATTTCTGCATTAAATCATAATTTTCAGTGTTTATGGTGTGGAAGGGCTTTTCGGCTTCGAAGAGGCCAACAGTGAATTTTGTTAAAAAATACACAGTTTAATTGATTTTCCTCAAAGAATGTCCTGGCAGACTTTTAAGTTTCATGTTAATTTCATGAATACATGATGTTTTAATCACTTTTCTGCCTTAAAGATGCATTTCCACATTGTATGCTCTTAAAATCGTTTAGTCTGGCAAGAGGCCAAAAGTGGAATAAGTTGAAAAATGCACAGTTTGCTTGTTTACCTCGGTACATTATCCCGGTACAGCAGACTCTCAAGTTTCATGTTAATTTCATGAATACATGATGTTTTAATCAATTTTCTGCCTTAAAGCTGCATTACCACGTTGTATGCTCTCAAAGACGTATCTCCTGGGAAGAGGTAGCAGTGGATTTTGTTGAAAAATACACAGTTTACTTGATTTTCTTCAGAATATTTCCCTGAATAGCAGACTTTTAAGTTTCATGTTAATTTCATGAATACATTATGTTTTTATCACTTTTCTGCCTTAAAGATGCATTTCCGTTGTATGCTCTTAAAATACGTTTCGGCTGGCAGGGCCAAAAGTGGAATATGTTGAAAAATACACAGTTTACTTGATTTACCTCAATCACGTTGTCCCAGTACAGCAGACTCTCAAGTTTCATGTTAATTTCGCGAATACATGATGTTATTGCGTCCACTTTTCTGACTTAAAAGCTGCATTTCCACGTTGTATGCTCTCCGTTCGTCTGGCAAGAGGCCAAAAGTGGAATATATTTAGAAAAAATACAGTTTACTTGATTTACCTCAATACATTATCCCAGAACAGCAGACTCTCAAGTTTAATGTTAATTTTATGAATAAATGATGTTCTCAAAAATTTTTCTGCATTAAACTGCATTTCCGTTGTATGCTCTCAAAAGGCGTATCTCCTGGGAAAAGGCCAGCAGTGGATTTTGTTGAAAAATACACAGTTTACTTGATTTTTGCTTCAAGAAAATGTCCTGAACAGCAGACTTTTAAGTTTCATGTTAATTTCATGAATACATGATGTTTTAATCACTTTTCTACCTTAAAGCTGCATTTCCACGTTGTATGCTCTTAAAATACGTTTCGGTTGGCAAGGGCAAAAGTGGAATATGTTGAAAAATACACAGTTTACTTGATTTACCTCAATACGTTGTCCCAGAACAGCATTTTAAGTTTCATGTTAATTTCATGGTTTTAATTTCATGAATACATGATGTTCTCGTCACTTTTCTGACTTAAAGCTGCATTTCCACGTTGTAAGCTCTTAAAATACGTTTCGTCAGGCAAGAGGCCAAAAGTGGAATATGTTGAAAAATACACAGTTTACTTCATTTACCTCAATACGTTGTCCCAGTACAGCAGACTCTCAAGTTTCATGTTAATTTCATGAATACATGATGTTCCCATCACATTTCTGCATTAAATCATAATTTTCAGTATTTATGGTCTGGAAAGACTTTTCGGCTTCGAAGAGGCCAACAGTGAATTTTGTTAAAAAATACACAGTTTAATTGATTTACCTCAAAGAAATGTCCCTGAACAGCAGACTTATAAGTTTCATGTTAATTTCATGAATACATGATGTTTTAATCACTTTTCTGCCTTAAAGATGC
This sequence comes from Ophiodon elongatus, assembly GCA_016806645.1. Classification (NCBI taxonomy): domain Eukaryota; kingdom Metazoa; phylum Chordata; class Actinopteri; order Perciformes; family Hexagrammidae; genus Ophiodon; species Ophiodon elongatus. The sequence continues at coordinate 97,784 of JACSYO010000534.1, forward strand.
ATTTCCACATTGTATGCTCTTAAAATACGTTTCGTCTGGCAAGAGGCCAAAAGTGGAATAAGTTGAAAAATGCACAGTTTACTTGATTTACCTCGATACATTATCCCAGTACAGCAGACTCTCAAGTTTCATGTTAATTTCATGAATACATGATGTTTTAATCAATTTTCTGCCTTAAAGCTGCATTACCACGTTGTATGCTCTCAAAAGACGTATCTCCTGGGAAGAGGCCAACAGTGGATTTTGTTGAAAAATACACAGTTTACTTGATTTTCTTCAAGAAAATGTCCCTGAACAGCAGACTTTTAAGTTTCATGTTAATTTCATGAATACATGATGTTCTCATCACTTTTCTGCCTTAAAGATGCATTTCCACGTTGTATGCTCTTAAAATACGTTTCGGCTGGCAAGAGGCCAAAAGTGGAATATGTTGAAAAATACACAGTTTACTTGATTTACCTCAATACGTTGTCCCAGTACAGCAGACTCTCAAGTTTCATGTTAATTTCATGAATACATGATGTTGTCATAATTTTTCTGACTTAAAGCTGCATTTCCACGTTGTATGCTCTCAAAATACGTTTCGTCAGGCAAGAGGCGAAAAGTGGAATATGTTGAAAAATACACAGTTTACTTGATTTACCTCAATACATTATCCCAGAACAGCAGACTCTCAAGTTTCATGTTAATTTCATGAATAAATTATGTTTTAATCACTTTTCAGCCTTAAAGATGCATTTCCACGTTGTATGCTCTCAAAAGACGTATTGGCTGGCAAGAGGCAGAAATTGGAATATGTTGAAAAATACACAGTTTACTTGATTTACCTCAATACATTGTCCCAGAACAGCAGACTCTCAAGTTTCATGTTAATTTCATGAATATATGATGTTCTCGTCACTTTTCTGACTTAAAGCTGCATTTCCACGTTGTATGCTCTCAAAATACGTTTCGTCAGGCAAGAGGCCAAAAGTGGAATATGTTGAAAAATACACAGTTTACTTGATTTACCTCAATACATTGTCCCAGAACAGCACACTATCAAGTTTCATGTTTATTTCATGAATACATGATGTTCTCATCACTTTTCAGCCTTAACGCTGCATTTTCAGTATTTATAGTCTGGAAAGACGTTTCGGCTTCGAAGAGGCTAACAGTGGATTTTGTTGAAAAATACACAGTTCAATTGATTTTCCTAAAAATAAATGTCACTGAACAGCAGACTTTTAAGTTTCATGTTAATTTCATGAATATATTATGTTTTAATCACTTTTCTGCCTTAAAGCTGCATTTCCACATTATATGCTCTTAAAATACGTTTCGTCTGGCAAGAGGCCAAAAGTGGAATATGTTGAAAAATACACAGTTTACTTGATTTACCTCAATACATTATCCCAGTACAGCAGACTCTCAAGTTTCATGTTAATTTCATGAATACATGATGTTCTCGTCACTTTTCTGACTTAAAGCTGCATTTCCATGTTGTATGCTCTTAAAATACGTTTCGTCAGGCAAGAGGCCAAAAGTGGAATATGTTGAAAAATACACAGTTTACTTGATTTACCTCAATACATTGTCCCAGAACAGCACACTCTCAAGTTTCATGTTTACTTTATGAATACATGATGTTCTCATCACTTTTCAGCCTTAATGCTGCATTTTCAGTATTTATAGTCTGGAAAGACGTTTCGGCTTCGAAGAGGCCAAAAGTGGATTTTGTTGAAAAATACACAGTTTAATTGATTTTCCTCAAAAAAAATTTCCCTAAACAGCAGACTTTTAAGTTTCATGTTAATTTCATAAATACATGATGTTTTAATCACTTTTCTGCCTTAATGCTGCATTTCCACGTTGTATGCTCTCAAAATACGTATCGGCTGGCAAGAGCCAAAAATTGGAATATGTTGAAAAATACACAGTTCACTTGATTTTCCTCAAAACAATGTCCCAGAACAGCAGACTCTCAAGTTTCATGTTAATGTCATGAATACATGATATTTTAATCACTTTTGCTGCCTCAAAGCTGCATTTCCACATTATATAATCTTAAAATACGTTTCGTCTGGCAAGAGGCCAAAAGTGGAATATGTTGAAAAATACACAGTTTACTTGATTTACCTCAATACATTATCCCAGTACAGCAGACTCTCAAGTTTCATGTTAATTTCATGAATACATGATGTTTTAATCACTTTTCTGCCTTAAAGCTGCATTTCCACGTTGTATGCTCTCAAAATACGTTTCGTCTGGCAAGAGGCCAAAAGTGGAATATGTTGAAAAATACACAGTTTACTTGATTTACCTCAATACATTATCCCAGAACAGCAGACTCTCAAGTTTCATGTTAATTTTATGAATAAATGATGTTCTCATAATTTTTCTGCATTAAAGCTGCATTTCCATGTTGTATGCTCTCAAAAGACGTATCTCCTGGGAAGAGGCCAACAGTGGATTTTGTTGAAAAATACACAGTTTACTTGATTTTCTTCAAGAAAATGTCCCTGAACAGCAGACTTTTAAGTTTCATGTTAATTTCATGAATACATGATGTTTTAATCACTTTTCTACCTTAAAGCTGCATTTCCACGTTGTATGCTCTTAAAATACGTTTCGGTTGGCAAGAGGCCAAAAGTGGAATATGTTGAAAAATACACAGTTTACTTGATTTACCTCAATACGTTGTCCCAGTACAGCAGACTCTCAAGTTTCATGTTAATTTCATGAATACATGATGTTCTCGTCACTTTTCTGACTTAAAGCTGCATTTCCACGTTGTAAGCTCTTAAAATACGTTTCGTCAGGCAAGAGGCCAAAAGTGGAATATGTTGAAAAATACACAGTTTACTTCATTTACCTCAATACGTTGTCCCAGTACAGCAGACTCTCAAGTTTCATGTTAATTTCATGAATACATGATGTTCTCATCACATTTCTGCATTAAATCATAATTTTCAGTATTTATGGTCTGGAAAGACTTTTCGGCTTCGAAGAGGCCAACAGTGAATTTTGTTAAAAAATACACAGTTTAATTGATTTTCCTCAAAGAAATGTCCCTGAACAGCAGACTTATAAGTTTCATGTTAATTTCATGAATACATGATGTTTTAATCACTTTTCTGCCTTAAAGATGCATTTCCACATTGTATGCTCTTAAAATACGTTTCGTCTGGCAAGAGGCCAAAAGTGGAATAAGTTGAAAAATACACAGTTTACTTGATTTACCTCGATACATTATCCCAGTACAGCAGACTCTCAAGTTTCATGTTAATTTCATGAATACATGATGTTTTAATCAATTTTCTGCCTTAAAGCTGCATTTCCACGTTGTATGCTCTCAAAAGACGTATCTCCTGGGAGGAGCCAACAGTTATTTTGTTGAAAAATACACAGTTTGCTTATTTTCTTCAAGAAAATGTCCCTGAACAGCAGACTTTTAAGTCTCATGTTAATTTCATGAATACATGATGTTTTAATCACTTTTCTGCCTTAAAGATGCATTTCCGTTGTATGCTCTTAAAATACGTTTCGGCTGGCAAGAGGCCAAAAGTGGAATAGGTTGAAAAATACACAGTTTACTTGATTTACCTCAATACGTTGTCCCATTACAGCAGACTCTCAAGTTTCATGTTAATTTCATGAATACATGATGTTCTCGTCACTTTTCTGACTTCAAGCTGCATTTCCACGTTGTAAGCTCTCAAAATACGTTTCGTCAGGCAAGAGGCCAAAAGTGGAATATGTTGAAAAATACACAGTTTACTTGATTTACCTCAATACGTTGTCCCAGTACAGCAGACTCTCAAGTTTCATGTTAATTTCATGAATACATGATGTTCTAGTCACTTTTCTGACTTAAAGCTGCATTTCCATTGTATGCTCTAAAAGACGTATCCTGGGAAGAGGCCAAGTGGATTTTGTTGAAAAATACACAGTTTACTTGATTTTCTTCAAAGTTGGGTTTTTTGTGTTTTTGTTTTGGTTTTAAGTTTCATGTTAATTTCATGAATACATGATGTTTTAATCACTTTTCTGCCTGAGCTGCATTTTCAGTATTTATAGTCTGGAAGCGTTTCGGCGAAGAGGCCAACAGTGGATTTTGTTGAAAAATACACAGTTTTATTGATTTTCCTAAAAAAAATGTCCCTGAACAGCAGACTTAAGTTTCATGTTAATTTCATGAATACATGATGTTTTAATCACTTTTCTGCCTTAAAGCTGCATTTCACATTGTATGCTCTTAAAATACGTTTCGTCTGGCAAGAGGCCAAAAGTGGAATATGTTGAAAAATACACAGTTTACTTGATTTACCTCAATACATTATCCCAGTACAGCAGACTCTCAAGTTTCATGTTAATTTTATGAATAAATGATAATTTTCTGCCTTAAAGCTGCATTCCACGTTGTATGCTCTCAAAAGTGTCGGGAAGAGGCCAACAGTGGATTTTGTTGAAAATACACAGTTTACTTGATTTTCTTCAATAAAATGTCCCTGAACAGCAGACTTTTAAGTTTCATGTTAATTTCATGAATACATGATGTTTTAATTTTTCTGCCTTAAGCTGCATTTCCATTTTTTGTTTGGGGGTGGTGTTGTGTTTTTGTTTTTTTGTCAGAGACTCAAGTTTCATGTTAATTTCATGAATACATGATGTTCTCATCATTTTTGCATTAAAGCTTTATTTCCGTTGTATGCTCTCAAAAACGTTTCTCCTGGGAAGAGGCCAACAGTGGATTTTGTTGAAAAATACACGTTTATGATTTCCTCAATAAAATGTCCCTGAACAGGACTTTTAAGTTTCATGTTAATTTCATGAATACATGATGTTTTAATCACTTTTCTGCCTTAAAGCTGCATTTCCATTATATGCTCTTAAAATACGTTTAGTCTGGCAATGAGGCCAAAAGTGGAATATGTTGAAAAATACACAGTTTACTTGATTTACCTCAATACATTATCCCAGTACAGCAGACTCTCAAGTTTCATGTTAATTTCATGAATACATGATGTTTTAATCACTTTTCTGCCTTAAAGCTGCATTTCCACGTTGTATGCTCTCAAAATACGTTTCGTCTGGCAAGAGGCCAAAAGTGGAATATGTTGAAAAATACACAGTTTACTTGATTTACCTAAATACATTATCCCAGAACAGCAGACTCTCAAGTTTCATGTTAATTTTATGAATAAATGATGTTCTCATAATTTTTCTGCATTAAAGCTGCATTTCCACGTTGTATGCTCTCAAAAGAAGTATCTCCTGGGAAGAGGCCAACAGTGGATTTTGTTGAAAAATACACAGTTTACTTGATTTTCTTCAAGAAAATGTCCCTGAACAGCAGACTTTTAAGTTTCATCTTAATTTCATGAATACATGATGTTTTAATCACTTTTCTACCTTAAAGCTGCATTTCCACGTTGTATGCTCTTAAAATACGTTTCGGCTGGCAAGAGGCCAAAAGTGGAAAATGTTGAAAAATACACAGTTTACTTGATATACCTCAATACATTGTCCCAGTACAGCAGACTCTCAAGTTTCATGTTAATTTCATGAATACATGATGTTCCCATCACATTTCTGCATTAAATCATAATTTTCAGTATTGATGGTCTGGAAAGACTTTTCGGCTTCGAAGAGGCCAACAGTGGATTTTGTTAAAAAATACACAGTTTAATTGATTTTCCTCAAAGAAATGTCCCTGAACAGCAGACTTTTAAGTTTCATGTTAATTTCATGAATACATGATGTTTTAATCACTTTTCTGCCTTAAAGATGCATTTCCACATTGTATGCTCTTAAAATACGTTTCGTCTGGCAAGAGGCCAAAAGTGGAATATGTTGAAAAATACACAGTTTACTTGATTTACCTCAATACATTATCCCATTACAGCAGACTCTCAAGTTTCATGTTAATTTCATGAATACATGATATTTTAATCACTTTTCTGCCTTCAAGCTGCATTTCCACGTTGTATGCTCTCAAAATACGTTTCGTCTGGCAAGAGGCCAAAAGTGGAATATGTTGAAAAATACACAGTTGACTTGATTTACCTCAATACATTATCCCAGAACAGCAGACTCTCAAGTTTCATGTTAATTTTATGAATAAATGATGTTCTCAATTTTTCTGCCTTAAAGCTGCATTTTCAATTTTTATTGTCACAAACGACGTTTCAGCCTGCGAACGGGCCAAAAGTGGATTTTGTTGCAAAATACATAGTTTACTTGATATTCTTCTATAAAGTCTCCCAGAACAGCAAACTGTCCAGGTTCATTTTATATTCATGAATATGTGATGTTTCCATCACATTTTTGCCTCACAGCTATATTTTCAGTTTCTTTGCTCTAAAAAGACGTTTCAGCCTGAGATCAGGTCAAAAGTGGATTTTGTTGCAAAATACACAGTTTACTTGTTACTCCTCTATAAAGTCTCCCAGAACAGCAGACTTTCAAGATTCTTGTTATGTCCATGAATATATGATGTTTCCATCACTTTCCTTTCTAAAAAAATAATTTTCAGTTTTTATGGTCTAAAAAGACGTTTCAGCCTGAGAGCAGGTCAAAAGTGGATTTTGTTGCAAAATACACAATTTACTTGATAATCCTCTATAAAGTCTCCCAGATCAGCAGACTTTCAAGTTTCATGTTATGTACATGAATATGTGATGTTTCCATCACTTTCCTGCCTTAGAAATTAATTTTCAGTTTTTATGGTCTAAAAAGACGTTTCAGCCTGAGAGCAGGTCAAAAGTGGATTTTGTTGCAAAATATACAGTTTACTTTATATTCCTCTATAAAGTCTCCCAGAACAGCAGACTTTCAAGATTCTTGTTATGTCCATGAATATGTGATGTTTCCATCACTTTTCTGCTTTAGAAATTATTTTCAGTTTTTATGGTCTAAAAAGTCGTTTCAGCCTGAGAGCAGGTCAAAAGTGGATTTTGTTGCAAAATACACAGTTTACTTGATATTCCTCTTTAAATTCTCCCAGAACAGCAGACTTTCAAGATTCTTGTTATGTACATGAATATGTGATGTTTCCATCACTTTTCTGCCTTAGAAAATAATTTTCAGTTTTTATGGTCTAAAAAGACGTTTCAGCCTGCGAACAGGACAAAAATGGATTTAGTTGCAAAATACACAGTTTACTTGATATTCCTCTATAAATTCTTCCAGAACAGCAGACATTCAAGATTCTTGTTATGTACATGAATATGTGATGTTTCCATCACCTTTCTTTCTTAGAAAATCATTTTCAGTTTTTATGGTCTAAAAAGACGTTTCAGCCTGCAAACAGGACAAAAATGGATTTTGTTGCAAAATACACAGTTTACTTGATAATCCTCTATAAAGTCTCCCAGATCAGCAGACTTTCAAGTTTCATGTTATGTACATAAATATGTGATGTTTCCATCACTTTCCTGCCTAAAAAATTAATTTTCAGTTTTATGGCTTCAGCTGCGGTATGGATTGTTGCAAAATATACAGTTTACTCTCTATAAAGTCTCCCAGAACAGCAGACTTTCAAGATTCTTGTTATGTCCATGAATATGTGATGTTTCCATCACTTTTCTGCCTTAGAAAATAATTTTCAGTTTTTATGGTCTAAAAAGTCGTTTCAGCCTGAGAGCAGGTCAAAAGTGGATTTTGTTGCAAAATACACAGTTTACTTGATATTCCTCTATAAAGTCTTCCAGAACAGCAATCTTTCGAGATTCTTGTTATGTACATGAATATGTGATGTTTCCATCACTTTTCTTTCTTAGAAAATAATTTTCAGTTTTTATGGTCTAAAAAGACGTTTCAGCCTGCAAACAGGACAAAAATGGATTTTGTTGCAAAATACACAGTTTACTTGATAATCCTCTATAAAGTCTCCCAGAACAGCAGACTTTCAAGATTCTTGTTATGTCCATGAATATGTGATGTTTCCATCATTTTTCTGCTTTACAGCTGCATTTTCAGTTTTTATGGTCTCAAAAGACGTTTCAGCCTGAGAGCAGGTCAAAACTGGATTTTGTTGCAAAATACACAGTTTACTTGATATTCCTCTATAAATTCTCCAAGAACAGCAGACTTTCAAGATTCTTGTTATGTCCATGAATATATGATGTTTCCATCACTTTCCTGCCTTAGAAAATAATTTTCAGTTTTTATGGTCTAAAAAGACGTTTCAGCCTGCGAACAGCACAAAAATGGATTTTGTTGCAAAATACACAGTTTACTTGATATTCCTCTATAAATTCTCCCAGAACAGCAGACTTTCCAGATTCTTGTTATGTACATGAATATGTGATGTTTCCATCACTTTTCTGCATTAGAAAATATTTTTCAGTTTTTATGGGTTAAAAAGACGTTTCAGCCTGAGAGCAGGTTAAAAGTGGATTTTGTTGCAAAATACACAATTTACTTGATAATCCTCTCTAAAGTCTCCCAGATCAGCAGAAGTTCAAGTGTCATGTTATGTACATGAATATATGATGTTTCCATCACGTTTCTGCCTTAAAAATTAATTTTCAGATTTTATGGTCTCAAAAGACGTTTCAGCCTGCAAACAAGCCAAAAGTGGATTTTGTTGCAAAATACACAGTTTACTTGATATTCCTCTGTAAAGTCTCCCAGATCAGCAGACTTTCAAGATTCTTGTTATGTACATGAATATATGATGTTTCCATTATTTTTCTGCTTTACAACTGCATTTTCAGTTTTTATGGTCTCAAAAGACGTTTCAGCCTGCAAACAGTTCAAAAGTGGATTTTATTGCAAAATACACAATTTACTTGATATTCCTCTATAAAGTCTCCCAGATCAGCAGACTTTCAAGATTCTTATTATGTACATGAATATGTGATGTTTCCATCACGTTTCTGCCTTAAAGCTGCATTTCCAAGTTGTATGCTCTTAAAATACGTTTCGGCTGGCAAGAGGCCAAAAGTGGAATATTTTCAAAAATACACAGTTTACTTGATTTACCTCAATACGTTGTCCCAGTACAGCAGACTCTCAAGTTTCATGTTAATTTCATGAATACATGATGTTGTCATAATTTATCTGCCTTAAAGCTGCATTTCCACGTTGTATGCTCTCAAAATACGTTTCATCAGGCAAGAGGCCAAAAGTGGAATATGTTGAAAAATACAGTTTACTTGATTTACCTCAATACATTATCCCAGAACAGCAGACTCTCAAGTTTCATGTTAATTTTATGAATACATGATGTTCTCATAATTTTTCTGCATTAAAGCTGCATTTCCACGTTGTATGCTCTCAAAAGACGTATCTCCTGGGAAGAGGCCAACAGTGGATTTTGTTGAAAAATACACAGGTTACTTGATTTTCCTCAAAAAAATGTCCCAGTACAGCAGACTCTCAAGTTTCATCTTAATTTCATGAATACATGATGTTCTCATCACTTTTCAGCCTTAATGCTGCATTTTCAGTATTTATAGTCTGGAAAGATGTTTCGGCTTCGAAGAGGCCAACAGTCGATTTTGTTGAAAAATACACAGTTTAATTGATTTTCCTCAAAAAAAAATGTCCCTGAACAGCAGACTTTTAAGTTTCATGTTAATTTCATGAATACATGATGTTTTAATCACTTTTCTGCCTTAAAGCTGCATTTCCACATTGTATGCTCTTAAAATACGTTTCGTCTGGCAAGAGGCCAAAATTGGAATATGTTGAAAAATACACAGTTTACTTGATTTTCCTCAAAACAATGTCCCAGAACAGCAGACTCTCAAGTTTCATGTTAATTTTATGAATACATGATGTTCTCATAATTTTTCTGCATTAAAACTGCATTTCCACGTTGTATGCTCTCAAAAGACGTATCTCCTGTGAAGAGGACAACAGCGGATTTTGTTGAAAAATACACAGTTTACTTGATTTTCCTCAAAATAATGTCCCTGAACAGCAGACTTTTAAGTTTCATGTTAATTTCAGGACAATAAATGTTAAACAAAATCTGTTTTACAAAGAAGTCTAAAGAACAGCTGGAAACACAAACGTCTGTACTTTAAAAGAAGGATTGTCAATAACGTCCCTCGATATGAATAGATCACTTTTCTGCTTTAAAAGCTGCATTTCCACGTTGTATGCTCTTAAAATACATTTTGACCGGCAAGAGGCCAAAAGAGGAATATGTTGAAAAATACACAGTTTACTTGATTTACCTCAATACATTATCCCAGAACAGCAGACTCTCAAGTTTCATGTTAATTTTATGAATACATGATGTTCTCATAATTTTTCTGCATTAAAGCTGCATTTCCACGTTGTATGCTCTCAAAAGACGTATCTCCTGGGAAGAGGCCAACAGCGGATTTTGTTGAAAAATACACAGTTTACTTGATTTTCCTCAAAAAAATGTCCCAGAACAGCAGACTCTCAAGCTTCATGTTAATTTCATGAATACATAATGTTCTCATAATTTTCTGACTTAAAGCTGCATATCCACATTTTATGATCTTAATAGACGTTTTCGGCTGGCAAGAGGCCAAAACTGGAATAAGTTGAAAAATACACAGTTTACTTGATTTACCTCAATACATTGTCCCAGAACAGCAGACTCTCAAGTTTCATGTTAATTTCATGAATACATTGTGTTCTCATCACTTTTCTGCCTGAATGCTAAATCTTGAGTATTTATGGTCTGGAAAGACGTTTCGTCTTCAAAGAGGCCAACAGTGGATTTTGTTGAAAAATACACAGTTTACTTGATTTTCTTCAAAAAAATGTCCCTGAACAGCAGACTTTTAAGTTTCATCTTAATTTCATGAATACATGATATTTTAATCACTTTTCTGCCTTAAAGCTGCATTTCCACGTTGTATGCTCTTAAAATACGTTTCGGCTGGCAAGAGGCCAAAAGTGGAATATGTTGAAAAATACACAGTTTACTTAATTTACCTCAATACATTGTCCCAGAACAGCAGACTCTCAAGTTTCATGTTAATTTCATGAATACATTATGTTCTCATCACTTTTCTGCCTGAATGGTAAATCTTGAGTATTTATGGTTTGGAAAGACGTTTCGGCTTCGAAGAGGCCAACAGTGGATTTTGTTGAAAAATACACAGGTTACTTGATTTTCCTCAAAAAAATGTCCCAGTACAGTAGACTCTCAAGTTTAATGTTAATTTCATGAATACAAGATGTTCTCGTCACTTTTCTGACTTAAAGCTGCATTTCCACGTTGTATGCTCTCAAAATACGTTTCGTCTGGCAAGAAGCCAAAATTGAAATATGTTGAAAAATACACAGTTTACAAGATTTACCTAAAAACAAAATGTCCCTGAACAGCATACTTTTAAGTTTCATGTTAATTTAATGAATAAATTATGTTTTAATCACTTTTCTGCCTTAAAGCTGCATTTCCACATTATATGCTCTTAAAATACGTTTTGTCTGGCAAGAGGCCAAAAGTGGAATATGTTGAAAAATACAGTTTACTTGATTTACCTCAATACATTATCCCAGAACAGCAGACTCTCAAGTTTCATGTTAATTTCATGAATACATGATGTTCTCATAATTTTTCTGCATTAAAGCTGCATTTCCACGTTGTATGCTCTCAAAAGACGTATCTCCTGGGAAGAGGCCAACAGTGGATTTTGTTGAAAAATACACAGTTTACTTGATTTTCTTCAAAGAAATGTCCCAGAACAGCAGACTCTCAAGTTTCATGTTAATTTCATGAATACATGATGTTCTCATAATTTTCTGACTTAAAGCTGCATATCCACGTTTTATGATCTTAATAGACGTTTTCGGCTGGCGAGAGGCCAAAACTGGAATATGTTGAAAAACACACACTTTACTTGATTTACCTCAATACATTGTCCCAGAACAGCAGACTCTCAAGTTTCATGTTAATTTCATGAATACATTATGTTGTCATCACTTTTCTGCCTGAATGCTAAATCTTGAGTATTTATGGTCTGGAAAGACGTTTCGGCTTCGAAGAGGCCAACTGTGGATATTGTTGAAAAATACACAGGTTACTTGATTTTCCTCAAAAAAATGTCCCAGTACAGCAGACTCTCAAGTTTCATGTTAATTTTATGAATACATGATGTTCTCATAACTGGTCTGCATTAAAGCTGCATTTCCACGTTGTATGCTCCCAAAAGACGTATCTCCTGGGAAGAGGCCAACAGTGGATTTTGTTGAAAAATACACAGTTTATTTGATTTTCTTCAAAGAAATGTCCCTGAACAGCAGACTTTTAAGTTTCATGTTAATTTCATGAATACATGATGTTTTAATCACTTTTCTGCCTTAAAGCTGCATTTCCACGTTGTATGCTCTTAAAATACGTTTTGGCTGGCAAGAGGCCAAAAGTTGAATATGTTGAAAAATACAGAGTTTACTTGATTTACCTCAATACGTTGTCCCAGTACAGCAGACTCTCAAGTTTCATGTTAATTTTATGAATACATGATGTTCTCATAATTTTTCTGCATTAAAGCTGCATTTCCACGTTGTATGCTCTCAAAAGACGTATCTCCTGGGAAGAGGCCAACAGTTGAATATGTTGAAAAATACACAGTTTACTTCATTTACCTCAATACGTTGTCCCAGAACAGCAAACTTTAAAGTATCATGTTAATTTCATGAAAACATGGTGTTCTCATCACTTTTCTGCCTTAAAGCTGCATTTTCATTATTAATGGTCGGAAAAGATGTTTCAGGCTGGGAAGAGGCCAAAACTGGAATATGTTGAAAAATACACAGTTTACTTGATTTACCTCAAACATTGTCCCTGAACAGCAGACTCTCAAGTTTCATGTTAATTTCATGAATACAAGATGTTCTCGTCACTTTTCTGACTTAAAGCTGCATTTCCACGTTGTATGCTCTCAAAATACGTTTCGTCTGGCAAGAGGCCAAAAGTGGAATATGTTGAAAAATACACAGTTTACTTGATTTACCTCAATACATTATCCCTGTACAGCAGACTCTCAAGTTACATGTTAATTTCATGAATACATGATGTTCTCGTCACTTTTCTGACTTAAAGCTGCATTTCCACGTTGTCTGCTCTCAAAATATGTTTCGTCAGGCAAGAGGCCAAAAGTGGAATATGTTGAAAAATACACAGTTTACTTGATTTACCTCAATACATTGTCCCAGAACAGCACACTCTCAAGTTTCATGTTTATTTCATGAATACATGATGTTCTCATCACTTTTCAGCCTTAATGCTGCATTTTCAGTATTTATAGTCTGGAAAGACGTTTCGGCTTCGAAGAGGCCAACAGTCGATTTTGTTGAAAAATACACAGTTTAATTGATTTTCCTCAATACATTATCCCAGTACAGCAGACTCTCAAGTTTCATGTTAATTTCATGAATACATGATGTTCCCATCACATTTCTGCATTAAATCATAATTTTCAGTATTTATGGTCTGGAAAGACTTTTCGGCTTCGAAGAGGCCAACAGTGGATTTTGTTAAGAAATACACAGTTTAATTGATTTTACTCAAAGAAATGTCCCTGAACAGCAGACTTAAGTTTCATGTTAATTTCATGAATACATGATGTTTTAATCAATTTTCTGCTTTAAAGATGCATTTCCACATTGTATGCTCTCAAAGACGTATCGGCTGGCAAGAGGCCAAAAGTGGAATATGTTGAAAAATACACAGTTTACTTGATTTACCTCATTGTCCCAGTACAGCAGACTCTCAAGTTTCATGTTTATTTCATGAATACATGATGTTCTCATCACTTTTCAGCCTTAATGCTGCATTTTCAGTTTTTATAGTCTGGAAAGACATTTTGGCTTCGAAGAGGATAACAGTGGATTTTGTTGAAAAATACACAGTTTAATTGATTTTCCTCAAAAAAAATGTTCCTGAACAGCAGACTTTTAAGTTTCATGTTAATTTCATGAATACATGATGTTTTAATCACTTTTCTCCCTTAAAGCTGCATTTCCACATTATATGCTCTCAAAATACGTTTCATCAGGCAAGAGGCCAACAGTGGATTTTATTGAAAAATACACAGTTTACTTGATTTTCCTCAGAAAAATGTCCCTGAACAGCAGACTTTTAAGTTTCATGTTAATTTCATGAATACATGATGTTCTCGTCACTTTTCTGCCTTAAATCTGCATTTCCACGTTGCCTGTTCTCAAAAGACCTTTGAGCTGGGAAGAGGCCAACATTGGATTTTGTTGAAAAATACACAGTTTACTTGATTTACCTCAATACATTATCCCAGAACAGCAGACTCTGAAGTTTCATGTTAATTTTATGAATACATGATGTTCTCGTCACTTTTCTGACTTAATGCTGCATTTTCAGTTTTTATGGTCTGGAAAGATGTTTCGGCTTGGAAGAGGCCAACAGTGGATTTTGTTGAAAAATACACAGTTTAATTGATTTTCTTCAAAGAAATGTCCCTGAACAGCAGACTTTTAAGTTTCATGTTAATTTCATGAATACATGATGTTTTAATCACTTTTCTGCCTTAAAGCTGCATTTCCACGTTGTATGTTCTTAAAATACGTTTGGTCTGGGAAGAGGCCAAAATTGGATTTTGTTGAAAAATACACAGTTTACTTGATTTTCCTCAATACATTGTCCCAGAACAGCAGACTCTCAAGTTTCATGTTAATTTTATGAATACATGATGTTCTCATAATTTTTCTGCATTAAAACTGCATTTCCACGTTGTATGCTCTCAAAAGACGTATCTCCTGTGAAGAGGACAACAGCGGATTTTGTTGAAAAATACACAGTTTACTTGATTTTCCTCAAAATAATGTCCCTGAACAGCAGACTTTTAAGTTTCATGTTAATTTCATGAATAAATGTTATTTTAATCACTTTTCTGCTTTAAAGCTGCATTTCCACGTTGTGTGCTCTTAAAATACGTTTTGGCTGGCAAGAGGCCAAAAGTGGAATATGTTGAAAAATACACAGTTTACTTGATTTACCTCAATACGTTGTCCCAGTACGGCAGACTCTCAAGTTTCATGTTGATTTTATGAATACATGATGTTCTCATAATTTTTCTGCATTAAAGCTGCATTTCCACGTTGTATGCTCTCAAAAGACGTATCTCCTGGGAAGAGGCCAACAGTTGATTTTGTTGAAAAATACACAGTTTACTTGATTTTCCTCAATAAGTTGTCCCAGAACAGCAGACTTTAAAGTTTCATGTTAATTTCATGAATACATGGTGTTCTCATAATTTTCTGACTTAAAGCTGCATTTTCATTTTTTATGGTCTTAATAGATGTTTTAGGCTGGGAAGAGGCCAAAACTGGAATATGTTGAAAAATACACAGTTTACTTGATTTACCTCAAACATTGTCCCTGAACAGCAGACTCTCAAGTTTCATGTTAATTTCATGAATACAAGATGTTCTCGTCACTTTTCTGACTTAAAGCTGCATTTCCACGTTGTATGCTCTCAAAATACGTTTCGTCTGGCAAGAGGCCAAAAGTGGAATATGTTGAAAAATACACAGTTTACTTGATTTACCTCAATACATTATCCCTGTACAGCAGACTCTCAAGTTACATGTTAATTTCATGAATACATGATGTTCTCGTCACTTTTCTGACTTAAAGCTGCATTTCCACGTTGTCTGCTCTCAAAATATGTTTCGTCAGGCAAGAGGCCAAAAGTGGAATATGTTGAAAAATACACAGTTTACTTGATTTACCTCAATACATTATCCCAGTACAGCAGACTCTCAAGTTTCATATTTATTTCATGAATACATGATGTCCTCATCACTTTTCAGCCTTAATGCTGCATTTTCAGTATTTATAGTCTGGAAAGACGTTTCGGCTTCGAAGAGCCCAACAGTCGATTTTGTTGAAAAATACACAGTTTAATTGATTTTCCTCAATACATTATCCCAGTACAGCAGACTCTCAAGTTTCATGTTAATTTCATGAATACATGATGTTCCCATCACATTTCTGCATTAAATCATAATTTTCAGTATTTATGGTCTGGAAAGACTTTTCGGCTTCGAAGAGGCCAACAGTGGATTTTGTTAAGAAATACACAGTTTAATTGATTTTACTCAAAGAAATGTCCCTGAACAGCAGACTTCTAAGTTTCATGTTAATTTCAAGAATACATGATGTTTTAATCAATTTTCTGCTTTAAAGATGCATTTCCACATTGTATGCTCTCAAAAGACGTATCGGCTGGCAAGAGGCCAAAAGTGGAATATGTTGAAAAATACACAGTTTACTTGATTTACCTCAATACATTGTCCCAGAACAGCACACTCTCAAGTTTCATGTTTATTTCATGAATACATGATGTTCTCATCACTTTTCTGCTTTAATGCTGCATTTTCAGTTTTTATGGTCTTGAAATACTTTTTTGGGAAGAGGATAAAAGTGGATTTTGTTGAAAAATACACAGTTTAATTGATTTTCCTCAATAAATTATTCCTGAACAGCAGACTTTTAAGTTTCATGTTAATTTCATGAATACATGATGTTTTAATAATTTTTCTGCATTAAAGCTGCATTTCCACGTTGTATGCTCTCAAAATACGTTTCGTCTGGCAAGAGGCCAAAATTGGATTTTGTTGAAAAATACACAGTTTACTTGATTTTCCTCAGTAAGTTGTCCCTGTACAGCAGACTTTTAAGTTTCATGTTAATTTTATGAATACATGATGTTCTCGTAATTTTTCTGAATTAAATCTGCATTTCCACGTTGTATGTTCTCAGAAGACGTTTGTGCTGGGAAGAGGCCAAAAGTTGATTTTGTTGAAAAATACACAGTTTACTTGATTTTCTTCAATAAATTGTCCCTGAACAGCAGACTTTTAAGTTTCATGTTAATTTCATGAATACATGATGTTTTAATAATTTATCTGCCTTAAAGCTGGATGTTTCCTTCACTTTTCTTTCTTAAAAAACATACTTTTCAGTTTTTATGGTCTCAAAAGACGTTTCAGCCAGCAAACAGGCCAAAAGTGGATTTTGTTGCAAAATACACTTGATATTCCTCTATAAAGTCTCCCTGAAAAGCAGACTTTTAAGTTTCATGTAATTTCATTAATATATGATGTTTTAATCAATTTTCTGCCTTAAAAATAAATTTTCAGTTTTTATGGTCTAAAAAGACTTTTCAGCCTGCGAACAGGCCAAAAGTGGATTTTTTTACAAAATACATAGTTTACTTGTTATTCCTCTATTAAATCTCCCAGAACAGCAGACTTTCAAGA